>JAODAL010002313.1:12500-199783 GCA_025379985.1 Phyllomedusa bahiana
CTCTATGGGTCCACCGAGAATAG
This sequence comes from Phyllomedusa bahiana, assembly GCA_025379985.1. Classification (NCBI taxonomy): domain Eukaryota; kingdom Metazoa; phylum Chordata; class Amphibia; order Anura; family Hylidae; genus Phyllomedusa; species Phyllomedusa bahiana. Next base: position 12,524 of record JAODAL010002313.1, read on the forward strand.
CTTTTTCCATGATTCCTTAACGAATAGCTGCAATGTATTCAGTAACCTAGTGTGAACCTACCCTAAGTTGTGGCCTATATGTGGGATAGTGGGACAGCCTCCTTGTGTTTTCTAAGTAAATCCCATGCATGACAGTTGTAAAATGTTTCTTTGCATTCTACTGTTTGGCCACAAGATGCCACTATGTCCAGTTTCCAGTATATGCAAATGAGGGACATGGTATAAGACTGGCACATGTAGCAGCCATTTTGAGAAGCTGCTGTGATTCTGAGGAGAACAGACAGTTGAGCTAAAGGAGCCAGGATTCACAGTCGTTCCAGGGACAGAGGAGAGCCTGCCTGTCTATACAGACGCCATCGCAGAGGGAGAGAGAGAACTCCTGGACAAGAAGGACAAGCTGCCAAGATAGAGAGGACTGTCTGCAGCCGGACCATCCACAAGGATCTGCACCTGAGAACAGGAATTGCCGGCCATCTTTAAGGTACCTCAGCGGATGCGTGCACGCCAACGAGTTCAGGACTGTGAGAAGGCCTGATATTAGTTTAGTTAGTTTAGGCTCAGTTACAGGCCAAAGGAGGGTTTCCCAAATACATCCTCCTGTTCAGGACTTGGAGAGTTTACTAGTGCACCATTAGCTACTTGAACCGGTTCATCTGTGAGGGAAAGTTTTGTGTCACGTGTGTTTGGGAGGGAAGTGGGTAAATCATTTAAGCTGTGTAAGCTGCTGTGCTGCACCATGAGCCCCTGCAACTGCCACCATACACAATTGTTCCGGTTGGTGATTACGGTATTAAGAAGGTAAGGGGTTATCGGCCTTTCCGAACCCCACGGTTAGGTAAAGTTACCGGGCATCCAGAGAGTACACTTCTGGCGGCGCGCTGTGCAGCACAGGGGCCCAGGATACGTATTTGTAAATTTGTGTTTGGGGGATCTGTTCACCAACTTGTTCCAGAAAAAATCAGTAAAACAAACCGTTGTTGAGCTGGTGTTGGAGTCGTGTTCTTTGTCCGTGACTTCGCTGTATTCCGGAAAACCTGCCCTCGGTACTCGGCTTACATATACTCTCCCAACAATTGTGTTATATTTCCTAGTTCCAAGACAATACAACCCAAAATGTGCTCCCTATACAGAGGCTATACTCTTATGCTACAAATTATAACCAATTATGCCACCATAAAATATGTATATAGGTAGGTGCACATTTATTATGTATACGTTAGATGCCTCTCCCCAAGGAGAGATATCCAACTTTTTGAGCCACTCATTGCCTCTCACCCAGCCAGACAGTAAGCTTTGCTCTGCACTTAGGGGCCAAACCCAGACAACACAGTCAATGCTAACGGTATTTAATTCAGTGATCCAAATCACATACTTCTTCATAAAAGCACTTTATTAAATAATTTCCTTAAAACCAGTTGTGGTTATGTATTCTATTTCAATATATATAAACATGTGCCAGTAATATTAGCTTCACCTGAGAGTCAGAGTTGAGACTCTTCATTATAGCATATTCCTTCGGAACAAACAGTTCTCTTTCAATCACTGAGCCATCTCAGACTCCATAACGCTCAGAAGCTTCCTCCTTGTCCGCTTGCGACCTTTCAGGGGATGGACACGCCCCTTTGTCAAGCTGGGCAAAGCTTATGCAGCTATATGCAGATGAGCGATAATGCCCTGGCATTAATCCTTTTTCGCTTTCCAAGTCTCAATGAGTCACAAGGAAATTTAGAATGGCTACATACAATAGAGGGCGCTAGAGCATCTCCATCATCCATTTGAGGATGCCCCATAGCTGCTCAATAGGGTTTAGGTCTGGAAACATGCCAGTCCAGCAACTTCACCATCATAATTTTTAGCAAGGCAGTGGTCATCTTGGAGGTGTTTTTGGGGTTATTATCATGTTGTAATACTGCCCTGTGGCCAAGTTTCCGAAGGGAGAGAATCATGCTCTGTTTCAGTATGTCACAGTGCATGTTGCCATTCATGGTTCCCTCAATGAATTGCAGCTCCCCAAAGTTGGCAGCACTAATGCAGCCCCAAGCCATTACACTTCCATCAGCATGTTTGAGTGTAGGCAAGACACACTTGTCTTTGTATTCCTCACCTGGTTGTTGCCACACATGTTTGATACCATCGTATCCAAATAAGTTTATCTTGGTTTCAGACCACAGGACATGGTTCTAATAATCCATGTCTTTAGTCTACTTGTCTGGGCTTTCTTGTGCATCATCTTCCTTCTGGCACGACAGCCATGCTGGCCAATTTGATGCAATGTGCGGTATATGGTCTGAGCACTGACAAGCTGACCCTCCACCCTTTCAACTTCTGCAGCAATGCTGGCAGCACTGATCTCTGGATATGATGTTGAGCATGTGCACTCAACTTCTTTGGTCGACCATGGTGAGGCATATTCTGAGTGGAACCTGTCTTGCTAAACTGCTGTATGGTCTTTGCCACCATGCTGCAGCTCAGTTTCAGGGTGCTGGTAATCTTCTTACAGCCTTTGCCATCTTTATGTAGAGCAACAATTCTATTTTTCAGATCCTCAGAAAGTTCTTTGCCATGAGGTGCCATGTTGACAAGTGTGAGTGTGAAAGAGAGAGCACCAATTTGAACACACCTGCTCCGCATTCACACCTGAGACCCTGTAACACTAAGGGCTACATGTATGAATCTATTTAGGTCTAAAACTCACTTTTTTGCCCGTAGGTTACTATGGGCAAAAGAGTGAGTTTTAGACCTAAACGGTTTCATACATGTGGCATTAAGCAGTCACGTGATACAGTGAATGAAGAATGGCAAGTTGGGCACTATTTCACTTAGGGGTGTACTCACTTTTGTTGCCTGAGGTTTAGACATTGATGGCTGTGTATTGAGTTATTTTGAGGGCACACCAAATTTACACGGTTATACAATCTGCACACTGACTTCTTTACATAGTATCAAAGTGTCATATCTTAAGTTTTGTCCCATGAAAATATATAATACAATATTAACATAAATGTGAGGGGTGTACTCACTTTCTGAGATACTGTGTGCATGAACGTAACTATGTTCACTTGTTTTGTATCTCAGCTTACTGACAGATATGGGTGTTTTTTTAAAATATTTTGCCTCTGGACAAAAGGCAGTCTTCAACTAAATTCACTAAGACGTTGCGCAATAGTCTGGAATCTGTTTAATCTATGACTTTGAAAACACCTTAGAGCATTTAAAGCCCTTTGAACACCATTTACAGAACAAACATAGGTAGATGTAATCCCAGAAAAAAATGTAGTAACTATGTGTGCACTTTCTAAGGTGTACTGTAGCTCAACACTCCTGGGCCTAAATATGAAAATATGTAACTAGCCCCCTCCCTCCCTCCACACACACTTATCATGGACCATTTATAATACCGATAGGTGGGGCTATCGTGCCCCAAAAGTACTGGGGTCTGGCTTCAAATGCTACATCTGCATCCTTTTTAGCTATGCCACTGAAAACATTGCATTACTTATGTTGTACTAATCCTGTCTGTACTATATGCCACATCTTTTAGAATTGAATTCACAATTATTTTACTGTAAAGTAATCTAGTGTTGGAAAATCAGAGCTACAGTGCAGCACATTTCAATACAAACCAGTATGAATTCTAATCCAAATAACCAACTAATGTAGTGACTCAGAATGTATTAATGTATTGTAGATTGTAAGCCCTCGTGGGCAGGGTCCTCTCTTCCTCTGTACCAGTTATTAGTTATTTGTCGTTCTTATTGTACTTGTTTGACATATGTTATGTATGTAACTCCCTCTCCCCCGAATGTACAATGTCCTGGAATCAATGGCGCTCTAAAATAAATAACAAAATAAATAATAATGTATTTGCAAAGTTAAAGGGGTTGTCCACTTTATGATGTTTTTATTTATTCTGTATGTAATGGTGCGCCCGAATAATTCGGGGTAGTAGGATAAGTCACCCTATGTTGGAAAGGCCTCGATCTCCCCTTTCTAAAGCCACTTAAAATGTTTTTTTTTTTTGGACTTAAAATGGCGGAGAACGGGGCACTGGAATACACTGTAATTTGCCCATATGCTTAATACAGAGGACTGGGGGTGCGTGACTTTTTGGGGTCACAGAATTGCAATGGAAGGGCGTATTAAGGCAGTATTGATGTCAAATGAAAGCTTAGATTCTCCTCTAAAAAGTTTTTTTTTTATCAGTTTCAGGATCAGACTTTTCCTCCTAGAGCAATCATTTGACAGACTTTGGATTATTGCTGCACCTTAACGATTCGGGGAAAGGCCTCAATCTCCCCTTTCCAATTTCATCTTAACTGTCTTTAATGGACCCAAAATGATGGAGAACGGGGCAATGGAATCCAGTGTAACTCTTTTTATTATAAAAGTAAATAACATATAACAAAGAAAATAAGTTTACTGTAACTTTTCAAACAAAAGGTCCACAAATGTTGGTCCAACATAAATGTCCTACATAAAAATGTCCACCAATTTTGGCTCATTCCACATTAAATTGAAAGGTTTGCTACCCAGGCTTAACAAAAAATTTACCCTATTTAGGAAATATAGTAAAACTAAAAATAAAAGCCCTACCTGAGCTGGTGAAGACTAATTTGTCACTAACCATAAATAGTAGTAGCAATATCTTTCATTCCACGCACACCTTATCAATACATACACACCCTCACTCACTTTCATTCACGCCACACAACCTCATACCCCATCCATGCACTCACACCCACACACACACACACACACAACACACACACACACACAGTGATTTTTATTAAGTTTTATTTATTCCCCTCGCTCCACAAAACCACACACACTCAAAGATGAAATAAATTAACCAACTTGAAAACCTGGTGTAATTGGCCTAACAAATGAAAATATCCATGTCATATCAAATGAAAAATGTCAATATCATACCAAATTTTAGACTACTAAGTTCATGTTGTGTTAAGTCTAGCCTACTGGGTGAAATAGAAAATAGGCCCCACCAAGACCGTTTAATTATTTTTAGTCCATCCTTCATGAAGGCTTACTCTACCTTCTCCAGTCTCCCTCCCAACCCAATACCCTTACAGAAAACCATAAACTACCTAAATAAATTATGAACAAAAAAATAGATATACATACACATATATACAGTGGGGGGAAAAAAAGTATTTAGTCAGCCACCAACTGTACAAGTTCTCCCACTTAAGAAGATGAGAGAGGCCTGTAATTGACATCATAGGTAGACCTCAACTATGAGGGACAAAATGAGAAAGCAAATTCAGAATATCACATTGTCTGATTGGGAAAGAGTTTATTTGCAAATTATGGTGGGAAAATAAGTTTTTTGGTCAAAAAACAAAAGTTAACCCAAACTTTGTTATATATCCTTTTTTGGGCAATGACAAGGTCAAACATTTTCTGTAAGCCTTCACAAGGTTGGCACACACTGTTGCTTTTACTGTATGTTGGTCCATTCTTCCATGCAGATCTCCTCTAGAGCAGTGATGTTTTGGGGCTATCGCTGGGCAACACAGACTTTCAACTCCCTCCAAAGGTTTTCTATGGGAATGAGATCCGGAGTCTGGCTAAGCCACTCCGGGACCTTGAAATGCTTCTTACGAAGCCACTCCTTCGTTGCCCTGGTGGTGTGCTTGGGATCATTGTCATGCTGAAAGACCCAGCCACATTTCATCTTCAATGCCCTTGCTAATGGAAGGAGATTTGCACTCAAAATCTCACGATACATGGCCCCATTCATTCTTTCATGTACACGGACCAGTCTTCCTGGGCCCTTTGCAGAGAAACAGCCCCAAAGCATAATGTTGCCACCCCCATGCATCACAGTAGGTATGGTGTTCTTTGGATGCAACTTAGCATTCTCTCTTCTCTAAGCATGACAAGTTGTGTTTCCACCAAACAATTCTACTTTGGTTTCATCTGACCTGGATATGTACTGGCTTAAGCAGGGGGACACGTTTGGCACTGCAGGATCTGAGTCCCTGGCTGCTGTCACGGATGCCCCTGCGACCCTCATCCTGGGTCGTAGGCGCATCCGGGCCCTGCTGGCGAGCGGTGCCGCAACCCGCATGTGGGGCCTCGGGCGCACTCGTTCTCCTGCTTGTCCCCCTGCTCACTTACCCAGCCACGCCTCTGCTGCGGTCTCTGTCCCTCAGCATGCGCGGTCCCGCTCCCTAGGGCGCGCTTGCACCAATAATGTCCTATTGCCGGTGGCTGCCCCTATTTAAGCCTGCCCCTTTCTGGTACTCCCGCTGGATCTTTAGTGCCCTCTTGCCTATTGAAAAAGCATTTATCAGTCTTGTCTATATTCCGTGTACCGTACCTTCTTGCCTACATCCCTCGACCACGAATCTTTGCCGCCTGTCCTGACCTTACCGCCTGTCCCTGACTACGTCTTGCCTAACGATTTTGTACCACACTAAACCTCGGCTGCCACCGCAAGCCAGTCACGTCAGGGATAACGAACTGGTAGAATCCCGCCACAGCAAGTCCATCCCGCTTTGCGGTGGGCTCTGGTGAATACCAGGACCTACTTAGATTCCGCTCCCTGGCGTGGCTTATACCATCGCTTGCGGTGGTCCAGTGGATCCACTACTGCTGACCGTGACAGCTGTGTAGTGTGTTTCTGATGGTAGCCTTTGTTACGTTGGTCCCAGTTCTCTACAAGTCATTCACTAGGTCCCCCCGTGTGGTTCTGGGATTTTTGCTCACCGTTCTTGTGATCATTTTGACCCCGTGGGGTGAGATCTTGCTTGGAGCCCCAGATCTCACAGTAGGTATGGAGTTCTTTGGATGCAACTCAGCATTCACTCTCCTCCAGGCACGACAAACAGTTCTACTTTGGTTTCATCTGACCACATCACCAAAAGCAAGGCTAGCCATCCACGCAGGGCCATAGCGCAGGATTTATCTTGTGTATCTTTCTGAGAATTATAGTCATTATCTGTATCTGGCAGGAATGCTTGCATGGCAGGCAAAAGAGGAGACATGGACTCAGAGGTCCAAGATGTCACTGTCTGTGAATCTAGGCAACCAGATGATGACATAGAGGCTGGGGCTGTCAATGTTCCACTGCTAGCAGTATTATTCACTTTAACTGTGACTTTGGCATAGCTTGTGGCACTTGCGGAACCGGCTGCAGCACTCGCAGCTGGACTTGCGGTACTGCTCTGGTTAAACTTTGTTTTTAAAGACCTTGATCTCCCCTTTCCAATGTCACCTCAAACTTTTTTTGAGGCTTAAAATGGTGGAGAATGAGGCACTGGAATGCAGTGTAATTGGCCTCATAGGCTTAATACGAGGGACTGGGGATGGGGGACTTAAGGCAGTTTTGGTGTCAAATGAAAGCTGAGTTTCTACTCTAAAAACAGTTTTTGTCAGTTTCTGGATTAGATTTTTCTTCCCGGAGCAATCATTAAAGGACTTTGGCATAATGGTTCACCCGAATGATTCAGGGTAATGGGCTAAGTCTCCCTTTGTTGGAAAGGCCCCAATCTCCCCTTTCCAATGTCACCTCAAACATCTTTATTGGATCCAAAATGGCGGAGAACGGGGCACTGTAATCCAGTATAATTGGCCCCATAGTCTTAATATAAGGGACTGGGGGGGGGGGGGGGGGGGTGTAACTTCTCGATGTCGCAGAATTGCAGAAGAAGGCCAAATTGGTGTCAAATGAAATCTGAGATTTTCCTCAAAAAACATTTTTTGTAGGTTTCTGGATCAGACTTTTCATGTCAGAGAAATCATTACCTGACTTTGGCTTTACTGGACCTGAATGATCCAAGGTAATGGGTTAAGTCACCCTTCATTGGAAAGGCCTCGATCTCCCCTTTCTAATTTCACCTCAAATATCTTTATTGGACCCAATATGGCAGAGAACAGGCACTGGAATCCAGTGTTATTGGTCCATAGGCTTAATATGGGGGACTGTGGGTGGGTGACTTTTTGGGGTCGCAGAATTGAGCCAGAAAGTTGTATTGCCAATGCTTTAGAGTCAAAATTGTCCTAAAAAAAGCCCCATCTTTGACAGTTTCCAGATTGGACCTTTCATCCCAGAGCATTTGTTACCGGATTTTGGCTAAACTACGTTCACCAATAATTCCGGATAGTGGGTTATCTAATTTTTTTTTTGAAAGGCCTCAATCTCCCCTTTCTAAGGCCCCTTAACCATATTTTTAGACCCAAAATGGTGGAGAATGGGGAACTGGAATACAGTGTAATTGGCCTCACAGGCTTAATACAGAATAGGCATAGATTCTCCTCTAAAAAACCTCTCTATTAGTTTCCAGACTGGACTTTTCATCCCAAAGCAATGTTTACTGGATTTTGGCTTTACTGTGTGCCCCAACAATTAGGGTAATGGGTTACGTTACCTTTCATTGAAAAAGCCAATGCCACCCAAATTGGCAGAGAATGGGTTGCTGGAATCCAGTGTAATTTGCCTTATAGGCTTAATATGGTGGACTGTGCGTGGGTGACTTCTCAAGGCCCATAGAATTGCTTCGGAAGGCCATTTTGACTCAGCTTTAGTGAGCCGAGATTCTTCTCTAACAATGGTCTCTGTCAGTTTCCAGATCGGACTATTCATCCTGGAGCAATCATTACCGGGTTTTGGCTAAACTGTGTGCCCCAGTGATTGGGGGTAATGAGTTATGTCATATTTTGTTGAAAAGACCTTGATATCTCCTTTTCCAATGACCCAAAATTGTGGAGAACGGAGCACTGGTATCCAGTGTAATTGACCCCATAGGCTTAATACGAGGAACTGTGGGTGGGTGACTTCTTGGAGGCACAGAATTTTACTGCAAGGCCATATTGAATCAGTTTTGATGTCAAATAAAAGCTGAGATTCTCCTCTAAAAAAATGCCTGTCAGTTTCCAGATATGACTTTTCATCCCGGAGCAATCGTTACCAGACTTTGACTTAACTGTGTGCCCCAAGGATTCAGGGTAATGGGTTGTTGCCCTTTGAAACGGCCTCCACCTCCTCTTTCTAATGCCACCACAACAGGTTTTTTTTACGACCCAAAATGGCAGAGAACGGGGCACTGGAATCCATAGTAATTGACCCCATAATGGGGACTGTGGATTGGTGATTTCTCGGGGGTATAGAAGTGCACTAGAAGGCTAAGGCACTTTTGGTGTCAATGATAGCTGACACTCTCCTCTAAAATCATCTCTGTTGGTTTCCAGATCTGACTTTTTGCCCCGGAGCAATCATTTTCAGATTTAGGCTTAACTGTGCACCCCAACAATTCAGGGTAATGGGTTATTTTGTTGGAAAGGCCTCAATGTCCCCTTTCCAATGCCACCTCAACCGTTTTTTATTTAAAATAGTGGAGAACGGGGCACTTGTATCCAGTGTTATTGGCCCCCAGTGTCTTATTAGTGGGGTTTGTTGTTTGTTGTTTTCTAGGTTTTGTATAATTGCGCCAGAGTTTTGGTGTCAAATGAAAGCTGAGATTCTCCTCTAAAAACATTTTTTGTCAGTTTCCGGATTCAACTTTCATTCCCGGAGCAATTGTTATCGGATGTTGGCTTGATCATGCAACTAAACTATTCGGTGCAATGGGTTAAGTCACCACAATTGTCCCCATAGGCTGAATATGGGAAACTGTGGATGGGTGACTTCTCGAATTGCACTGGAAGGCTGTATTGAGGCAGTTTTGATGTCAAACAATTCTCCTCTAAAAACATCTCTGTCAGTTTCCAGACCGGAGTTTGGTCCCAGAGCAATCATTACCATACTTTGGCTTAACTTTTCTCCTAAATAATTCAGAGCACCTGTGTACACTTGTATACACCACTATAGTTCACTGTATGGCGGAAATATGGTCTTGGTGTAATGGCTTGGCAGGGTTGACAGCGGTGGGAAACAGGGCAGTGGTGTAGAGGAGGAAGCTAGCGAGGTTGGGGAGGCGGGAGTGAAGGGGCCAAATGCTTCAGCTGCACCGAATAAAATCAGTCCTAAATCAGTTGGCAGTCACAGTTGGGGTACAGTTCTATCCGCAGTTTGACGATTTTTCCCTCCCTCTAATCACTGAATAGCACAGCTTTCACCCAAAAACCGGGCAAAAGATTGTGCATGTTCCAACGCTGATGGGGTGAAAATACGGCCAGTAGAAAAATCGTGCAGTGTAGACTACTGGGCAGAATTTGTATTAAATTCTATAGGGATGGTTGACAGTCGGTCTTCAGACCACTTTCAAAATTGAAACCTGTCTGAAAAACCGACTGAAAACCCTTGCCATGTGGACGTACCCCGAGAGTGAGAGAAAAATGAAGCCCTGACAAGATAGTCACCAGATGCATTCCTAAAAGACGGGGAAAGGGCCCACACGGCAAGGAAAAAAGCCGAGTTTGGGGGATATTTTTCCTATCCAGTTTGTGGATTCGGCCACTCCCCTTGAACAGTGCATCTTACGCCTGAAAACCGGGCAGAAGAATTGAAATTTCCAATTTTTTGGGACAACTTCAATTTAAAATCAAAAATCTGACGTGAACAAGCTGGGATTTTCTTTTGAAGTCTAGGGGAGTTTGACAGCCCTGTTTTCCCGAAGGTTTTCACTCCCACAGGATCTTCTTCCTGCCCCTTTTTGGGGTCACCATCCCACACAACCGTCTCCAGATTTCTCTTGTGCTTCCCCCATACTCTTGAACCACGCCCCAGCATTCGACTATCCACCACTGTCTCCAGTCAAAAGCAACCTGAAAACCCATCTCTTCAGGATAGCAAAAACCTAGAAAAACCCCGTTGCACTACACCCTCCACAAACATGCTCCCCTCACCTTCGTCTCTTTCCACTTCCCCTTGAGATTGTAACCTTTGCAGGAGGGTTCTCTGTCCCCTGTACCTGTTGTTATCACAGATTTTCACTAGTACTTTTTTGACTATATTAATAGTAACCCCCTGAAAGTACAGCTCCCTGGAATCAATGGCGCATAAAAAATAATAATAATAATTCTGTTGGTGAAGACCCCTGCTGACCCCCTGCCTACCTCAGCACTTTCAACCCGCACTGAACTTGAGACTGCACCTCTTTATCCCCCCAAAATACACAGAAAAAGGAGGCAAAAGGGGTTAAAATTCTTCCCTTGCTTTGCCCTCCCCCCCTTTCCGATTTCTCGTTTTTTTAATGGAAATTTTTAACATGGGTAAAAAGTGGGGAAGACGTCCCCCACCCAGAAAAGAGTGGAGGAGGGACTAGTCCCCTCCATCCCCCCCCCAAAAAAACCCTACTGATTCAACCTGCAGGGTGCGTGTGCTACAGCCATGTGAAACTCACTGCTAATGCCACATAGTCACTGCCTCTGAACACTCAGGACAGAGGGACAGGGTGTTCTGAGGCAGGCTGCGCTGGGCCCCCTGGGACGCTGGGCCCTATAGAAGTCACTACAGCTGCTCCCCCGGTAGTTCCACCCCTGTTCAGCATCCCACTGCCCTCTACCTCCTGCTGTGCTCTGGTCCTGGACCATCTCTTACTGCTACAGCTCTTTCATTATGGGGGCACACTGCACCATCTCCCACAACACCCCCATCCCCGGATTATAATTGTAGATTACAGTGTGCATGTATATACATATATATATATAAATATATAAAATATATATAAATAAAAATATATTAATATTTAAATATAATAAAAATATAAATTATATATGCACACATTGAAAATATACACATATATACATACACACAGGTATATCCACCAATGTATACATACACACATGTACAGTGAAGTAAATAATTATTTGATCCGTTGTTGATTGTGTAAGTTTGCCCACTGACAATTTTAAGGGTAGGTTCATTTTAACATTGTGAGATAGAATGTCAAAAATAAAATCCAGAAAATCACATTGTAAAAATTATGTAAATTTATTTGCATTTTGCAATGAGAAATAAGTATTTGATCCCTCTGGCAAACAAGACTTAATACTTAGTGGCAAAGGGTCATTGTCTTTCTGGAATACCCAGCCGTGACCTATTTTTAATGTCCTGGCGGAAGGAAGGAGGTTGTTAAGGTACATGGCTCCATCCATTCTCCCATTGATGTGGTGAAGTAGTCCTGTGACCTTAGCAGAGAAACACCCCCAAAACATAATGTTTCCATCTCCATGCTTAACAGTGGGGATGGTGTTCTTTGGATCAAAGGCAGCATTTCTCTTCCTCCCAACACAGCGAATTGAGTTAATGCCAAAGAGCTCAATTTTTGTCTCATCTGACCACAACACCTTCTCCCAATTATCCAGAATCATCACTGGCAAACTTCAGACGGGCCTGCACATGTGCCTTCTTGAGCAGGGGGACCTTGCAGGCACTACAGGGTTTTAAACCATTATGGCGTAATGTGTTACCTATGGTTTTCTTGGTGACTGTGGTCCTAGCTCCTTGAGATCATTAACAAGTTCCCCCCATGTAGTTTTAGGTTGATCTCTCACCTTCTTCATGATCAAGGATACCCACCAGGTGAGTTATTGCATGGTGCCCCAGATCGATGTCGATTGTCAGTCATTTTGTATTTCTTCCATTTTCTTACTATTGCACCAACAGTTGTCTCCTTCTCACCCAACGACTTACTTATGGTTTTGTAGTCCTTTCCAGCTTAGTGCAGGTCTATGATCTTGTCCCTGACTTCCTTAGAAAGCTCTTTAGTCTTGCCCATGTTGTAGTGTCTGACTGATTTGAGTATGTGGACAGGAGTCTTTTATAAAGGTGACTATTTAAGACAGCTGTCTTTCATACAGGTAACGAGTTGATTAGGAGCATCTAATTGGTCTGTACGAGCCAGAACTCTTAATGGTTTAAAAGGGATAAAAAACTTATTTCTCACTGCAAAATGCAAAGACATTTATATAATGTGTACAATGTGATTTTCTGGATTTTGTTTTGGATATTCTATCTCTCAATGTTAAAATTAACATACCCTTAAAATTATAGACTGTTCATGTCTTTGTCAGTGGGCAAACTATCAAAATCAGAAAGGGATCAAATAAGTATTTACTTCATTGTATATGTCTGTATGTATACATTGGTGGATATACCTGTGTTTATGTATATATGTGTACAGTGGTGGCCAAAAGTATTGGCACCCCTGCAATTTTGTCAGATAATACTCAGTTTCTTCCTGAAAATTATTGCAATAACAAATTCTTTGGTATTAATATATTCATTTATTTTGCTTGCAAGGAAAAAACACAAAACAGAATGAGACAAAAATCAAATAATTGATCATTTCACCCAAAACTTCAAAAATGGGCCGGACAAAAGTATTGGCACCATCAGCCTAATACTTGGTAGCACAACATTTAGCCAAAATAACTGCGAACAACCGCTTCCAGTAACCATCAATGAGTTTCTTACAATGCTCTGCTGGAATTTTAGACCATTCTTCTTTGGCAAACTGCTCCAGGTCCCTGAGATTTGAAAGGTGCCTTCTCCAAATTGCCATTTTGAGATCTCTCCACAGGTGTTCTATGGGATTCAAGTCTGGACTCATTGCTGGCCACATTAGAAGTCTCCAGTGCTTTCTCTCAAACCATTTTCTAGTGCTTTTTGAAGTGTGTTTTGGGTCATTGTCCTGCTGGAAGACCCATGACCTCTGAGGGAGACCCAGCTTTCTCACACTGGGCCCTACATTATGCTGCAAAATTTGTTGGTAGTCTTCAGACTTCATAATGCCATGCACACGGTCAAGCAGTCCAGTGCCAGAGGCAGCAAAGCAACCCTAAAACATCAGGGAACCTCCGCCATGTTTGACTGTAGGGACCGCGTTCTTTTCTTTGAATGCCTCTTTTTTTTCCTGTAAACTCTATGTTGATGCCTTTTCCCAAAAAGCTCTACTTTTGTCTCCTCTGACCAGAGAACATTCTTCCAAAACGTTTTAGGCTTTCTCGGGTAAGTTTGGGCAAACTCCAGCCTGGCTTTTTTATGTCTCGGGGTAAGAAGTGGGGTCTTCCTGGGTATCCACCCATACAGTCCCTTTTCATTCAGACATCGACGGATAGTATGGGTTGACATTGTTGTACCCTCGGACTGCAGGGCAGCTGGAACTTGTTTGGATGTTAGTCGAGGTTCTTTATCCACCATCCGCACAATCTTGCATTGAAATCTCTCGTCAATTTTTCTTTTCCGTCCACATCTAGGGAGGTTAACCAGAGTGCCATGGGCTTTACATCTAGGGAGGTTAGCCACAGTGCCATGGGCTTTAAACTTCTTGATAACACTGCACACGGTAGACACAGGAACATTCAGGTCTTTGGAGATGGACTTGTAGCCTTGAGATTGCTCATGCTTCCTCACAATTTGGATTCTCAAGCCCTCAGACAGTTCTTTGGTCTTCTTTCTTTTCTCCATGCTCAATGTGGTCCACACAAGGACACAGGACAGAGGGGTCAACTTTAATCCATATCAACTGGCTGCAAGTGTGATTTAGTTATTGCCAACACCTGTTGCCACAGGTAAGTTACAGGTGCTGTCAATTACACAAATTAGAGAAGCATCACATGATTTTTCTAACAGTGCCAATACTTTTGTCCACCCCCTTTTTTATGTTTGGTGTGGAATTATATCCTATTTGGCTTTATGACAATTCTTTTTGTGGTTTTCCTTTGAAGATAAATTAAATGAAGATAATTATACCAAAGAATTTGTGATTGCAATCATTTTCAGGAAGAAACAGAGTATTATCTGACAGAATTGCAGGGGTGCCAATACTTTTGCCCACTACTGTATATATACACATGTGTGCAAATATATATATATATATATATATATATATATATATATATATATATATATATATACACAAAAAAAGACACATGTGTGTATTTATATATATATAAATATATATATATGTATATACATGTGTATGTAATTATTTGTTGCTACTAATAAACTAACATATTGATCACTTTGTTTTTCATGTATTTTAAATAGATTGCATTAGACTTCAATACTTCACCAGCTTTCAAGGCCTGGTTTACATCTGCGTCAGAGCTTCCATGAGAAGCCCCAGTCGTATATATATTCCATCAATAATGATCGAAGATATAGCACAGCATGCAGCACTTTTTTTTTCCATTAAAATGATGGAGACCATTCTAGAAATGCGAAGGTTCCTATAACAATCAATGCGGTCTGTCGAGTGCAGTTGGTGTCCATCATGTAACAGATCTGGAACCGGTGTTATGACAGTACTGAGAAATGGAAATACTGACGTAGATATGAACCACGCCTAATACATAAACAGTCGAGCAACCTTGAGCTAAGTCCAGCTCCACAGAGTTGCCAATAGGCATGGCTCTCTTGTACTAATGGATACGTTGGAACTGGGTATACTGTGTAAATGGTGTGAACTTGTATAGGATAGAGCAGGATGTGCCTTATTATTATCTCATAAGATTCCAGTACACTTTCCAAACTTTCCAATTGATGCAAAACATGAGAAAATAGGTAAAAGCAAGAGTTTTATTTAAACGTATATTGTTTAGAAATCGCAGTTTAGCAAAATGTACAGAAGCATAATGAAAGACACATAAAAAAACAGGCAATTAAAAAGTCTGCAGATCAAACCTATGGGGATTTAATATTGGAATTGCAGGCACCAATAATAAGGTACATTCCAAGAACTTTTATTCTCGACTTTCTCCCCAGTAAATAATTCAGGTGCAAAAACTGCGGTTACACGGGTCATATATGTGATAGATTTGAATGCAAAATAACAAACAAAACAAAAGAAAGGAAACCGTGTCTTAATAAAGTTTATAGTGCACTTAATATAGGTATGTATCATTTATAATAACTTTGGGTAATAATTTAAATGTCACTGTAAATGGATTCTACAGCTGAGATTTACTTTTAAAGACAATAAAACAGCAAACATCTTAATCTGTGCCCGTTCCAGCATTTGGTTAGACAAGCTGCAGTTTAAGGAAAAGCTGCTAAAATATTATGGTTCGATCACATGCAGGTAGCTTCACTTGGAAGGCATTGTATGCTAGGCTAGTTTGCTGTTTTCTTCTCCTTTGATACATATATATGTACTTGAAAACAAAGTACAGTAATTAAAATAAAATAAAAAAAACAGGATGGAGATATACACATAAATACACAAGATGTCCCCCTTTAGCTTTGGACAGTTTTAAGGAAACATGTAATTCTGGCAATTTACTTTGAGATCTTTGAAACATACAGCCTTAACTCCAGACATAAGGTTTTGGTGCCAGGTACCTTTAAAGGCAAATTGGAATAAAACTCCCTCCTTTGTGTCCTAATATTCAGCCTCTAAACAAGAACACAGAAGAGCCTTGAAAAGATCATTAAATATTTAAGAGCAAGGGACAAATCTGGTTAAAGCTCCTGATGAGACCTCAGGATTGTCAAACAGTTCATTCTTGTCAATGAAGGCAGATGTGCTCCATCTTTAGAATTCATAATTTAGAGTTGTCAGCTTTCTTCACATTGCAGCTTCCACCTCTTTGGTAGCTTCAGCAGCTTTCACATTCTCATTTCTTCAGTTTTCTTCGCAAACTACAAACCTGTCGTAGAACATAGAAGAAGTGTTATTTTTATAAAAGTGATGATCATCATTAAAAAGAAAAACCTTGAAATACTGTTCCGATCTGTAAAGCAAAACAACTGGCGCTGGCCAGACTGTACTTCTAAAGCAGCAGGCATATAGCGGTGCGCACAGTACAGGCCGCTATACACCTGCAATAAGCTGTGTGAATTCGCCTTAAAGGGGTTGTCTCACTACAAGGATTGCTTTTTATGTGAAAGATCTTGCAAAAACAAGTCCCTTTGCAATATATGTCCATTAACAGTGTCCTACCTATTCTGAGATATATCCTCTTGTATGGGCTGCATCAGCTCCTCAGGTCACTATAGCTACAGACCTGTTTGATCTATCCTGATAGGCTGCCAGCACTGGTTGCTATAACTACAGACCTGGCTTCTACTGCAGCCTAGTGGAAGCCAGTCAACACCCCCCTAAATTCAAAGTGAAAACAAGAAAGCAGGACTGAGGTAAGGTGAATCAATGAAGTGAGACAACCCCTTTAAAGACTAAAAAAAAGTGTATGAGGCCATGATTCCTACACTTTTGTATCTACACATGTATGCCTCCCCCTTCTTACAAATCATTTAGATAATACTGTTAAGTAGACTTAATTTTATAATCATTTTGTTATAAAAAAAAAAAAATAAAGGACTGGGTAGACTACAATATCCAGAAAAATTTGCAAGATTAGGGTTATTTAGGTTAGAGAAAAGACGGCTTTGTGATGACATAATAAATATGTATAACTATATCAGGGTCAATATAGAAATCTCTCCCAAGATCTATTTATACCCAAGACTGTAACTAGAACAAGGGGGGATCCTCTACGACTTGAGGAAAGAAGGTTTCTACATAAAATTTGAAAGGGATTCTTTACTGTAAGAGCAGTGAGACTGTGGAACTCTCTGCCAGAGGAACGTGTCATGGTGAATTCCCTAGCAGAGTTCAAAACAGGGTCTGGAAGTATTTCTAGAGTGTAATAATATAACAAGTTAGAGTGACTAGGATTCAGAAGGGTCATTGATCCAGGGATTTATTCTGACGGCCAAATGGTTCCCTAAGATGAGAACAATTGATTTCTACCTCATTGGGGTTTTTTTTTTGCCTTTAAGTCTCAGAGATGCTATCAAAACATTTTTCAAGGGGTTATACAACCTCCAAAAAAATAAAAAAATAAAAATAGCACCCAATTGTATAAAATATTTGTTTTAATTAAATTCCCTTTAAGCATGGACCAGTACTTAAAGAAACAAAAAAAAAAAAATCACAACACGCAGTGAAATTTACGACGAAAATTAAATGCACGGGATCACCTCTTCAGCTAGTAATTACACCAATTTAAAAGTATAACTTACATGAGGTCTCAGGATTCAACAGTCGGTGCCTTTTCATGAGCATTCACCTCTGAAGCCTGAGTGGATACTTGATGCTCTTTCTCCTCTTGAGTATGAGCAGAAACAGTGGCTTCGATTTCTTTCCCTGCATTTTGTACTCCTTCCGTCATTGATTTTGCTGGTTTCCTTTCTTCAAGCTGTGGACATGAGCTAATGGTCTCACATACAGATACAGTTTCTTGAAGTTGTGAATCAAGTTTGTTTGACAGATTTTGTTCTTGAGAACTAACATTTTCAATAACCTGAACGTTGCTTACTATGGTTTTTACTGCTGTTTCAATGACATTTTGTACAACGGTTGTACTGCACGATTCAATGCTGATAGTTTGGACGTCAGCTTTTTCAGTTGCCGTTACCTTTTCGGATACAGTAGTTTCTTCAAGTGTTTTGCCTTGGCTGGTAGCATCCACAACAAAACAGTTTGTAGCTGCTTCAATGGCAGCATCCACAATAGCTGCAGCCTTCTGAGAGACGGACTCTACTACGACCTGTAGTCCTTTGGACAAGGCTTCACTGTCTTCAGATTTTTTATGGTCGTCAGCCACTTTGGAAGATTTTATGCTATCTTTGGATATTTCAATCATTTTCTCCGTTTCAGCTATGACCTGTTCTTCCACTGCTGTTACTGGCTTAGATGCTGTGATGGCCTCTGAACTCTCAACATCTGGAATATCTGTAACATAGTAGCATAGTAACATGGTGACAGGTTCCTCTTGCTCCTTTGTTTCCACAATTGTTTCTTGACTGTGATTTATTTTGTCTTCTTTACATTCCACTTCTGATTTTTGTGCCTTTTCCTGTGGAGGTGCATCAAGGTTGTCACTTTGAGTACGGATTTTCTCACTATCAGTAATTTCTTGTTTTGCTATAAATACATAGGCCACAGAACTGGCTTCTGTAGTGGTAAGTTTTTGTGCTAGGATATCAGTACTTCTTTCCTCATGTTCTGTAGAACTTAGAACCCTCTCACTTTTCTGGGCATCATTCTCAACATTGACTTTAGTAACTACTTCATTCACAGTAGGAATTTCTTTATGTTCTTTCTTTTCCTCGGTTACAGCATAAGAGGTGGTTCCCTCATTCTCTATCGTAACTGAAGCACTAACTTTCTCAGCTTGTACTTCAGAGACTTGCGATTGTACCTCACTCACTTGTTCAATTGCTTCAGGAGCTATTTTTTCTGTATGCACTTCAGTAGTACCCACTTCAGTCTGCTTGTTATCCAACACAGAGACACATTTATCAACTTCCACAACTTCTGTAGTTACAACCACAGGAACAACCTCAGTTAATTGGACCTTATCTGACTTTTTCACACTTTCTTCAGCCTGCACATTAACTGGCCCTGGAGAACTTTCTTTAGCCTTCACTTCACCTGACAACTGGGAACTTTCTTCAACCTTCACTACAGCTGATAATGGGGAACCTTCCTCAGTATGCACTTCAATTGTTCTATGGGTACCTCCTTCGGTTTGCACATTAGATGGTACAGGGGCACTGTCCTTGGTCTGGACTTCAGCTGCTGCTGCAGGAGTTTCATTAGCCTGCAATACATCTGACAGAGAAGGGCTGTCTTCTACCTTCACATCCTGTGGAAGATTAGTGCCATGGTCAGTTTCTGTAGTGTCTTCAGCCTGTACCTGATTTAATACTGGGAAACTTTTTTCAGTTTGTACCTCAGCAGGTTTAGGAGCTTGTTCTTTAAACTGTATATCAGCTGATACAGGGACAGCTTTTTCAGTCTCCACTTCAGCTAACACTTGGGTACTTTCTTCAACCTTCACTTTAGCTGATAAATGTGCACCTACTTCAACCTCAACACTTTTTTCGGCTGGCACCTCTGCTGACACACTGGTGCTTATTTTAGCCTGTGTATCATCTAATATAGAGACACTTTCTGCAGCTTCTTCCTTAACTAGCTTGGTAACACTTTCAGGTTGCACCTCATCTGACACAGAAGCACTTTCTTTGTCCTCCTCTACAATAGATGCAGGAAGTCCTTCTTCTCTCTTCATCTCCACTGAAGCATCAGTGGAGGCTGAAACACCACCTTCATCTGGAGTATCAGTGCACACATGACTTGCTTCTTCATTCTTTTGCACTTTTTCATTCTTTACCTCACTTGACACAGATCCAACTTCAAGCTTCAGTTCATTTGCAAGGAAATCCCCTTCAGCCTGGACCTCACTTGAGAGGGAGGCACATTCATCTGATTTCACCTCATTTGTGACAGATCCAATCTTTCCAGGCTGCACCTCACTTGACATGGGAAGTGGTTCTTTAGTCTCCACTTTGCTTGATTTAGGCACAGCTTCTTCAAACTGAACTTTACTTGCCAAAGGCAGAACTTCTTCCATCTTGAAAACAGGTACAGCTTCATCTGGCTTTACTTTGCTTGATACAGGTACAGTGTCTTCCATCTGTACTTTGCTTAATACAGGAACAGCTTCTTCTGGTTTTACATCACCTGATACAGGTACAACTTCTCCCTTTAATAGATGCCCTGCTTCACTTGCTACATCTACAACTTCTTTAGGCTTAACTTCACTTGATACACCTACAAATTCTTTAGCCTTAACCTCAGATGACACAGCTACAACTTCTTTAGGCTGAACTTCACTTGACACAGCTACAACTTCTTTAGGCTGAACTTCACTTGACACAGCTACAACTTCGTTAGGCTGCACTGCACTTGATACAGGTGCAACTTCTGTAGGCTGCACTTCACTTGATACAGTGACAACGTCTATAGGCTGCAATTCACTTGATACAGGTGCAACTTCTTTTGACTGCACTTCACATGACACAGGTGCAACTTCTGTAAGCTGCACTTCACTTGAAACAGGTGCAACTTCTGTATGCTGCACTTCACTTGATACAGGTGCAACTTCTTTAGACTGCAGTTCACTTGATACAGTTACATCTTCTTTAAGCTGCACTTCAGTTGATACAGGTGCAATTTCCTTAGGCTGCATTTCACTTGATACAGGTGCAACTTCTGTAGGCTGCACTTTACTTGATACAGGTGCAATTTCTTTAGACTGCAGTTCACTTGATACAGTTACATCTTCTTTAAGCTGCACTTCAGTTGTTATAGGAGCAACATCTTTAGGCTGCACTTCACTTGATAAAGATGGATCCTCTGTAGGCTGCACTTCACTTGATAAAGATGGAACTTCTGTAGGCTGCACTTCACTTGATACAGGCACAACTTCTGTAGGCTGCATGTCACTTGATACAGGAGCAACTTCTGTAGGCTGCACTTCACTTGATACAGCTGCAACTTCTGTAGGCTGCACTTCACTTGATACAGGTGCAACTTCTGTAGGCTGCACTTCACTTGATACAGACGCAACTTCTGTAGGCTGCACTTCACTTGATACAGAAGCAACTTCTGTAGGCTGCACTTCACTTGATACAGGCGCAACTTCTGTAGGCTGCACTTCACTTGATACAGGCGCAACTTCTGTAGGCTGCACTTCACCTGATATAGGTGCAACTTCTCTAGGCTGCACTTCACCTGATACGGGTGCAACTTCTGTAGGCTGCTCTTCAACTGATACGGGTGCAACTTCTGTAGGCTGTTCTCCACCTGATACGGGTGCAACTTCTGTAGGCTGCACTTCACCTGATACGGGTGCAACTTCTGTAGGCTGTTCTCCACCTGATACGGGTGCAACTTCTGTAGGCTGCACTTCACCTGATAGGGGTGCAACTTCTGTAGGCTGCACTTCACCTGATACGGGTGCAACTTCTGTAGGCTGCATATCACCTGATACGGGTGCAACTTCTGTAGGCTGTTCTCACCTGATACGGTGCAACTTCTGTAGACTGCACTTCACTTGATACGGGTGCAACTTCTGTAGGCTGCACTTCACCTGATACGGGTGCAACTTCTGTAGGCTGAATATCACCTGATACGGGTGCAACTTCTGTAGACTGCACTTCACTTGATACGGGTGCAAATTCTGTTGGCTGTACTTTACTTGATACGGGTGCAACTTCTGTAGGCTGCACTTCACTTGCTACGGGTGCAACTTCTGTAGGCTGCACTTCACTTGCTATGGGTGCAACTTCTGTAGGCTGCTCTTCACTTGATATAGGCGCAACTTCTGTAGGCTGCACTTCACTTGCTACGGGTGCAACTTCTGTAGGCTGCACTTCACTTGCTACCGGTGCAAGTTCTGTAGGCTGCACTTCACTTGCTACCGGTGCAACTACTTTTGGCTGCACATCACTTGCTATGGGTGCAATTTCTGTAGGCTGCACTCCACTTGATACAGGTGCAACTTCTGTTGGCTGCAATTCACTTGATACAGGTGCAAGTTCTTTAGGCTGCTCTTCACGTGTTACAGCTATAATTTCTTCAGGCTTAAGCTCGCTTAATACAGCTATAACTTCTTTTGGCTGCACTTCACTTAAAACAGGTGCAGCTTCTTGAGGTCTTATTTCGCTCGATGCAGATACAGTTTCTTCAGGTTTTTTTTCACTTAATGCAGGTATAGCTTCTTCAGGTTGTATTTTACTTGATACAAGCACAACTTCTTCAGGTAGTTTTTCACTTGTTACAGGTACAGCTACGTCAGGTTTTATTTCACTTGATACAAGCACAACTTTTTCCGGTGTTATTTCACTTGATAAAATTACAGCTTCTTGATGTTGTACATCACTTGACACAATTACAATTTCCTTAGTCTGTATTTGCTTGATACCGGTACAGCTTCTTGAAGTGGTACTTCTCTTGATACAGGTACAATCTCTTCAGGTAGTTTTTCAGTTAATAAAGGTACAACTTCTTCAGGCTTCACTTCACCTGGTACAGGAAGAACTTCTTTAGGAGGTATTTCACCTGATGTTGGTACCATTTTTTCAGATTGTGTTTCACTTGATACAGGTACAGTTTCTTCAGTCTGCTGTTCACTTACTGTAACCAGAAGTTTTTCATGTTCTACTTCACTTGATGCAGGTAGAACTTTTTCTGGCTGCACTTCACTTGATACAGATAGAACTTTTTCTGGCTGCACTTCACTTGATGCAAGTCCAACTTCTTCCAGGTGCATTTCACTTGATACAGGTCCACTGTCTGGCTGCACTTCAGTCGATGCAGGTATAACTTCTTCAGGTTTAATTTCAGTATTTACAGCTACATCTTCTTCAGACTGGACTTCACTTGACACAGGTATATCTGTAGCTGATACAGAACCACTTTCTTTAGTCAGCAACTCAGGTGATGCAAGAAGATCGTTTGCAATCTGAACAGTCTCCAGTGCACAGACAGATTCTTCATGCTGCACCTCAGCTAAGGCAAGGACACTTTCTCTTATCTCAGTTGAACTGGCAATAATGTCATTTGTCTTAATGGCTTCTGCAGAAAGTAAGTCATTGGTAGCACACACAGCTTTCACAGCAGATATATCTTCTTCAATCACAGCCTCAATGACAACAGAATCTGAAATATCTTCACATTTCTCCTCTGCTTTCAGAGTCTCAACTTTTTCAGCTTCATTCAGGGCTTCTTTTACTACCTGATCTTCAGATAGATTTGAGAGATTTTGCTTACTTTGCTCAGTAGATTTATCAGCATGTTGTTCTTGTGAAATTAAGGCACTTACACAAATGTTACTAGCTTCAATGGTCTGCTCCAAGGCGGCAAGTGGGGCATTTACATCATTTTGCACAGTTTCAGAAGTAATGGCACTTTCCTTTGTTTTCTCAATGACAGAAGTATATATTTGTTCAACAGTCTCTTCAGCACTTACTATGGTACGTTTATCATCTTGATCATCTAAAGAAACAGGAGTTAAATCTATTTCTTCCTCAGCACATAGAGGAGCAGACTTGTAAACTATCTCCTTGACTTCCATTAAAGTTGGACTGTCAGAAATGGACACATGCTCAACAATCACATTTTGAAATGTTTGCAATTGTAATGACTCAATTGTTAGTTTTGCCTTCTCTGCAGCTTCATGCAATGTATTTTCTGTATGCTTCTTTTGGTCTTCTAAAGTCTTCACATTTATATCCTCTTCTGGCACAGGTGTGGCTTCTTCTGTTGAAACAACTGACCCACCTAATTGTGAAACAGCAGATAACATTTCAGTTGTCTCTTCAGCACATGAATTTTCTATTGCTTCTTCAAGTGCAGTTAATGCTTCTGATGTTAACTCCATCTCATTGATTAAAGTGTTTGGTATTTCTGTTGCAACCTGGGACACTGTGCTGAGAACCAAGGTTTCTTCAATTGTAACCTCTGTTTTTATTTTTTGAATGGCTTCTTCAGTTTCTTTCGCATGCTCAATAGTCTCAGAAACCGCTGCACTGATCCAGGATGGAGACCTTTCTTCAAGACTGGTGATTGCTCTTTCTCCTTCTATTACAGTAACTGTTACTGCATGAATAAGTTCTTCATTAGATTTTTCTACAGATCCAGCTTGCTCTGCTACAACAGTTGGTAACGCTTCTTCCAATAATTTTTGAGCATCAAGCTTCTCCTGCTCTGCAGCATCAAACTATGATAGTGGAACTACTGCAGGTTCATCAGAATCAACTTCAACAGCTTCATTTAATGGCTGACCAGTTTCAATAGGAGTAGCATCAGATTTTTTTCTTCTTTCGCCCTGGAATTAGTTTCTTTAAAGAAACCCAAGTTTCTTCTTTTCCAACTTCACCCACTGAAGCTGACTGTTCTGCATTGGCTACTGTAGAAGTTTCATCAGCTTTCTCTATTCTTGATCTTGACTTGCGTCTAGTAGTCACAAGTCTTTTGAAAGACTGCCAAGTTGATATCCCCTCTGCATCTGTATGACTGGCAGCTTGATCTGGTGATGTACTTTCTTGGATCTGTTGCTCTTGGGAACTTGCAATAGGGATTTCAGATTCAACCTCTTTGGCTGGTGCAACATCTTCAGGTTTTTTGGCTTCTTCTTCCTCAAGAGTTTTTTTACCTTCATCTTCATCTGAATCAGAAGTCTTTCTTGTTCTTTTCTTAGAAGCACCAACACATATTAATGCTTCCCATGACACTGAATTGTCAACTTTCTTCTTACTTTCTTCTGTGCTTTTTTCAAGTTTTTTGTTCTTCATTGACTTCTTTGGGTTCTTCTTGATTTTCGACTGCACCACCACTGTCTGTTGAAGACATAGTTGAAGATTTTGGCTTTTCAACATCATCTTCCTTATCACTTTCAGAGAGTCGCTTTGGGCGTCTTTTTGGTGTAACAAGTTTCTTAAAGGATGACCATGGTGTGATTCCATCTTTTTTCCTTTCACCGTCAGATGTCGTTCCTTCTCCCTCTGCTTCTGCAGCCTGTTGTCCACCATCTAATGGTTTTTCTGTGGGAGTTGTCTCTGCAGACTCATCAGGAGAGGATGGGGAGCTATCTCCACCATCTACTTCTGGAGCCTCTGGGGACTCGGATGAAACAATTTCTGTTGTAACTTCTGCCTTGCTTTCATCTTCTTTTTTACTCTTACTTTTCTTTCCTGACAATTTCCTTAACCCCGAACTGCTAAACAGCTTTTTTAATGGACTGCCTTGCATTTTGGCTCTTTCTTGTGAAGACAACAGTTCAGCTTCTGTGGTGATAACTTCTTGACTTTTTTCCACCTCTCCACATTCAGTATTTGAAGCCAGCTGTGTCTCATCATTCACAGCTCCTGACTTAGATGTGTCTTCACTTATTCCTTCTGTAGCTAGTGAGCTGGCAGCAGTGATTCCTTCAGTTATCTGGATTCCAGTAGTATCAGCTTCAGATTTTATCTCTGGCAAAACAGTTGCTTCTGGAACTGAAATAGCTTCTTTAGGTACTTGCTCTGTACTTTCTGCTACTGTGGTAGCCTTTTCATCTACTTTTACATCTTCTTCTAGTTTGAGCTCTGCATCCGGTAAGGGTTCCTCTATTTGCGTTTTTTCTTCCACCACAGTTTGATTATTTTCCTCAGAAGACACCTTGGAATCTTTACTTGAAGACGTACTTAATTCCTGTGGCACAGAATGATCATTAGCTGGTTGTGTTTCAGTTGCATCCTCTTTTACGGACTCAGGTACTTCAGCCTTTTCCTGCTCTGTATTTTTGATATGTTTCTCAACTTCTTGAGGGTCTTCTTCCCTTGATTTTTTAAAGCTTGTCTTTTTCCTTAGCCCAGCCCATCCTTGTGTAAAAAATCTTCTAAATGGAGAAGATGTTTCAATGACAACAGGATTTGAAGGAGACTCTGGGGACTTTTTATCTTTTTCTACCTCGGATTCTTCTACTTTTGTTTGATTTTCCTCAGTGCTTTCCTTTGGACCTTCAGCTACCTGTTCTGGCTCATCTGCACTTTCAGCAGGCTGCTCAACATCTTTGGTCTCCTGCTGGATTTCTGTCTTTTTGTCATTTGCAGTATCAATCTGTTCTTCATGATTGTCTGTGCCATTTACTTCAACTTTATCTTTTTTCACAGTTAGGAGTACAGGTTCAGATTTCTCAGCTTTTTCCTTTTTCACTGTGAATTTAAAGCCTGGAAATTTAAACACTTTCTTGAATCCTACTTCGTTGGTCTGATTTTCATTGGTTTGAGCTGGAGATTCTACTTTTTCTACAGACTCTGGTGTTGTATCAGTGGATTCTGGTGTCTCAACTTGCCCTTCTTCCTTGGCATTTTCTTTTGTTGTGGTATCATTGTGCACGACTCCCATATTTTCAGCTATTTCCTCATCCAGTGTTACGTTTGCTGGCTCTTGTTGCTCAACTGCAATTATAAGAAAACTTTAATTAGAACGTTTATTCGGTTGTATTAGTCTATTTGTACTACATTTAGAAATTATAGTAACTGTATCTGGGATTAAAATACAAACACTTTCTCAAATATGTTTAATTAGGAACATCAAAGCATTTCAAGTGTAATTCAGTTTAAAAAAAAATGCAGACCCTTTAAGCCAGGACTGAAGTGAGGCCAAATCAGCTCCTAACTGCATGAAGGATCACTATGTTGACAGCTCTGTGAAACTTCCTGCTTCTGAGCTTGGAGAGACCACTGTCAAAAGGGGAGCCTGAAAGTCTACATCATGTGCACACTGGTAAGATCTGCGCAGCTATTTCTGTGCTGCATATTATTACACTAGCAGCAGTGGAATATGGATGTCTGTGTGCTATGGGGGAGGAGGCTGGAAGCAACAGATAAACCTTGTTACAGGTAAACCCTGTCCTCAGTGTGCCTGCTGAAGTGTATGCAGTAAGAAACTAAGGTTAGGTCTACATGACATTGGACAAAAAATGTAGTGAGAGACTAAGGCTAGGTCTACACAGCACTAGACAGAAAAAACTCACTGGAAACCAAATCCTAAGTTTTTTTGTCCATTGCATGTCAAAAACAGCACGTTTAGTGCTGCATTTTTTTTTGCAGAAATGCACAGCATTATAATTGCTGTGGATTAATGCAAGAAAAGCACAAAAAAATGCACCAAAAAAGTGCCAAAAACGTCCGCCGCTTTCCAATAGTACATTTTCTGCCCTGCTCTGTCATTTTTTGTAACATGTTTAAAAAAAATGACCAGAAAAAAGTTCTGTGGAGACTACAGAACATTTTTACTATTAAAGTCTATGGGACCTGTTTTCAGTCATTTTTTCAGAGGTTTTAGAAAACAAAAAATGCTGAAAAATGTACATTTTTGTGTGCTGTGTAGATATAGCCTAAAGTTAACCCTGTACAAGCATCTATGTCCTCAGCTTCCCCTGCACAATTGGTATCTATCAGGGAAGAAATATCATCAGATTGTGAGCTCTCTCTGAAAAAGTGAAAGTAAAACCTGTTTCCCGGTAAGACTGAGGTAAATCTTCTGATTTGCTAATGAAATGTATTTGAGAAAAGTCTTATAAATTAATGTACTATAATTTTTTGTGCTTATATGGTGATGATAGCTGCTCTTTAAGTTTATTTAGCCGTTTAGTCAGCTTGTGAGCACTGCTGCCACTGATTGACTTCAGTGGTCACATGCTATTGCTGATGTCAGCATTTGTAAGTGAATGGCTCTGAGTGGTGACCCCTATAGCCAATCAGCACCCAGAGCACACAGCACCCGGAAGTTTACAGACGACCAACGAGACACTGTCATCAGCATCAGCACTGGAAAGCCAGTGTTTTATTAGAGCTGCAGCTGTTCATAATGTTTAAAAAAAAAAATAGAAAACCCGTTCATCACCCTATCATTTAAAGTATGTATCATCATGTGTTTCAAAAACTCCATCACTACCAAAGTATCTCTTAAAAAAAAAAAAAAAAAAACACCTTTTACTCGAGTGTAGTCAGTTTCTGATTTCTGCATGTAAAATCAAAATCAGTAAACTAGGTACGTATATTACTTAAAGCATAGAGGGAGCAACTGAAAAATATTGTTTGCCTAATTACAACTTAGCGATGTAATAAACCTATACTAATCTTGGATAAATTTAATGAAAAGTTGCACAAGACTCATAACAATAGCCAGTTCCTTTCCATCAGACTTAGTCCTAGAGTACCGGTATATAAATACAGAATACTCTTAGGGCATGTCCCCACTGCACGGGTTTTCGGACGGTTTTTCAGCCGGTTTGCGGTTTTTCAGACCGCCTGAAAAACTGGCCGAAAACTAGCACAATGGTGCTCTATAGAAAACCCGTGCAGCAGTCCCCAAGGCATTGGTTTTCCGTCGGGCGGTCCGGCCGCAAAAAAATTGAACATGCACAATTTTCCGCCCGGTTTCTGGACGGAATGTGTGCATGTCAATGTGGAGGGAGAGGCTTTTCTCCGCTCATCGCGGAGAAAAGCTGTCCCCCGCCACGGCCGCAAAACAGGACAAATACCATTTGTCCTGTGCAGTGGGGACGCGCCCTTAAAGTCAATACATGACCTACACTTCCCCTTCCCAATCTATTGTGATAACAGTTGCTTTTCTGTATTTTCTAAGAGCTTGTTATGCCGATTTAGGTTGTCCTATATTTTCTGTTATATTAACATGTCTATGAACATCAGGAGCTAACGGCAAACCAGGGCCGGGACGTCAAGTAGGTGAAGGTGGGCAACCACCTAAGGCACCACTTCATCCCAAGGGGGTGCAACGGAGTGGGCTAAATTTTCTATTGGGGTGGTCGCTATATGCCTTATTTGCCTAGGGCATCAGAATATCTTGTCCCAGTCCTGCAGCAAACTAAGGATGTATCGTTAGTTATAGCAACCATCCCCATATACCTCAATAGAAAATGTGCATTGTTTATCATATAATGCGTAGTTCCTCGGTCATTTTTTTATTGTAAAAAGAACTAGAACATGTTCATTCTTCCATCAGAGTCTATGCTAAAAAACGCATCCAAAACATTTGTGTGTCAGATCCACATCCAAAACTCCAGAGATGAATGGGACTTGTTTTCTGACGGTTTTCAACTTTCAAATCTGACGAGTACATTTTACTCGTTGTCTGGACATACCCTAAGGCTATGTCTACACAGCATTGGATTCTCATTGGCGGACTCAGTATTGAAAATCTGTCAAAAAAACCTACTGTACCCTGCGCTGTGTAGACCGCAATGAAAAATCCGTGTTGTAGTCTACACAGCACAGATTTTATCTGGTTGGCTTCCAACGGATTTTTAAACCTGCTGGATCTTCCATAGGATTGTCATCACATTCCCGTACATTCAATGTATGGGGCCGACAGCAAATCCGAAAACCGACCACGGTTTTTAGCGCAAATCTGTGCCAAAAAACGATGCACAGCTATGTTAAAATACCGTCGGATTTTGGCTGACATTTTAACATATGCTGTGTAGAAAGAGTCTAATAAAACTACAAAACACTTCTTGAGCTGTGCAATATAGGCTTTATCACTAGGTGGCACTATAACTACAAGTGTCTGCAAATTCTATAATTGCGTAGGATACTGGGTAACAATTATTTCGGGCAACAAATCCCTGCAATCCATCCTTATGTTTTACAACCACAACATCAAAGCACTCTAGTTACGAACTCTTGAGCAAGCTATAGCCATGACATATTTGTTGGCAGATTCAGACCGTTTTGGTGTTGGGATCTATTAAGAATCTGATGTCCATGACCCACCAGAGACTTTAATGTCTCCAGAAACTATTACATCAAAATGAGATGGATCTACCAGCAAATATTTTATGCCTATGACCAGCTTAACTGTGGATATATCGTCTAAAGTGAAAATGTTGTTCACGGTCCACCGGAATAATCGGGGCATATAGCATTTTACATAAGGTGCTCTGATTAACGTTATCTTCTATTAACTAAAAAGGAAATTCCCTATAAACAGAAGTGATCCAATACTTTCCTTTATTCTTCATTGCAATGATGAACTTAAAGAGGATCTGTTTCTGTAAACAGTATTCATATAACTTGTTCCAATTCAGTACAGGGAAGTCAAGGGTTGTGTGTTTCCCTGACACATTTGCACTTTGTTAGGGTCAGTTTTCTTTTACAACATGCCTGTACATGGATTCAGGTTTTCTAAAACTTCAAAATCCAACTATTAAAGCATCCCCATAGATCTCAATTCAAAAAATCCAAGTTGCAATCCACCCAACTTGGATTTTCAATAGGTCGGAATGCAAAAACGCTATTTTTGCTAAAAACTTGGAACATGTTCATTCTTTCCGAGAGATTTGTAGCACAAAAAAAACTAAATTAGATTCTAATTAGAATCCGACCAGTATTTTGTCCTTGCTGTGTGGACGAAGCGTTATAAGAGAAGATGCTAATTATTTCACAGGGAACATAAGTAAATGCCACATTCCTGAGCTTTTACTACAATCTGATATTCTCATATTTACTTTATTTTGATTTGTGTTCCACATCTAAGGTCACAGCAGGATAAAATTTTAAGTAAGGTAATGGTTCAGGAGAATTTTTGCAGATTTAGATAAATGGCCTTTAGATTCAAGCTACTATAGGTATTTAGGGCCTAGGTGTAATACTTTTCTTGTTGCCCATAGCAACCAATTAGAGCTCCCGTTTCATTTTTTCAGAGCACTATATGAAAGGGGAGCTCTGATTGGTTGCTGTAGACAACAAAGAAAGTCTCAGACCTAGACAGTTTTCATACATTGGCCCTTAGTCAATTCCATATCAACACAATGGGTGTTTATCAAACCTGTCTAAGGATATGTTCACACGATGTACTGCGTCGCGTACAGTACGCACTGCAGTACATTGTGTCTTTCGGGAGCTCGCGCTTATATGCGCGTACTCCCACGGCGAGGGGGGGCGGCAGCCCGCCGGCCTCATTGACATTCATTGTTCAATACGCGAATAATTGACATGTTACTTATCTCCCCGCGCGTAATTACTCCGTGTGAACATGCCCTAATAGTAGAAAATGTCTGTTACTCATAATAACCAATCAGAACTCAGCTTCATCTGTCTAGAGCAGTTTAAAAAATGCAAGCTAAGCGGTGATTGGCTGATATGGCAACAAAGACAGTTTTACAATTAGTTCTGATAAATATGTCACCACAGAACTACATCACATGTAAGTCAGCTATGTAAGCTGACAGTTGTGGGTGATACTATGGGATCACTTGTAGAAGGTTTTAGTGAGATAAGAACATCACTTATTACTATGCCTTCTTGATTGCAGCAGCTCACATTAAGAAGGATATCTGTTTTTCTTACTTTTTTTGCCAGAAAAATTGATGTGGCAAGCTTGCTAATTAACATTTTCACCATTCATCATTATTAAAAATTCTGTACCATTTTTGTTTTAGCTGTTCCCTTAGTGAATCAATAGTGTACAGCTCATCTACAAGGGATTCGACCAGTGATAAGAGCTCCTCAGTCCTGGCTACACATGCCCAGACATTACCTTTCCTCTCAGGCAGCTACTGTCTCATCGCTGCTTAGTAATCACACACACTCACTGTTGTGCGAATGTTCAACCCAGGGTGCTGTCATTCTACTGTTGTCCTCTGTACGCCTTAGTACATTGCAAATAAATAAAACCTTGAAACCTAAATCAGGTATGTGCATTGACACAAAAAGAAATCCACGTTTGGTTCTCGCAAGGATTTGAACCTAGGACTTCTATGCTGAAAGACAGAAGTGCTAACCACTCAGCTACATTGTAGCTACTCACAGCTCTTTACATAAACAGACCTTTGTTTGACTAGAGTGAGCAAATTGTGGAGAAAAGCATGGTGAGGTTAAGCCTTCTGGGTCACATGATATGCAGTTCAAACAAATCCTACACACCCCCTCTGGAGCACACTGAAAGCTGAAGCAGGACAAACCAAGCATAAAATGCATTTATGGCCAAACCCCTTTTACACGGACGATTATTGGACAACTGAGTGTTGGTAGAAATGTTCGTTCCCAATAACCACTCTGTGCAAAAGGTCCTGTGAGGAACGCGCAAATGCTTATCCGACCATCTTTTATGCAACACAAAAAATCTTTGTTTGTCATAAACATATGTTCCCATGTAAGCATGGCTATAATAAAAGTGAATGGCTGCATGAATGCACAGAAGTTATGAACGCCCATTTTTGCCTCTGTTTACTGGCCGACAGCTGAGCAGTGTGAAGGCGCTTTCAAAAGATTGTTAGCAACTTGTGATAAATTGATTGACGGAAGGAATTTATTCACAGAAAAAGAAGAAGCTTTCAAGGTATGAAAAAACTAAGCTGTCAGGACAGCAATTACACCAAAAAGAGTGAAAAAAACACTGACCATACAATCAACAAATTTGATTAAACAGATCTCTAGGATGAAGCATATTAAAGGGGTCGTCCACGTTTTAATATTTTTATTTTGTAACGGCTGGGTAGTTGATCCGCCGGACCACCGCCAGCGATGGTAGTTAAGCCACGCCAGGGAACGGAATCTAAGTAGCCCCCGGTTTTCACCAGAGCCCGCCGCACAGCGGGATGGACTTGCTGCGGCGTGAGGCAGGTCGTCCCCCCTGAGGTGACTTGCTTGCGATGGCGACCGAGGTGCAGTGTGGTACAGAGTCATAGTCCGAGAATCGTAGTCGTAAGCAGGCAGAAGGTCAGGGCAGGCGGCAATGGTTCGTGGTCATAGACAGGCAGGAAGGTCAGGGCAGGCGGCAGAGGTTCGGAGTCGAGAAACGTAGCAAGAGGTCTGGTACACGGTAGGGCGAGAATACACTTAGGAAACGCTTTTACTAAGGCACGAGGCAACATAGATCCAGCAAGGAGTGATTGTGGACCGTGACCTTAAATAGGGGAAGCGCCCGGCAATTAGCCAATTATCGGGGAGCTGGCCCTTTAAATCCCCGAGAATGAGTGTGCGCGCGCCTTAGGAAACGGGCACGTGCGCCTTGGCCGGCAGAGGGTGCGGATGGCACAGGAGTGAGGTCAGGTGAGTCCCCAGCAGAAGCGGACCCCCGGCTCGTCCCACGGCCAGCCGCGGCACCCGACCCCGGTGGGCGCCCGGGGGGGCGGCCACGGGTGCGCCCGCGGCCCGCGGGCCAAGGAGCTGGGCGGGCCGCAACATATTTATTATGTATATAATACAGTTTTCTAATGTATAAGTATTAAAAATGTTGTTCCTATATTTAGTGCAGCAGGACCATATCTTGAAAAAGTGCTAGGGCCTACATTCCTGTCCATGTCCCACATGAATTAAATGTATGGACCAAAAAGTTATGTGACCGCTACACATGTTATGTGACTCCTGGTATCCAGGTACCAGCAGATTCTTGAGGAGCAAGTATTATTTCCTGCAGCAGCATACTTCTATGTCTGTCGGTGTCTGTGGAGAAGATACAACACCTTCTTCTCTGTCCCATCTTTCTGTTTTGTCTTTTTTTACAGCTAACTTTATTAAAGGGAACTGGTCAGCTACTTTACGCTGCCCAAATGGCAGGAAGCATGAAATAGCTGCAGGTTACCCGATCCCAACCCTGGGGTTTTACTCCAAAACGCTGCAACCTTCCCAGGTAAAACGCCCAGTGAAGTTGCACCGGGTACTGGGAGAAGCGCTGTGCCCCGTCTGATGTGCCACTTATTCCCGCCCCCTCAGCTTAACTGACAGCTCTCTTCAATGTTTGTCTATAGGGAGAGAGCTGTCAGTCCGGCTGAGGGGCAGGGAGAAGCCTCACATCGTAATCTTCTCCCCGCACCCGGGACAATGTCACTGAGTGTTTTACTTGGGAACGCTGCAGTGTTTCAGGGTAGACCACACAGGGTTAGGATCGTGTAACCCGGAGCTATTTCATGCTGCACATTGTTCGATCAGCATAAAGTAGCTGACAGGTTCCCTTTAACAACAACCTGCCCAAAAACAGCAATGTATGACATAGGCTGTTTTAACAGTTTGGCTATGTTCACACGGCTTATTTTTGGACAGATTTCAGCCCGTAATACGCGCCGTACTGAGTGAATTACGGGTGAAATCCGTAGCAGTCATTACGGTAATCCACAGTTCCCATAGAGAACTATGGATTCCGTCTCCTCTTCCCGCTCGCACAATACGGCGAGGGCTAGAAAGTGACATGTCGATTATTCACGGCGGTATACGCGCCGTGGATAATGAAGGTCTATGGGGCTGGCGAGCTGCGCCCCCCCCCCCCCCCTCTCTCCCTCACTCCGCCCCCGCTCCAGAGCAAACGGCGTAATTGCGGGCAAAATCCGTCCCGCAATTACGCCATGAATAAGCCGTGTGAACATAGCCTTACATAACTTTGTTAACATTAAGAACAGTTCCAGGACATCTGCACGCAGCAGCCAGGCCACATATGCCCCCCATGCGGCCGGGTCCCAAGCAACAAGGTAACTTGACTTATTTTAACTGCCTTTTGTCTGTAATCCATAATTGTATTTGCACCTCTCTCGGACCTGTATATTATTATCCATCTTGTACATATTACCTGTCTAGGGTGCCCTTCAAGGCAGATGAAATCATCAAGAACAGAGCAGCAATGCGATTAAATCCACAAAGTAAAGAAGTTGTTGGAAAAATCATGTTTACAATAATTATTTCACTATTATAACTCAGTTACTAAACAGATGTCATGTAACCACGTTACCACTGTAAGCCTGAAGGTCCCATGTTTAGTCCATGGGAGTCATTATTGTGGATACCATTCTTATAAATGGCAGCCTACAACATTGGTATAAAATATAAAGAAGCAGAATTTTTTATATATGTATATTAGGAAATTTTATTGTTTTATAAACATAATAAACAAAAATAGTAAAAAGTGGAAAACCTCTTTAAAGGATTTGTCTCCACCATCGGTTTCAAGAATGCATGAAAGAAATTTCTGTCACTATCCTGGTGTCACACAATTTGTCATAGCTCCATGCTTCTGGTACAGTACGTTGTGCTTTCAGATTGCATAATTTGATTAGATAGCTTCTCACACTTACTCAGGATTCTTTTTTTCTGATCCCCAAAACAAAAGCCTAATTACGAGCTGTTTACTTGAGATAAATCAAGCTTTTTACTGTTGGAAGAAAAAAAGGACACTACTGACATGCGACCTGTTGATGACTCACTCTTGTTATCTCTTGAAAAAACAACCAGGAGATTTTTTACGGGGTCGGTTACTGAGGGAACTGAAATGCCATGGAGTAATAAATTCATTGATCTTTTGGGGAAAAAAGAGGAAAAAGAAATTTTTTTAAAAATGTCTTTATTTTGTGTTCCCTCTTTTTTAAAAGCTATTCTTTGTACGAGACAACCCCTTTAAGGCTATTGTCTTAGTTATGGGGGCTGTTCCCTTCTCCTTTTTTGGGGTCATTTAGATACTTGCAGTTTTAATATCCTAGGCTGTCCACAATTGTCCACGTTGTCTATGGACTGTGTCTGGTATTGTAGCTCATTCCCATTGTAGTTATGTGAATGAGGATGGGTTGCAATACCAGAGACAACCAATAAACATCAGGGGCAGTGTTTCTGAGGAAAAATATATATACTTTTTTTTTTATATATATAATTACTACAATTAGTCTGGGTCAAACATTTCACTCCACAATCCTACATGAAATGCTACTCATTGGTAGGGCCCTCTGAAATACTGGCCCAGTCCATGGTACAAAACCAGCACTTTCTGCAAGCACAGCAAAGCGTTTGCCGTCAGTACTCTCTGCCTCCTACAAACTTTTATTTTGATGACCACATATGAGAATTAGTGAGGAATCAAAGACATATTTTTAATTTGCAGCTGGTGGTTAACGTTGAAGGGACTTTATCAATATAAAGATTAGCTTTCAACATAACGGGACAGTTAAATGAAGATTTTTTCTAAATGTATTGGTCAATCGATTTTACTTTGGTGAGATAATAGCGTTTATTTTATGAGCACTGAAGTGCATACAGATTAGATTTGATGATTACCTGCATACCAGACGAACGTCTGTTATCTGATTAGCTGAAAGCAGGGAGTGATGTCCCCCAACTGACAGACTGAGATAAAAAAAAAAATCATATCTAACAAGATTACCTTCACTACACAAAAAGTACATGTGCTGTGAGGACTGAAAAGCATGACTTTATCTGTAATCTTGTTAGAGATAACAATCTCCTGCACAGTGTCGGTCTGGGGAACACAGGTGGATATGATCAGAGGGCCCCACCAGTTGAGCTGTTTCTGGGCCCACCGATGGAGTTTATTTTGAGGGCCCACCCTACAGCTACATTAAATGACTGTACATGCCTCTTATACTCTGGCTCTGACTTTTTGCCTTTCTTTCACTGCTTTTATGCCTTTTCCTAGGATGTATATGCAGTTAAAAAACAACTCCAGGTCGACCATGCTCAGGGGCCTACCGGGGGTTTCCCCTATTCCCCTGTGGGCCAGTCTGAGCCTGCTCCTGCACTATCACTAGAAGTTGAATATACTAATCACTGCTCACAGCCTGAGGAGACAGAGCAAGTATCAAACTGCTAAAACTCAGTAAAACAGCGTGGTGAGAAACCCCTTTAATCATAGACTAGGCTTTGACTATATAGTCTGTATACTCTAGAGTCATTGGATAATGAGTCCAGCTAAAGCTATGGTCCTCAACTTTCTTTTGACACATGCTCGGATTGGTCTAATTTGCAAATTTATCTTGGTAAGAATCAGCTGTGGTGTTCCTTATTTCTTAGGGAACAAAGGATTGGACTGGAAAACATTAGATTTTTGGCAGATTTTCAAAAAATTTCAGAATCTGTAATGAAAAAAAAGCTAAAAGGTAACAGTTGCAGATTTTATCAGTTTTGACCTACGGCCATTCCTGACACGTCTTTGTAAATCCTTTGTGTTCTTTGTGAATTCATGGAGCATCTTATCATATATCTGCATTGCGCTGTTCCTCTGTTGTTCCTTCTAGAAATTTATTAATCTGTAAGATGGGTGTTACCAATTGGGAGTGTGTCCCTGCATCATCTGGCATTGTTCAATCAGTGCTGACAGAGTCAGTGTATACAGGGACACAACCCTTAAAAACTGGAATGGCAACACCCAGTTTACTGATTCAGTAATATATTTCTAGTATGAATCATAAAACAACAGCATTACACAGATTTATAATAGAAGATGGATTAAAATTGTATATTTCATAGAGAACAAATGAATTTGCTAAATAAGACGTATCAGAACTCACTGGTCCTGTCACGACGCACGTTTCTGCCGTGAAGCCGCAAGGCATGGTAGGGGTTAATCCCTCTAGTCAGTCGACACACCCAGGGAGAAGCCGGGCTGATGAGCTTAGGAGTGACAGCTCATTTTCCAAATCAAGTCAGAGGGGTCGCAATTGGCCAATAGGAGGGCCCAGAGGCCGCACCAATGTTGCTGGGGGTGGGTTCTGGGTTCCTCATTTAAACTCCCACTTTCTCAGTCTTTTGCCTGGAAAGGTTTCCCTTGCACTTCCTGTTTTTTCCTGTTGGTTTTTTGCTCCCCGATTTTACCTCGGGCTCGTTTCTGCCCTTGTCTTTGCCCCCGCTTTTTACGCGCCCCTGACCGTTTTGGACCCCGGCTGCTTTTTGGGGACTATTCTTTGGCTTACTTTCTTGGCATTCGTTCCCCCGTACTGTGACTGACCCGGACTGTTGGCTGATTTTCCCCTGACAACTCACTTAGAGTGGGGGCTGTCCCCCAGTTGGGTTTCGGGCCCCCTAGGGCAGCATGCCAAGTAGGCAGGAAGTGGGCTGGGGGGCAGAGGGCCAAACTGCACCTCCCTGAGTGACATTTTCTCAGGCCGAAACCGTCTCGCTCTCCCACTCCTATGAACCCCTGAAACTTGGAGAGCAATTGCAGGGGCTTACCCGCAGTCCAGGATCGGGGCACTGAGGGTACAGCAGCAGGAGATTCCCCCAAAGTCAGAGTGTTTTCCTGTTTTCTCCCCCCCCCTGTTGAACCCCCTTTTCATTTTTGCCTAATAGATTCTCAGGCAACAGAAGGCTTTTTTGAATTTAGAGAGGGATTGGCCGTATTTTAGGCTCCGCCCACGTACCTTGGGAATGAGAGCAAAAAAGTGGGAATAGTTATTCCTACTTCGGGGGTCCCCTAGGCCCTGGGTATTTTCGTTACCTCCTGAATCGCCAAATTTTTTTCTGGGAAAAGTTTTTTGCCTCTTTAGGCATACTTTTTATGCCCCGATGGGTAAGCTGTCCCGAGGCTCAGTGACCATTGAGGGGGTAAAAAATTGGGGGAGGGTTTGCCCCCGAATTTCGCCGTGGTGTGTTCCTTTGGGGTGGAACGATCCCAGCACTTAGATGTCATTTAGATGGGGTTAGCTGCCATGTGAAGGATTTATTGGTGGTTTACCCTACCCCGGTACTTTAGATGACTACGGCATTACCGTTGTTGAAAAAGTTTTAGAGAGAACTTGGGAAAAGGGCTTTTTTCCCCGGGGTCCACACCATGGTCACCTCTACTGCGTTTTTCCCGTTTAAAAACCAAGAGAGCCCAGCAAGTGGGGCTTCTTCCCGATTCTCTAGTGACGTAGGACTACCCGTCGCACTCAGGGGTTGTGCTTCTACTGTGGGAAGAGGGCAGGCATTTGGGAGTGCCCAAACGGAAAAGGGAAAAAAAAACTCCACCCCGGGGTGAATTTTGCAGGAGATCCCGGGCGAGCAGGTATTTCCTCTTGTACCCAAAAAAGTTGTGCTCCATTAAGATTCATATTTGTTCTGTTGGTTTGGAAGTTTTTTTGGGATTCTGGGTCAGTTTCCCCTTTTTGTAAACGGTCCTTCGGCAAACGTCAGGGTCTACTTGGGGGCCTCTCTCTGAGTCCCTGCAGGGTTGGTAATCGACTTTTAGTCCGCTGACAAAGGGCACAATCCAAACATTGTACTCCTGAGTTGAGGAGGGTGGTGGACTATCATACTAAAGTGTTTTCTTTTTATCAGAGGGGCTCAGCTAGTTTTTTGGGGGGTCCCCTTGCTTCAGAAACATAACCCCCGGTGTTTGGGGAATTCAGGAAAAATTAAAACCAAGTGGGGGGGCAAAGTGTTTTGCGAGGTCTCCCTGTAATGGGCAATCAGGGGCCCGGGGTTAACCTATATTCCCCCAAGGAGACTGTTGTCTCAGTTATTTCCCTGATTTAGCCGGGGGAGATTAAACCCTCCGGGGGATATAAACCCTTTCCAATGGCCCTGTTTGAAGGTCTTTGTCCCCCTGGGACAGCTACGTTATTTAAAAGATTTTTATGATTTGTTTTATCTGGACATCCTGGGGTTCTGGCACAAAGAGGCTGATTTTTCGTATTTTCTGGGGGCTTCCGTCTCTGATCTTGAGGGCCCATGTGGCATTTTCGAGTCTGTGCTGGCAAGGTTCCCCGAATCGTCCTCCCGGGGAAATTTCCCCACCTGTACCCAACTTTCCCTGGACCATATTTTATGGATTTCAGACTGACCTTCCACTTTGAGGGTAAGTCAGTTATTTGGGGGGTATGGATCGTTTCAGTAAAAGTGCATCTTGTTGCTAAGGGGTTCCGTTCGTCCCAAAAAACTTGCTGAATTTTCATCAAACATATTTTCAAATTGCATGGGTTTTTCCGGGAATATTGTTTCTGACAGAGGGGGTTCCAAATTTTTTTCTTGTTTTTGGAGAGCCTTGCAAGGCCCGGGTATCCCCTGTCCTTTCCTCTGCCTTCCACCCAAAAGACTAATGGGCAGCTGAAAGGGAAAAATCCAAATGGTAACACAAAAATCATTGTTTTGTTTTTTCTGATCAGCAGGTGATTGGGTAAAAAATACTTTCGTTGGTTGAATTTTTCCATTAAAATCAGGATAGTAGCTCTCTGGTCCTCACCCTTTACGTAATTATGGTTTTCACCAAAAGGGATGCATATTTTCCAGTGCTACGTTGATAAAAGCGGGGGGAGTATCATTAAAGATCTGTGCCAGTTGGGGCCCCAAATTCAAAGGAAATGGTCAACCCCAAGCATCCAAAAGAAAAAAAGTGACAAAAACGCCCCTTTGCTCTAGTGGTTTTGCTGTGGGGGATAAAGTTTGGTTGCCCGGGCCCCAAAAACTTCGCCAAAAAATGCTTTGGTAAAATTTGCCCCGATTTGTGGGTCCTTATGTGGGGCGGAAGTGGGGGAAACCCTGGCTAGTTCTTAAGTTTCCTCCCCCCCTCCGGGGTTATAAAAGTTTTTCACCACACTATTTAAAAAGGGACATTGATCTCGAAATACCCTTTGATACCCCCTCCTCCCCCGTTATGTAGAGGGGCAGTTGGGATATGAAATGCCCCCATCTTGACCCCGTAGAGTGCAGAGGTCCTTACAGTACCCTTTTCCATGGAAGGGTTATGGCCCGGAGGGGAGGTCGTGGGTTTTGGCCGGTTCTCCCCCGCTGAATGCTGATCGGGAATTCCCCGACTCTCACCCGGGCAAACCCAAACCCGGGAAGGGTCCAATGGCCCCCCCCTAAAAGGGGGGGGGGGGGGGTCTGTCACAGCCAGTTTCCGCCCTGAAGCAGCAAGGCCCGGGAGGGGTTTTATCCCTTGTCGTCGCACACCCGGGAGAAGCGGGGTGATGACTTTTGGAGTGACAGCCAGCCCTAATCAAGTAGAGGGGTGTGCATGGCCAAAAATAGGGGGGCCCCGGGGGCCCACCAATGATGCGGGGGGGGGCTCTGGGTTCCTAAAATTTTTTAAATCCCCCACTTTTCTCAGTCTTTGCCCTGAGAAAGGTTTCCCCTTTCTACTTCTGTGTTTCCTGGGTTTTGTTCCTGACTCTGCCCCGGCTCGCTTCCTGACCTCGCCTTTTCCTCCGATTTTTATGCCTCCCGACCGGTTTTGGACCCGGGTTTCTTTTTTACTATCCTTTTTGGGTTACATTTCTTGGCATATCGTTCCCCTACTGTGACTGACCCGGACTGTTGGACTTTGAGTTTTTCCTGACGGCCCTGCACTTTGCACATGGGGGTGTCATCCAGTTAAGGTCTGCCGCCTAGGGCAGCACGCCAAGTAGGCCGGGACAGTGAGCTGGGTGGCAGTCAGGGCCCACTGCACCTTCTCTGATGTGACAGGTCAATTTAAAGAAACTCAATTGGCACTTTTTACACTATGAAACCTTTAACACTGCCAGACTGTTCACATGGAAGCAGGTTTAAACATTCCTCTGAAAGCATAGTTTTATTCCACGATATATTGTTATACAAAAATAGCAGTTTACAAATGAATAGATCAGAGTTTTTGTCAGTAAAGCATTTCCCTGTCATAAAAAACAGAACCGTCACTCAAAAGAAGAGGCTGGGAAGGGCTTTAATGATAAATTTTCAGAACTGTTTGGTGGAAGATTGCTAATTTTACCTTAAAGGATATTCACACTGGATGTTTTGCATCTAATTTGCATATGACTGTATTTTCTCAGATATGCTACATGTATAAAGAGTAACAGAGATATGTTCAAACTTGCTTTCATGTGTATAACCTAGGGACGTTAGAGGCTTCATAGTGTTAAAAGACTTATTTTAAAAGTTTGTTCCAATGACCACCCTTCAGCACTTCAGGTCAGCTCAAGCTAGCTATGAGCTGACCATTTTATAGAACGAGACGGCGGTGCTTGCTGCTGTCCTGTACATTCATTTCTATAGGAGTTCCGAATACAGCCAAGCGAATGTGATCTACTATATTCAGAACTCAATAGAACGTTTTGAAAGATATCTAAATGGCCAAAAACAAGGGCACCATAAGAAAAATCTGTTCTGTTTCCATAGATGGTCTGCTATACAGAGCTTACACATTTAGGGATGTAGCCACAAACAAAAAAAGCTAAGGATTTGTCACAGTGTTATTTATTTATGTGTTTTAGGGACTAACAACCCTTTGTACTGTGGTCAAGTACCAGTGGCATAATTATGGTTATGCAGAGGCTGCAGTCCTATATGACATGCAGGCTGCGAGAAGGCTACGACATTTGGCTTTTGTTTGAAATTTCAGGATGAACATAAAATTTCTTGAATTTTTTTTTTTAAATGAACTACATGAGATGTTCTCTTAACCTTAGAATGTACATGTACAACTGTTCAATGTTTCAGTACTTTTTGCTCAACTTGCTGATCTCTAACAAGAAGTTTAATGGCAAAATGCACAACAGGTGTTTGATCCCTGAATCGTCCTATAAATTTAGGGGATACATTTGAATTGGGATTTAAACAGTCCTCCTCATCATGCTGTTCACATTTTGACTTCATGAGACTAAGACAACACCTTACAGTTGAACAACAGTACCTCACCATTACGAGGCTTCAAGCAGGATGCTCTCAGTCGGAAGTGGCCACTGAGCTTAGAGTGTCACAGAGTGTCATTAGCAATTTGCAGCTGAGATACATAGAGACTGGAAGAGTCACAGAAAGGCAAAGAAGTGGATGTCCTTTGGCTACCTCAGAGAGGCAACCAATGGCCACATCAGAGTTCCCCTTTCATTTTTACAGAGTATCATATGAAATGAAAGGGGCGCTCTGATTGGTTGCTATGGGCAACAAAGTGAGTTTTACACCTAGACAGTTTTCATACATGTGGCCCTAAGTGTCACGTCAGACCATTTTCAAATTGATTCCCTAAATTTATTGGACGATACAGGGATCAAACACCTGTTGTGAATTTTGCCATTAAACTCCTTGTTAGAGATCAGCAAATTGTGCAAAAAGTACTGAAATATTAAAAAGTTGGACATGAAATTCAAGAAATTTTCATCCTTAAATTTCAATCAAAAACCAAATATCACTAACTTTTTGTTAGTAATATTCACACAGCTTTGGATTTGTTGTATAGTTGTTTATTTTTCTGGTTTTGTACTGTGGTCAAGTACCAGTGGCATAATTATGGTAGTGCAGAGGCTGCAGAACTATACTATATACAGGTAGCAAGAAGGCTGCTTACCCAATTTTGTAATCATCCTACATATGTTGGTCTATCTACCTATACAAATAGATACTTAGGACGACATGTATGAACAGGTCTGCGCCAGAAGTCTGGCATCTTTTCAGCCCGAAAACTGGCACAGCCCTGTTCGCTATATTTTTGAACAGGCGTACTCCAATATCAGGCGCATTACAGAGCGCCCGCATCACTTTGTAATGCGCCTGAGATCAGAGGGTGTGCTGGAGACGTGTCGCACTACAACCATACGAAACTACACATGTATGGATTTTTATCGGCAAATCCAGGCTCATTACTCCTGGGACACCTAAAGCACTTTAAAAG
Source organism: Phyllomedusa bahiana (assembly GCA_025379985.1). Lineage (NCBI taxonomy): Eukaryota > Metazoa > Chordata > Amphibia > Anura > Hylidae > Phyllomedusa > Phyllomedusa bahiana. The sequence goes on from JAODAL010002313.1 coordinate 56,128, forward strand.
TGGTTTACCTGAGCAAGATGTGTCGCTTTGAAGCTAGAAAGCGCTAAATCTGTGACCCACAGTAGAACAGGTTAATAGATTCAGGTTCATTCTACGCTACAAATAAAGCAAAAAAAATGGTGCCTGGGCGCCAAAAATCATACATGTCGTCCTTAGGGCCTCATGTATGAAAACTGTTTAGTTCTAAGGCTTTCTTTGTTGCCCATAGCAACCAGTCAGTGCTCCCCTTTAATTTTTCCAGGACACTATATGAAATGAAATTGGACCTAGACAGTTCTAATACATGTCCACCTTAAAATTAGATTACCATATATACTTGAGTATAAGCCGAGTTTTCAGCACAAAAAATGTGCTGAGAAATCCCTACTCGGCTTATACTCGAGTCACTGTTGGTGCTCGGGCGCTGCGATGGCCCGGGCGCCGGCAGAGACACTTCTGCTATATGCGACTCCTCTGGGAGCGCATATAGCAGAATGCCGAGTACAGCAGACAGCGACAGGCACTGCCGTGGCCCGTCGCTGTCTGCGATCTCTTCCCCTACATGCAACTCCTCCGGAGCGCATGCAGGAGAAGAGATACCACTGCGGAGCAGAGAGCGAGCGCTCCCTGCGCCGCAATGGACTCCGGACGGGCGCAAGCAGACTTGCGGCCGTCCGGAGTTTCCGGCACAGACAGCGTGTGTCATCACGCTGCGTGCGCGGCCTGATGACATCACCCGCCTGTGCCGAGAAGATGGAGGACAGCGCGCAGGAAGCCGGACAGCGAGGAGGCAGAGCGGGGAGGGATCGAGGTAAGTGTTTGTTTGTTTTTTATTACCTGCCTATACCTGCCTATATCCGGCCTATACCTGCCTATATCCGGCCTATACCTGCCTATATCCGGCCTATACCTAGCCTATAGCCAGCCTATATCTAGCCTATAGCCAGCCTATATCTAGCCTATAGCCAGCCTATACCCAGCCTATACCCAGCCTATATCTAGCCTATACTACACCTATATCTAGCCTATACCCAGCCTATATCTAGCCTATACCCTGCCTATATCTAGCCTATACCCACCCTATAACCAGCCTATTAGAACAAATACCTGACTATATCCAGCCTATACCTGCCTATACCCAGCCTATACCTGCCTATAACCTGCCTATTCCTACCTATGGGGGACATAAACCTACCTATAACTGCCTAGGGGGGACATATACCTGCCTATAACGGTCTATGGGGGACATATACCTGCCTATAACGGCCTATGGGGGACATATACCTGCCTATGTAATTTTATTGGTATCCATTTTTATCTTTTAAATTTACCAGTAGCCGCCACATTTTCCACCCTAGGCTTATACTCGAGTCAATAAGTTTTCCCAGTTTTTTGTGGCAAAAGTAGGTGCCTCGGCTTATACTCGGGTCGGCTTATACTCGAGTATATACGGTAATCACAACTGCATTGTTTACACAGGCCTATACAACATGAAATCATCACATACAATATAACGGGATATCATCTTCTGTTAGTTGTGCCCAGGTAAACTTCTTTTATTAGCATGGGAATGAATGCCAGCAGGGCAAACCCTATGTAAATATTGTATCCACATGCAATGCCATAAAGAATGTATGACATATAAAAAATAGAGTGATGAGGCAAATACAGTTTTATTTATCCACTTGTGGACTATCCATGATCTATAATATACCTATAATCCTGCAGGGCTAAGAAGACAAAATGATCAGTGGGTGGCCTGTATGCGTTAGAACTGCAACATCTCAATATGAGAGTATTTTGTTATTGCAATTGGGGTTACACCAGAAAACAGCTTTTCAAAAAGTTAATCATGCAATGTCTCCAAAAGGTCTTTAAATACCTAATGGAACACACAGTATAAGAAAAAGTTATAATATGAAATTCAAACTGAAAAATAAAATGTTCAAGACAAAGTATGATATCGCCAGCCCAAATTACAGCACTTCTAAAATAATAAAAACAAAGTGAAACAATTTAAATTTTTTTTATACGTTTTTTTACAAATGCTTACAATCACAATTAAAATACAATATCTACAAAATTAAAAATACTATAAAAACCATACCAAAATAAAATACTAAAACCATTTAGATAACCAGACCTGACTTTTTTTTTCTTTTAAGAATAAGGCTAGGTTGACATCCAAGGGGAAAGGTTTTTCCCTGGGTTTTTTTTTGCTGCAAGTTTTTCGTTATTTTTTTTTTTTATTTAAACAATGGACATCATGGCGGAAATCCGATGGACCCACTGTAATCAATAGGGTCCATCGTGCATTGTTGGTGTCCATTGTAAAAAGGATCCTTTCATGTCCGTTTGTACCTCTGCAATGGAGGTTCTGAACGGAACCTTTGAGGCAGATGTGAACATAGTATAAGACTTATGAAACATATAAGAAACAAGTATATTTTCCCATGGTTTCTTAGAAATGGAGGTGGGATAGGTTTCTACTTTACCGCTGTACACGTAAACTTTAGATAGACTCTAACAAAAATGTAATATAAGATCTAAAACTAAAGTTGATAGAATAAAAAATGAGGTTGTTACTGAAAGATCCCTTCCACAAATCTGCTCACTACTAAACATTATTCCTAGTTAAAGGGGTTTTCCATATTAAAATTATAAATGTAAGGGGTATTCTGGCATTTAGACAAAAAAAAAAAATTACAGAAGGTGGCACTGTTGTTACACACTGAAAATCAGTATAACGCTAATCCTACATCCAAATCATGTATAACGGACATATTTCGTCACATCATTGCTCCCGTTTTTCTTCTCCTCAGCGCAGCAAGAGTGGGCTTGGCTTTATCAGCAGCTCATGTAGGTAGCAGACTACGGTTCCCATCATGTATTGCTCACAGCTATTCCAGGTTGTTTTTCTCCCTGTTTTCTCCTGCTTGTTGAATACACCCTCTTGTGCATCTTATATTGTGCCCCCTTGCTGCAAAGCTTCTCAGATTATTTGCTAGTTACATCCCCTTCTGCTTTATAGACACATGGCTCATTTTCCTAGTGCTAGAACTGAGCATGCCTGAACAGAAAGTTGGAACTATCATACAGGTTGTATCCATTGACAACAAGCTAAAAACATCACAAATGAAGCAAGTAATTGGCGATGATTATGTGGGAAACTACTGAAAATATATAATTTCTATATATTGAAGATTTTCACTTGCAACCCACACTTAATAGGAGTTGAGTTTTGCATACCAGAATACCTTTTAACATCCCCTTGGCATTACTACTCAGAAAGTGAATTGCACTTGAGCAGTCATGTTAAGGAAATGGCGACTGCTATAACCACTAATTGGCTGCAGTGGTTACATACCAACCACAGAAAAGAAAGTAGACACACACTGGAGGACACCAGTCAGTGTTGGAATAGTTGTGAGTGCAAAGATGAGGAACAATTCTATTTTTTTTAAGTAAATGTAGCCTATTTATATTTTTAAAGGGATTTTGCCACAAAGGCATTTAATGCCTGGTTTGTCCAGCTTCAGCTTTCAGTGTGCTCAAAATAGGGCATGTATGATTTGTTTGAACTGCATTTCATGGGACCCACCAGGCTTGACATCACCATGATTTTCCCCAGCTCAAGATTCACACCAATTTTACTTTGTGGCAAAACCACTTTAATTTTAAGATGCAAAACCCTTTAAAAGTGTCTGCTTCAATCAGAGACATCATACTTAATTAGAAATGTAATGTATGCAATTAATAAGATGGCTTTATAAACCAGCTGAAGAACCAAGTTTTTACTTACAACATTCCATAAATGACAACAGTTTTTGTGATAACCTAATCACAAAACATTTTACTTCAGCTATTTATTAACAGAAGTACAATTATGAAGGATAATATTTGCCTCTAATACCTTTTTTTGGAGAATCAAAATGCTAAATGGCCAGGTACAACTAAGGCCTGTGATCACAGAAGACCCCCGCCGACGACTTGCATTTTTTAAACCAGCATTTGGTATACCCAAGCTGTCAAAAATCTAGAAGGCCTGGATGTAGCAGTTGTTTAGAATATAAACCCATTTGGTGTAAATCATTTTCAAGTTCAGCCACTTCTCCATTGAAATGGGGGTTACAGGACCTTATTTTTCTTAAAGTTTAGAGCCACAGACAGTGTCAGAATGGGGTGCTTGGGACCCACCAGTGGAGATGAGTCAAAAGCTACTGTACATCACTGCAAATATAGCACATTGCTCTTGCACTTTCTCTTTTGCTTTTTGTCTCTCTTTCTCTACCTTTCTCACTGTAAACTAGCCCCAGTCCTGCATACCTAGGGGCCCACCATGTCCTGGGGCCCACCAAATGTTACCACTGCTGTGCTGTCGGCCAGTCTGAGTCTGGCTTCAAGCATAATCTGTGAAAATTCATTTTAAATAAATATTAAAATATTTTAATTCTGCATCCAACTGCTTTGATTTTGCTAGTTTAATATAAGAAACAGATAATAAACAGCTAGTAACCAGGTAAACCAGTGGGTTAAGTCAGAAAGATGTAGAAAGTTTTCAGGGATGAAACAGCTTCAATGTAAAGAACTCCATGTGCTTAAAGTCATCCCTGTCGACATCTGGAGCTGGTTGACAACTCTCCCGTGGGATTCCTAGAGCTAAACTGGACTTATTCCAGAAATTCCCAGCATTCTACATTCATCAGATATGCTATGTACACACCCAATTTCTTTCTCTTTGGACCCTCTAAAACCCCTTGCACAGACCACATTTTGCAAACTGTGCATTTTTTTTCAACAGTCCTTTGTGTTTCCTACATATATTTTAAATGACATTCCATTCTTATGTTTTATATCATCTCAAGGTAACAGGCTGCCTAGTACGATAATATTTTTTTTATTATTATTTGACTGGTGGTTAGGTTACTACTCGGAGACAATAACATCAATGCTCATAATGCATTCCAAATGCTATGTGACACAGACATGTGCAAAGTTATATTGGAATCTAATGGTTAATCTATATACCCCTAAAATCTAATAGTTATCCTATATCCTAAACCGTTTTTGTGTGCTCCAGGCAGTTTATACCTTATAGATGGGCCTCCTCTCAAGTTCTATGGGTGTTCCTGCATGAATATTTACACTAAGTGGGTAACTTTAACTGAAAGGTGACAACTGTAAAGTGAGATTTGTAAAAACTTTATGAGATCCAGATTTTATGAAGCGGTTCATAGAATTGAAGATATAGAAGGAAACAGGAATTATAAAAAAACTGAGGAATAATAAATCACGGCCAAGAACTACAGATCTCTCTCTCTTATATATATATATATATATATATATTATATATATATATATATATAGATACATACACACACACATAATATTGCATGTATCATTCCGGGAATTTGGAAAAAAAGGTACTCCAACCGATAACGCAATGTAGCTGAGCAAGTATAGTCTCATGTGGACTACATTTGCTCTATTTGCCGGCGGTATACCCTTTGGGACTCAAGTGTGGTAGACCACGTTCTTTTGTCCTGCACAGAAAGCTTGTACTGCCAGCAAATAGAGCAAACATAGTCCATATACGACCATGCTAGCTCTATTCACCTCTATGTAGCCAAAGCGGTAACATCGCAGTATCTGTTGGGATATCTTTGTTTTCTCTGATATTCCGATGGATACCTACAACAAAGTAAATACCATAGCTTTACTTGAATTGTAAAAGATATAGCAGTGGGAAAGGAAAAGATTAAATTGTGTCTATTACTATCACTAATTGCCCTCCCTCTCTTTGAAAGTGGCCATGTTAGATGATCATAAACTTGCTATCATTTATGTTTGTTCTTCTCCCTCATGAAAGAAAAGGATCATACATATTGTATTTCCTATTTACTCTAATACTCCAGTTGCCACCAGAGAAGTGAGGGTGTCAATGGATTTGTCAACTTTTATTTTATTAGTAAGACCTCATATAACTAGAAGTAGCTTTCTTTTGTATGATATATATATAACCACTATGAATGTCCTTATATACGGACAGATAATTGCCCATTATGAACACCAGACAATGATATAACAAGTCAATCACTACAGTGCTGAATGGCCACATGAACGATCATTCATACAACCCTTCATTTCTATTATTGTCAGCAGCACAACCTCTGTGTATATGAGGAGATGTGCTGCTGAAAAATTATTTTAGTGCTGAACAAATGATGTTAATCATATGATTACAAAACAAAACTTGGGAAAAAACATTCTAACGAATGCTTATTTAGTCATTGTCAGACTTGAGTGCCTGGGTACAGTTGATGCTTGAGGGACCACCAGTGCGGTTGATTCCTGGGTCTCACCATTGCAGTTGATTCTTGGGGCCCATCAATGTAGTTGATTTTGGGGCTCACCAGTGCAGTTAAATCTTGAGGTCTCAACAGTGCAGTTGATTCCTGAGGGCACACCAGTGCAGTTGATTCCTGAGGGCACACCAGTGCAGTTGATTCCTGAGGGCACACCAGTGCAGTTGATTCCTGAGGGCACACCAGTGCAGTTGATTCCTGAGGGCACACCAGTGCAGTTGATTCCTGAAGGCAGGCCAGTGCAGTTGATTCCTGAGGGCACACCAGTGCAGTTGATTCCTGAGGACACACCAGTGCTGTTGATTCTGGGGCTCACCCTACAGCTGCTGTACATTACTGCACATGCCTCTTGCTTTCTGCCTTTCTTTCTCTGAAAAGCAGCCATAGGTCTGCCATACCAAGAGACTCACCAATGGTTTCCCTTGCTCTCCTGTGGGCCATTCTGAGCCTGTAATTGGCTAATAATCTGCACATGTAAAATGCCTTCTAATTTCTAATCCTTGTTTAAATAGGACCTGTGACATCACCTAAATTCTTTAGTAAATACTAGTGTTGACCATGAAATAACAATTGTGTAGCATATTTACTTATATTTATCTTGTTTAGTTCTCCTGTTTCTATTACTAAAAATTCATTACCAATTTGTCAGCTGAGCGTTAGTGTTAGGCCATGTTCACACGACTTATTTGGGCGCGGATTGGAGCCGTACTGCGCGCCGGATTTGCGCTGCAGTACGGCTCCAATCCGTCCCTGTCATTACGGTAATCCACAGTTCTCATAGTGACATGCACATTATCCAGGCGCAATACGCGCCGAGGATAATGAAAGTCTATGGAACCGGCGAGCAGCTCCCCCGCCCCGGCCCTTATTCAAGCCGTAATTGCGAGTGAAATCCGGCTCGCAATTACGGCTTGAATAAGCCGTGTGAACCGGGCCTTAGGGCTCATCCCCACAACAGAGGACAAATACCGGTCAGTTTATCCGACCGGTATTTGTCCCGTTTTAGTGCCATCCCCACGGGCGCCGGGGGACGGCTTTTCTCCGCAGTTAGCGGAGAAAAGCCCTCCCCCTTCACATTGCGATGTTCATAAACCGTCCGAAAACTGGACAGAAGAATGAGCATGCACAATGGAAAACCCGTGCAGTGGGGACTGCTGCATGGGTTCTCCATAGCGGCCAGCTGTGTTAGTTTGCAGCCGGTTTTTCAGACGGTTTGCAGCCGGTTTTGCCCTTAGAGTCTGTCAATGTCCAATCAGTGCTGACAGTCAGTGTGTGCAGGGACACATCCCTTAAAAAACTGGATTAGAAACATTCAGCTGACTCAGTAATATATATTTTTGTAGGAATAGCAGAGGAACAGCACAACACAGAATTATAAGGAAAGATGCTCCAGAATTTTTATTTCACAGGGAACTCAAGGATTTTCTAATGCAGACATGTCAGGAGATGTTACAGGTCTATTTTAATCTTGAAACCTAAATGCATTAGAATACAAAATATTGTCAAGATTATTGCCAACCCCCTAAAAGAATTGAAAAACTTTGCCAAGCTGTCTCACCAAAAGGTAAAAAGAACATTGTGATGTGGTCTTTGTTTAATCCATTTCCCACCCCATCTCCAAACACTACTTCCACTATTACCCCCCACTAAGTGACCTTAAAAAGAAGTTGCTTACAATGGCAGGAAACAATAGTCATTTATTTGATCAATAATCCCATTACACCTAATTAGAAACAGGTTACATGTATAGACGACAGAATTATGAGTACCTACAAATTCTCCACCTATGTAAATTGTGAATGGCTTTACAAGCTTTAAGGTGCAGTTCATGAACTACACAGGAAACAAGATTAGGAACAGACCCCTTGCAATGCACAAATACCTGACTTTTCACTACAAAGTGACAAAAGTGTTTCAAGAATGACAAAAATGATTTGCGTTTCTATCCCAACCCAAGTGTCTGGCTCTGGAGCCTGTTTGCATCTCAGCTTAAACAAACAGCTTCAAAAGAAGGAAATCTTATTAACAGCCACCAAGGGTTGGGATAGCCATGGGAGACTTCCTCTCCTGCAAACGAGTTTTAATAAAGAACTGTGGAATTCATAAGGCTATGTCTACACAGCATTGGACAAAAAACAACCTGAAAACCAAATCCTAAAAACGTTCATAAAACTGAATTTTTTTGTCCACTGCTTGTCAAAAGCTGCTGAAAAAAGTCCATCTTTTTGGCGCATTTTTTTTTCTAGAGACGCACAGCAATAGATTTGCTATATATTTCTGCAAAAAACACGCATAAAACGCACCAACAACCATCTGCCGCATTACATAAACTCCAATAGTAAATTTGTTCCACCCTGCTCAGTTGTTTTTTTTTTGCAATATGTTTCAAAAAATGACCAGCAAATAAAACAGCAGAAAAAAAAGTTGTTCTGTGGAGACAACAGGATGTTTTTACTATAGAAGCCTCTTTTCAGTAGTTTTTTCAGCGTTTTTATAAAATGAAAAAAGCTGAAAAAAAACTGATGTTTTTCTGTGCTGTGTAGACATAAAAAAAACAACAAGATCCAGCGGACTTTAAAACTTCATTTTTCTACTGCTTTATTTCATAATTCCATAGCAGGGGGTACACTGACACTCCAACGCGTTTCAGGCACGTGCCAGCCCTTGGACTTTCCGTGATCAAGGGCTTGCACGTGCCTGAAACGCGTTGGAGTGTCAGTGTACCCCCTGCTATGGAATTATGAAATAAAGCAGTAGAAAAATGAAGTTTTAAAGTCCGCTGGATCTTGTTGTTTTTTTTGTTGTTGGGCTCTTGCCGTGAGCCAAGGATACCGGGTGTTGACAGAAACTCACTGCAATTGAATTGGATCGAGCACAGGTGTATTAATGAAGTCTGTATCTATTCGGTGAGTGCTGACTTCTTCTGTATATATGTGTCTGTGTAGATATAGCCTACCTAAGTATTCTAGATCCCCAGCAGCTACACATCAAGAGCATTCTTGTCATACAAGGGAACATTGATAAGCAACCATGATGAATGTATTAGAAAATTTCCTCAAATATATTTATCAATATGTTCATTCATAAGTACCCAACATGGGATTCCTATGGCAGAACACACCTACAATGGCGGCACAATGGCTGTTACCCCCTGCCATGAATGAATAAGTGTCCTGTTTCCGTAATGCTGCTGCAACAGGAACTGACATTTTCCAATTTGGGGAGGTTTGTTTAATTATTTATGGTGAATACAAACCGAGTTTCACCTTTGGGGCAGCAATTACAGTATTAACGATCTAATGCAGAAATTGAATGTATGGAAGGATTACTAAGCAATCAACCTGGGCTGCTCCTTATACTAGTTGAAACTCTATAGTCTCAAATTCTTCATTGAAGCCAAGCCATTAGACTTTCCCACACAATGAGCTGTATGTTTGACAGAAAAATAATTCAGCCTTAAATAGATATCCTTTAAAGCTATGACAATGCAAAAAAAGGGCAAGTAAAGATATTTGTCTGGAAAATCAGGATATCATCATTAAGCGTAATTCAATATTGCTGTTCTCACCAGGGTGTGGCAGGGACCATGTAGTATAGAGCTGTCTATAGAGGTCTATGACAATCCTATAGCTTTGTTACATTTTAACCATTCCAATCTTATTTTTACCCAAATCAAACAGCAAATATGTATGCAAACCACTTATTTCTGATCCTTTATAGAAGTAACATGCCAGAATAAATAATTTCAGTCAACAATTTCACCAACTGATTTTAGCTAGGCAGACTTGCAACATAATATATAATGTTCACATTACACAATGCTATCAATATAAATGGAAAAAGGTGAACAAATACTTTCAGTAATAATAAAATGTAGAACCAGAAGATGTTTTACAAAGGTCCTGAAGACTGATGCGAAACAGAGAATCTAGGTCAGTGAAAGTAAAGACCATATCTCTCACTATCATCTATATATAAATTTAACTTGAAACACAGTACAGATTAATTGCTAGTGACTCAGAAATAAATTAAAGTTGGTTACAAGTTACATATGAGTATACTGGGCTACAAAAGTATCATTGGGATGACTAAAGAAAGAAACGAGGTCTGTGATAGACAGACAGACAGACAGACAGACAGTAGAAGAGTGAAGAAATCAGGCGATACCTTTTAGAGGCTAACTGAGTATATTTGATGGTGAGCTTTCGAGAGAACTAGCTCCCTTCTTCAGACATGATGATATACAGACAGACAGACAGACAGACAGACAGACAGACAGACAGACAGATAGATAGATAGATAGATAGATAGATAGATAGATAGATAGATAGATAGAGGCTATAGATATGATAGATAGATGCAATAGATAGATAGATAGATAGATAGATAGATAGATAGATAGAGGCTATAGATATGATAGATAGATGCAATAGATAGATAGTTGTAACTCAGAGGGCCCCAATGAAATATCTATAAAAGGGCCCCACATACCACCACCACCTAGACAGATAGCTATGCCTCTGTAGATAGATAGATATCATTGGGATGAATAAAGAAAGAAACGAGGTCTGTGATAGACAGACAGACAGATAGATTGATTGATAGATAGATAGATAGATAGATATGATTGATATAGATTTGTAACTCAGAGGGCCCCAATAAAATATATATAAAAGGGCCCCACATACCACCACCACCTAGACAGATAGCTATGCATCTGTAGATAGATTTATAGATAGATAGATAGATAGATAGATAGATAGATAGATAGATAGATAGATAGATAGAATCAAGACCATCTTCACAGTTCACCACATTTTGCAGGCTTTACAGAATACTAGAGATACTGAAACCTTCTACAATTCCCTTTCTTGACATCTTCCCTGAATGGCTTAATTTCACTGTATGTTTCAAGCTGGGAAGTAAGAAAAGCTCAGTATGAAGTCACTGTTGTTACTGTGCCCATGCACCAATGTGTAAAGCCACCTTCAATAAAGGAGTCGGAGCCTTTAGAATTGAATGGGATTACACTTCCACAGTACAGACATTTCTACAGTATGGGAACTGGGACCTCTCCCTGTGCCTCTGCCAGGAATGAGGTTCGTGAAGGAGCTGTGACGTGCTGGGAAACACAGTATGCTATTACTGCAGTCAGATGTGAACCAATTCATATCATTTCAACCCTCTTTCCGCTGAAGAAAGCAAAATTTATATAAATGTAAACAATAAAAATGGTTGTAAAAATTGTAAAAGCTACAAGGTCTTAGTGATCCAGCTTTATCGCATATTAGCGCTTATTAGGAAATCAGCCACGTTAATGATGAAGACTTCAACGTTCTCTGCTAATTAGTACCAAATGCCCTGAATGTAAACCTGAGAGGGTTAAATGGGATGGCTACTCTGGGGAACTGCAGTAGGATCACTTACACATGAATTTCATTGTCAAACAGCACAGGACAGTGGCAGCTGATTAATATCAGTAAGAAGACACCAAACCCTGAGAGTTAACCTCATACCTTCCAGTTATTTGCTGGGTAAATGTGATGCACACTCTACATCCATTTGACTATCATAGTTGGGGCTTGTACATCACCAAAGACTCTCTTAGCAAACTCATTTACAGTGCTATAAGCTTGGAGGAAATAATCTGATATTACATTACAGCTTTCTCAGTAAATGAATAACAAGTTAATTTTCAGTGTATAGCGGTATTAAGAGTACTAATAATGTTCCTGGTATTAACCAAAACCACAGCATCTTTCACATATAACTTATTAATCTTCCCGTTTAATAGTCAACTTCACCTTCTCCATACTATGTCCTGCTATCCTGTCTCAGTGGACTGCCTGTAGCTAGCCACATATATAAGGCATCAACACATTGTGTAAATCATTAAAATGTATATCTCATGCATTATATGGAAGTCATTATGTATATGGTGGCATGTGATGAGACATCAGAGTAGCTATATCCCCTACACTTTCACAGACTGCCAATGTAGTAGACACAAACCTAAACTTACAATAATTGGAGGATACAATAATAGTAACAAAAGTAATAATAACGAACAATGTTCCACATATAAAAAATATTGTTAACTAATGTAGTACAACAAACTTTTGTACTAACAATATTTTAATTCAATGAACGTGGCTGCTCTATAGGAAGAATATCAATTCATATAACTGGTTCAATCACTGTCAGCTAATATTACCTTCCTTTTCAGCAGAAAAGGTTTTGGGAACTTTCACTTTCCCCGAAAACTCCCTACTAAAATACATGGCCATCTGGAATATGTAAGAGCATTCATCACATCAGCGCAATACATTTCTCTCCCCAGACATGTTAGAATAAAATACAAATGCTTACCAGTTAATGTAATTGTGCCAAGCATAGTATGTCCTGTGTTAGATCCTTATCCTAATACCACAGCAGCTCTGTCCTCTGTACTGCTGCAGGGAGGAGTAGTAATAGTAGCAGTAGTAGTTATATCCCAGGTTACAAGAGCAGATGTAGTGAAAAACTTAAATCACAATCCAGCAATTTGGAAGAAAGTGTATAACATCCCAGTGTTCTCCCTGTGCTGTTCTTGGAGGGATGTGTGAAATGAGAGTAGAGCTTCCTTCACACCCCTTTAACAAGTTTTCTGACTGTGAGCTGACTGAGTGCACCACAACACTCCCCCTTCCTCCAACCCCACCCTACCCTATTGTCTCCCAGCCCCCAGACCCCATGGAGAGGACTTTAAATTGTTCAGACCCAAGGTGGCTTAACTATGACTCACCCTGATCCTTGCATCCCTTACATTACTTCACTAGGAATTAGCATTTGCACACCAAAGCCCTATCCCCCTTATCTTTTGAATGTTCCTTACATAGGAATCTCCTTTTCATTCCAAACCTGTGGGATTTAACAAATGTAAATTAAACTTGTCTTTTATACTTTTGTTCTTTTATTTCAGCTCAGACTTTACTTTAGTCTACATAAGCCTTTTAGGAGCAAGGGGGAAGTTCTCCTCCCCCACTAGCTCCAGAAAGTCCTCTGTGCCAAATGGGACAACAAATGCACAAAATACACTGTTTAGTTTGAGATAAAGTACTTATGTGAATATCTATTTCCATTAACACCACGTGTAGCGTTAGGTCTTTAATTTAAGACTCATTTTTTTTTTTTAGGATAGTAAATTCTTTATGTATTAAATGCGTTAGTTGTTTTGTATTCACATTTCCTTCAAGATATAGGTCATTACCCTATAACAAAGGTACCAACCCATGGGGGTAACTTAATTCATATAGCCCCATTGCAAAATGAGATGGTCCTCGTTATCTAATGACAGAAAACTGCTTTGTTTCCACTGTACAGAAAAATGATATTTTCGGCGGTTTTAGGATTCTAAAACCACCGAAAATACGATCGATCAAGCAGCCCCATAGACTTTAAGAGAAAAAACGGCGTGTAGTCTCCACAGGTCATTTTTTTATTGTTCGTCTACTTGTGCCAGCATATAATACAAACAGACATTGTATAATATGCCGGCGCTTTGAGTTTTGTTGTCGGTTTCCTATACAATCAATTGGATTGGCCAACGCCACAAAAGCAAGAATCGACTGCGGTTTTTGCAAATACAGTGACAAAAAACACGGTCATGCATCGGAAAAAAAACGGTCGGCTTTCGGATGATTTATGCTGTGGGGATTTAGCCTGAAAGTGATTAAAACTATAAATAATAGTTTCGTAGCACAAAGAAAAAGTCCAGCATGAAACCACTAATCTTCAAAGTAGAAAACCTTCCATAGCTCTATTAAAGAAAGTTAAAATGCTCCAGACATAATGTCAGCAATACCACATCTAAGCCGACGCGTTTCGGAGCTATATTCATGGCATAAAATCACGTGATCCGCACACATATAAACAACTTTATTGATACTAAAACAAACCATATTTGGTTAAAAAACATGCGATTTGAATAAACTCTATTAGGGCGCGTTCACACGGCATAGGACAAATACCGGCCGGTTTGCCGGCCGGAGTTTGTCCTGTTTTGCGGCCGTCCCCATGGCCACGGAGGGGGGCTGCTTTTCTTCGCGATGAGCGGAGAAAAGCCCTCCCCCTTCACATTGAGAAGCACACATTCCGTCCGAAAACCAGACGGAAGATGGTGCTTGCTCAATGTTTTGCCGCCGGAAAAACCGCCAGACGGAAAACCCGTGCAGTGGGGACTGCTGCACGGGTTTTCCATAGAGCACCATTGTGCTCATTTTCGGCCATTTTTTCAGGCGGTCTGAAAAACTGCAAACCGGCTGAAAAAACGTCCGAAAACCCTTGCGGTGGGGACATGCCCTTAATGTTGGCATATTATATCAAGACGTTTATTAAGACCCTCCGGGTATCTAGTGCCGAGTTTAAATATCCACCAGGCTTCGCGGCTTCTTTTTATGATCTCCGCCTCTCTCTCCGTCTCTCCCGTTCAATGCCTTAAAAGGGAAGGTCAGTAGTATCTCCTGAATGTATATCGTGAAAGTGTCTCGACACCATAGAGATTCCTACACTTAAAAATTTTTTAGCATCTGATATGTGTCTGCGGATTCATGTTTTGAGTGCACATGTAGTGCAGCCTATGTATTGCTTTTGGCATGCATTACATGTAACCAAATAGATCACAAAACGTGTGTTACAATTAATGTATGAATACATGGTGAAAGTAGAATGTTGAGAAATAGAATGGAACTCTCTCGATATTGTAAATGGTTACATGTTAAACATCTCGAATGGCCACACTTATGCATACCTTTACTCAATAGCCAAGACGTATTTTGTGACACTCTATTAGATAGAAACAAGCTCGGGGACAATAATGAACTTAAAGTACGACCTCTCCTGGATACAAATCGAACGTCATTCTACGTTATCAGCTGTTTAGAATTGTCTCACTCTGTCGATCATAATCACGTGTTTTGGAACAAGGGTATTTAAACAACGTACGTAGTCAGAAATTTTCATGCCATGAGTAAGGAGCATAGCTCCGAAACGCGTTGGCTTAGATGCGGAATTGCTGACATTATGGGCCACATGTATGAAACGGTTTTGGTCTAAAACTCACTTTTTTCCCCATAGGTTTCTATTGGAAAAAAGGGAGTTTTAGATCAAAACCGTTTCATACATGTGGCTCTATTTCTGGAGCATTTTAACTTTTTTTCATAAAGCTATGGAACGTTTTCTACTTTCTACTGAAAATTAGTGGTTTCACGCTGGACTTTTTCTTTGATTTACGAATCTACTTTGGGGAGGTGTCTTCTACCAGTCCGAGCGTTTTCCACTGCATCTCTGACCAGGTGAGCTGACCTTAATTTGTCTTATTGAATATAAATAATACTGCAATATATCAGAGAACATATATGGTAGTGTCAAATAGCAGAAAGCCACCAACTTCTTACTCCCTACAAAAATGATTTGTCTCTATTCCACGGTTTCTGGGCCCCATATCAGCTGCTAAAGAAGCTATGTTTATAGCTACACCCCTAGTATTAATCCTCTCTGTATACATACTTATACATATACAGTATACTTTTGTTCATCCAATATTTTTGTCTAGTTATGTGCTGAGCAGTTGGATATGGTTGATATTATATTACAACCTAATGCTAGCCATAGACAGATAATTCTCAGTGGTTCTTACCTCATCAGATTGAATTTTATAGGTTCCAAATAAGGTTGGGATTTTAAGTAGAACTGTTCACCGCATGGCCAACTCACCCATCATTTGTCGTGGACTCTGTGGTCTCAGAATGCCCAAGCAGGTCAAGTTTTGATTCTTCCCTAGTGTTACCAAAGTCATTTATTTTTAGCTTTGGAGGTGCTGTTTGTCTATATTTACTTTGATTTTTACCTTACATTTGCTGAGATAAGCTGCATCGGTGACGTCTCGAAACTGCTGATCTTTCTCCAACTGTAGAGATGTCAAATCAATTTGGCTTAAAGGGAATCTGTTGCTATTTTTTTATTAATTAAAACAAGATACTGATACATTCTTTTCTACTTGGCCATTTATATTTTCTGATTATAGATTTTTCAATTTGGTTGTCTGCATATGATTGTGGGGCAGCCTTCTTGCCTTAGCTGCCTTTAAAGAGGTTGTCTCACTACAAGGATTGCTTTTTATGTTAAAGATCTTGCAAAAACAAGTCAATTTGCAATATGTGTCCATTAACAGTGTCCTACCTATTCTTAGATATCCCCTCTTGTATGGGCTGCATCAGCTCCTCAGGTCGCTATAGCTACAGACCTGCTTGATCCCTCATGATAGGCTGCCAGCTCTGGTTGCTATAGCTACAGACCTGGCTTCTACTGCAGCCTAGTAGAAGGCAGTAAACATGCCCCTGAATTCAAAATGAAACCAGGACTGAGGTGGGATTAACCAATGTAGTGAGACAACCCCTTTAAGGCTATGTCTCCACTGCACAGAACAACAATCGTATTTTCGGCGATTTTAGAATGCTAAAACCATCGAAAATACAATTGTTCAGGCTGCCCATAGACTTTAAGAGAAAAAACGACCTGTAGTCTACAAAGGTCGTTTTTTCTCTGCTCGTCTTCTGGCACCGACGTATTATACAACACATTGTATAATATGCCAGCGCTTTGAGTTCTTTTGTCATCTTCCAATACAATCAATTGTATAGGCCAACAGCAAAAAAACAAGAACCAATCACGGTTTTTGCGCAAAACGTGACAAAAACCGTGGTCGAGCATCGGACAAAAACCGGTCACTTTCAGTCGTTTTTTGTCTGCTGCTGTGGGGATTTAGTCTAATAGCATTTACAGAGATGCTTTACAGCAGCTTCATGGACATAGGAGCCTATGAACAGGATCAGTCCCATTGACTTCTAAGAGAGTTTTCTAGGCAAGCTCTGTGACCTGGGAAGAAGTCAATGGGCAGGGAGGCGGAGAGGGTGAACTGAGACTAACTCCTATTGCGACTGGTTGATCCTGTGTTATCTATACACATTGGTGTCACCTTTCAGTTTGACCCTGCTTGTACTGATCATGAGCAGACTGCTGAAAGTCTTTCTCTACAGATCAGGCCAAAGTGAAAACTGCAGGACTTAAGAATTATTAAAATATATTGAAAGAGATATGAAAAAAATAACCAAAACTTCTTAAAAAATGTGTTTAACATAAAAACATGAGTTGAACAATAGGTCATTTTCTGATGAAACATTCCCTTTAACAGACATGATAATGGGGGAATCTAGAGATTAGCTATCAGCTGAATAATTGAAAGTGTCCAGGTTAATACAATGCCAGAGAAGAGTCCACTTAATTCATGAGCAGGTGTTAGCCTCGCCTGACCCGAACTAGCCCCACTCACCTGCTGGTTATTCACAGGCTTCTACCTATTGAAAATATAAGGTTGAATCAGCCATGAGAGGGTAGGGCTTGCCACAGGCTAACACCTTCTCATGAACTAAGTGGACTTTTCTGCCAGGTTTGAGCACTAAGAGACATGTATGGAACTAGGTGCATCAAAGTTCATTTTCTCATCTGTTTTTCAGTGTCAAATGCGCCTGAATGTGTGAAAGTGTTTTTTGTACGTTCATAAATGGTGTGTAAGGTTCATCGCGCCTCGCCTATGTGTTTGGTGCATTACGGAACTTAGGTGCATTAGTTATGCACCAAACATGTATAAAGGCTATAAATAGGCTGTAAATAAAAGTCATTAGAATAGCATGTCAGTGAATATTAACTAGGGTACTGATCTTGCTTGGTGGACCACAGATCCCAGCAATACCTGTGCTGTGCTGGCTCTTGCTGTATGTAGAATAAAGGCTGACAGCAGCAAAAATAAATTTCAAATTTAATGTAGTAAAAATTAAAAATTTAAAAATCTTAACATAATCAGTGGGTTATTTAATGTAAAATTAGTTTTAATTTTTTTTATTCATAAATACATTTTATAGGAGATATTTTTTATATTTTTGGGATATTATATATTTTTATATTAATTTTACATGACAACATTTTTTTATTATACTTAAATAATTTGATTTCATATAGTTTGATAATTAGCATAAATTACTTTTTATTATTGTACTGGTATAAGTTGAGAAATATTGGACATTTTTTCTCTAACAGCAAATCTAGCTCCACTTTGACGCCTCAGGCTCAGGCAGACCACATTCACATAGGTCTGCCTGTGCGAGCAGTTATGCACCTAGTTTTGCTGAACCACATTCATATATGCGTCTAATATTATGAGTGTGGTGCGCCACGCCCCCAGAACGCCTCCAGAACACCCCTCATGTTAAGCGCATTAAAAAGTGTCCAGTCTTATGAACAATGCGCCTAACACATTCATTTGATGCATTACACATCGTAGCCGGCTCACTTTGGCGCATTTTACGACAGAAAAAGGTGAAAAATCCGATCATACATGTCTCCCTAAAAGCTCTGAAACTACTGTATCTTACAGAATAAGTGACACACTGCTGGAAACAGCATGGCTGTCACTAGCTTGTTTTGTCCTCAGCAAGGGGGGCATAATCCATGTGACAGGTTCCCTTTAAATTCCTCAGCACTCTACAGAGATTGTCATCATGCATATTACTCCTTGACCTCATTGGAGCTCACAAAGTTAAAAAATAACTTTAATTTACATAGATTTAAACTTTCTTTCAATCTGAATGATTTTTAGCTTCAGATTTAACATTAACATTACCATTGTCAAGCAAATTATAGGCTAGTCTGCTGTCACCAGCAGGATCAAGGCTTGGTAACATTAAGAGTTTTGTCATGCAAAGTAATGCAAAGTTGTCTCATCCCAACAATGTACACACCCTAAACAATTGAACATTCATGAGTTAAAGAGACAACATCTATGTGTAATGCAGACAACTGCAGAAGTCAGTTCCCAAATTCCAATAAATCTAGGTTTTTACGTCTAAATAAAAGGTTAAATGGAACCTGTAACATGCATAACACTATAAACTAAGTTAACTTCTTGTTACCTGTTTACAAGTTGTTTCTGAAACCATTCGTATTTCTCTTCTACACCCACTAAGTATTATGCTATTGACTTTGTAATATCGCTCCCCATTCATTAATTATTATTCCAATGTCAAATAAAAGTCCTCCCTATCTCTGAATCCCTCAAGTAAAAATCTCGCACCTGCACAGTTAGGGTGACGTGTATGATCGTGATTTGCAAAAAGAGAAAAGGAGCCAGCCTACAGGCACCTGTGTTATCTGCAATGCGCGGATGCTCGCTCCAAGAAACGGCAGACAAAATAAGAATAATAGGATATCCAGCACTCAGTTAGAGTTTCCCAGTTAAAAACATATAAAAATTTATTGAACTTCCATTAAAATATGCAAAAATGCACTCACCAGCAAATGCAACAATATGCAGTGGTTAACAAAATAGAGACATGGAGCTGCAAAATGCAACGCAGCTCCATGCACTTTGCAGCTCCATGTCTCTATTTTGTTAACCACTGCATATTGTTGCATTTGCTGGTGAGTGCATTTTTGCATATTTTAATGGAAGTTCAATAAATTTTTATATGTTTTTAACTGGGAAACTCTAACTGCGTGCTGGATATCCTATGATCGTGATATGCGCCTGTTTTCAGGTGTATACTGCGCTTCACCGTGCCGACTCCGCTGCTGTTGGACGCAGGGATGCAATGTATGTTCACACGGTTTATTCTGTGGCTGATTCCAGCCGTACTGCGTGCCGTATTTGCGCTGCAGTACGGCTGGAATCCGTCCTAGTCATTACGGTAATCCACAGTTCTCATACGCCGAGGGGGGAGAAAGTGACATGCACATTATGTTCGGCGTGTACGCTCCGAGCTGCCGGCCCCCCGCCCCGTCCCAGCTGCATGGCAGCCGGCGTAATTGCAGGGCGAAATCCGTCCCCGCAATTACGTCGGCAATAAGCCGTGTGAACATTGCCTTCGGCACTTTCGTATGCCCCTAAAACGAAGGGGCGTGCTGTGGGCGTGCTGTGGGTGTTCTGGGGCAGAACGCACCAGATTCTAATACTCCGATGCATGTATGAATGCCGGTCGGCAAAGTGAGACGCATTACAGCTCCGACAGGCAGACCTCGTTCAATGTGGTCTACCTGAGTTGGAGGAGGCGCAGTGAAGCTAGAACTTATTGTAATGGGGCAAAATGTGCTCTAGGTCTACAGTTACACCAGTACTATAATAAAAAAGAGTTGTCTTTAAAATTAATTAATGAATAAAGATAAATATCAAAGTTGAATAAAATCAATTTCAATGTATTGAAAAAGTTGATCATTTAAAATTAAAGTAAATATATATATAAGATCTCAACAGAAACAAATATCAGCTATAACATGTCTCAAACATACGGAGAAAACTAACCTCATTTTACATCACATAAGCCAACGCGGATGTTGTACGGATCGTGAATTTTTGTCCTTTTTTATTAAAAAATTAAGATGTATTTTTTTTCTTCTTTCACCTTTTATTCAATTTAGTATCTACAGCAAGAGCCAGCACAGCACAGGTCTTGCTGGGACCTGTGGTCCTCCATGCCGGATTTCTATGTTCCCAGGGCTTAGTTCTGGTCGTATTTACGGACGTATTTGCGTCTGCAAATACATCAGCAACTCAGCCTAAAATAATGAACAATTAGCTTAGAATGGCTACCAATGGAAAATCCGGATGTATTTGCGGATGTAAATACGTCCGTATTTACGTCCGAAAATACATCCTGATTTTCCATTGGTATCAATGGCGCAGGGAACTTTACACCGCACGTATGAGCGCACTTCGGGCTCCGACATCAATCAGGCGCAGCTTTCATGGAGAAAACCGTGAAAATGGGCACTCCGATGCGCCGATCTTCATACATGTCGCCCTTAGTGCTTCACCTTTCCCAGGCGCCTGTCCTCAGGCAAGATCAACGCCGGCATCGCTAGCTCATCTGCGCATGCGCTGGCTACAATCGTACAGCACATGTGAAGGATTTTGGAGTCAGAGGAAGGAACCAGGAAGATAGACAAACCAGTAAAGAGGGCGTAGCAACAAAGAAAAGTGAGGAATCCAATGGACTCATCTGAGGACAAGACCAGGTGCTTATTTCTAAGGTGCAACTAGGGTACAGAAAAGGTCTGAAAGAGCAGAGAGTAATGAAATATGTTGAAAAAATAATGATATAGTTAGTTTAATATCAAAATTGCATGTGACAGCTTCCCTTTAATTGAGCTTCATAGCAAATTGAAGCCAAAAGCTGATTATGCACTGCAGATTTTAGATGACCAGTGTCTGAATTACTTTTTGTTCATTGTCAGTTAGGTTGCCAACCATTTAAGATAACACGTTAAATCATCCCCATCTAAAAGTAAATCATCCCCATTGACCTCAATAGAAAATACGCGTTCAAACAATGCAAATTTTGGACAGTCAGTTTTTAAATATAAAAAAAAACTTGAAACATATTTATTCTTCCATTGTATTCTACACAGAAAATTTACTATTGAGGTCAATGGGGATGACTAAAAACCTTGTGTAAAACGCATCTGACATTTTTAAATCATTTTGTACATGGATTCTTGTCCAAAACCCTACAAAGATGAATGGGATTTGTTTCTGACTATTAATCCGGCAGAAATAAAAGGTCCATAAATCCATGTGAAATACATGTGAAATACTGATTGAAAACCATGTCGGACTACACAGTTTTCAACAGAAGAATACGACGAGTGAAATGTACTCGTTGTGTGGGCGTACTCTAAGGCCATGTCCCCATGGCACCAGTTTGCGGCTGGTTTTTCAGACGATTTGTGGTTTTGCAAACCGTGTGAAAAACGGCCGCAAACTTTTACACAAAACATTGTACTTGTTCATTCTTCCGTCCGGTTTTCGGACGGAATATGAACAAGTGAATGGGAAGGGGAAGGGCTCATCGCCAAGAAAAGCTGCCCTCCCGCGGCCGTGTGCATGGCACAAAAAACGTACATATACCGGTCAGATAAACTACACTAAATCAACCGGTATTTGTCCTGTGCCGTGTTAACGGGCCCTATATCACCTCACTCCGTGACCTGGGCTAGTCTTCTTCTAAACTTGAAGTCATGACACAATCCATTATGCCAATGACTGCACTCGACTACAACTAAAAACAATGTGGCAGACCAAATTTTACACAGCTATTTGCTTGTAGACTTCAAAACCATGCTTTTTCATGCTATAAAAAGTACAGAAAGTCAGAAAAATAGGATAAATTGGTCTTTACAAATACCTAGTGTATGGACAGGGTAAAAAAAAGAGCTAAAACCATCGTCATAAGTTTATTAACTCAGGCACTCTAGTTTTTAGTTTCCCTCCTACAATCATGTTCAGTATACTGTGTAGCTAGACTAGGAAAACTGAAGTCCAGACAGTTGACTTGACCTATCCCTAAAACAGGAAGTCACAGGAACACAAAAGGTCAAAACAGGATGGCTAAACACCCTGTAATGATTATCTGGTTACAATGAATGAATATAACTGTGAAACTAGAACTAAAAGACAGAGGTGTGCTTTATAAAAAGTCAATATAGACAGTACACACAATACACTAACATGATGTGGTTCATTAATCGGCACAACATTAGTGCACGGTGTTGGTTAGTGTGCACCTCTAAGTCTATTACTGCATTTACTGTGCCACTCTTTACTTACAAGTGAACGTGCTGCCCAAGTAGGTAAAGTATTGGGACTTCAAGTACCATGTAGAAAAAAAAATGTTCAGAACACAACCTTCTACAGTTTTACAAATAAAATAATAGAAAAAAAATAAATTCTAGGCTACTAAAATATAACATTAGTCATCCCTTATGGTAAAAACTGTAGAAAAAAATATCCAGCGCCAAAATTGTGTTTTATTTGGTCATTTTACATGTCCAAAAGACATACGGTAACAAATATGTGGGGGGCTGCGATAGTACTCTGGCGCCCTATCAGCCGAAAAACTGTCGCAGCCCTGTACTCTAGATGTATGTGCAGGCGCACTCCCAAATCAGGCACATTATGCGGTGCCCGCGGCATTTTGTAATGAACCTAAGATGTGGGGGCATGCTGGAGGTGTGTCGCACCACAACCGTATGATTCTACACATTTATGACTGTAGGACGGCAAAACTGGGCGCATTACAGGAACAGCCAGACCAAGTTAAAAGTGGTCTACCTGAGCCTGAGTTGTCGTAGTGGGACTAGAATGCGATAAATCTATGACCCGCAGTAGAACAGGTTCATAAATTCAGGCGCATTCTACACTAC
This sequence comes from Phyllomedusa bahiana, assembly GCA_025379985.1. NCBI lineage: Eukaryota > Metazoa > Chordata > Amphibia > Anura > Hylidae > Phyllomedusa > Phyllomedusa bahiana. Next base: position 79,761 of record JAODAL010002313.1, read on the forward strand.
TTTAAAGTTATTTAGAATTGGGCTCTGTAACACTCGGTAGTAGTGGATCCTCTGGACCACCTGTGACAGCCTCTATGCGCCTAGATCATACATGTCGCCCTAAAAGTCTCATGTTTTCCAGAATTTTACCAATAAAAACTACACTTCAGCCTGCAAAAAACAAGCCCTTGCTTAAGTCCATAGGTAAAAAATTAAAATGTTACTGGTCACAGAAAATGATGCTGCAATGTGAATTTAAAAGCAAAAAAAGGCTTTTATTTTTTAAAAGTTCTAAAACATAATGATAACTCTAAACAGTTGGGGCCCTCATGTATGAAAACCATCTAGGTCTAAGACTTTCTTTGTTGTCCATAGCAACCAATCAGAGCTCCCATCTCATTTCATATAGTGCTCTGGAAAAATGAAACATGAGCTCTGATTGGTTGCTATGGGCAACAAAGACAGTCTTAGGGTAGGTTCACACAATGTACTGTGGCGCGTACAGTACGCTCCGCCATACATCGTGTGTCTCGGGAGCTCGCACTGATCAGCGCATACTCCCATGGCGCGGGGGGGCGGCATCCCGCCGGCCCCATAGACATGCATAGACATGTCACTTATCTCACCACGCGTACAGTACAATCGTATTGTACGAGCGGGGAGAGGAGGCATAATCCATAGTTCTCTACGAGAACTATGGATTATTGTAATTTTGGCCCACATCTCGCCCATATTAGAGCGCAAATATGCGGGGAAATGCGTGCCGAAGTACGCCATGTGAACATAGCCTTAGACCTAGACCGTTTGCTTACGTATGGCCCTTGATATTGTCAGAATAAAGATAACATGTCATCTTTGCCACACAGAAAACTCCATAGAAATGAAACCCTCACATAAATAGTGCAATTGCGTTTCTTTCACATTCACCCCACACAGAATATTATTTTGGGTTCCCAGTGCATTATATTTACAGTCAATGGAATCATTAAATTAAGAACATCTTGTCCACAAAAACAAACCCCCACATTTCTATGTAAATAAAAAAAATGAATAAAGTTATGGCTCTTGAAAGGTGGGGAGGAAAAAGAAAAAAACAGATACAACATAAATAAAAATGCCTGAAATGCATGAAATGTACAAGCTTGAAGCATGAAGCAGGTGACGTTCACCAAAAGGCACGAAGTGCAGAAATATCCGGTTCATATCTCAAACTATACATACAACAATCATCATCAACTTTAGCTCAACTTTCCCCATCCTGTCCTGTTACTCTTTTTTTACGAGCATGTTGAGTACTGTGATTCATAACCAATGTAGCAAAATTTGATCATCCTGCAATTATTTCCTGCTATTCAGTCCCAAACAACTTCCTCGAAAAACTGTGAAAAGCAAACATACAATTCTGCTCGCCTGCAGGTCAGCAGCAGATTTCCTTCTTTTTTTTTAAGTGCTATTAACATCTAGAGAAAACGTTGCTTGGTTCTCATACAGGAACATGCATGGCTTTTTAATATATGGTTTTATGTTGATAAATTGTAGTTGATATAAGCTGTAGGTTTTTTTTTATTTACAGTGTTTCCAACATAATGAAATACCAGAGTAAAGGGGAACCTATCACGGGTTTATGCTCCAATCAATGAGAGCAGGATGTGAAAGATAGAGAGAAGCTGGGCTCTGTGATATATAGGTTAAAGTGATTTGGAGAAGGATTTCTAGTGAAAAGCAGAGAAAATCCTGACCGGACTCCTTAAATGGGTTTTGCCACAAGTCCATTTCTGTACTTCACCCGATCCCTCCATCCCCTTCATGCTTGAAAAAAGGGACTTTATGTTCTTGTGAAAAACAAACAGGCGCCTGCAAGCTGCTCCTCTGTGATGTTATCACGCAGAGAAGGCAGGCAGAACATGGAGAGGAAGAAGCATGAGGAGCAGAGATAGCATGTGGAGAGATGGCAGCATGGAGAGCAGAGGCAGCACAGAAAGTGGAGGCAGCATAAGGAGTGGAGACAGCATGTGGAGAGCAGGAAGCACGGGGAGAGCAGGCAGCAATGGGGTTGCAGAGACAGCATGTGGAGAGCAGGCAGCACGGGGAGAGCAGGCAGCATGGGAGCAGAGACAGAATGTGGGAGATGGCAGCATGAAGAGCGAGACATTATGTGGAAGATGGGAACATGGAGTAGAGCAGCACAGGAAGTTAGCAGCACGGGGAGAGCAGGCAGCATGAGGAGCAGAGACAGCATGTGAAGAGATGGTAGCATGGGAGAGCAGGCAGCATGGGGTGCAGAGACAGCATGTGGAGAGCAGGAAGCGCGGGGAGAGCAGGCAGCATGAGGAGTGGAGACAGCATGTGGAGAGATGGCAGCATGAAGAGCGGAGACATTATGTGGAGAGATGGCAACATGGGTAGTAGAGGCAGCACTGGCAGTTTAGGCAGCACGGGGAGAGCAGGCAGCATGAGGAGCAGAGACAGAATGTGGAGAGATGGCAGCACGGGGAGAGCAGGCAGCATGAGGAGCAGAGACAGCATGTGGAGAGCAGGCAGCATGGGGAGAGGAGGCAGCAGAGGAAGGGAGCAGCATGGGAGAGAGCAGGATGGGGCGGGAGTGGGGAGAGAGCAGAGGAAGGAGGTAGGACAGACACGGGAGAGCAGACAGCATGAGGAGCGGAGACAGCATGTGGAGAGATAGCAGCACGGGAAGAGCAGGCAGCATGAGGAGCGGAGACAGCATGTGGAGAGATGGCAGCATGAAGAGCGGGGACGTTATGTGGAGAGATGGCAGCAATGTATGAAAGTGGTTATTTTGCGTTCATAAATGGTGTGTAAAGTTCATTGCGCCTCTCCTATGTGTTTGCCGCATTACGGAATTTAGGCGTAGTATTATTGCGCCAAACATGTATAAAGGCTATAGATGGAAATAAAAGAGAAGTCATTAGAATAGCTTGTCAGTGAATAGAAACTATGGTACTGATCCTGCTTAGAGAACCACAGGTCCCAGGAAGACCTCCTAGGCTGTGTTGGTTCTTGCCGTATGTAGAATAAAGAGCAACAAAAGTAAATTTAATGTAGTAAAAACATTTTAAAAATTCTGAACACCATCAGTGGGTTATTTAATGTAAAATTAGTTTTAGATTCTTTTATTTTTAAATACATTTTATTTGAGATATTTTTATATTTTTGGGATGTTATATACTTTTATATTAATTTTATATGATATCATTTTTTAAATAATTTAATTTTATATAGTTTGATAATAATCAGAAATTACTTTTTATTATTGTACTGGTGTAAGTTTAGAAATAAGGTAAATTTTTTGCCCTAACAGCAAATCTCGGCACTTTTTAATGTGCCTAATATTTGGGAGCGTTCCGGGGGCGTGTCACACCACACGTAATATTAGACACATATATGAATGTGGTTCAGCAAAACTAGACACATTACTGCTCGAACAAGCAGACCTATTTCAATGTGGTCTGCCTGAGCCTGAGGAGTCGAAGTGGAGCTAGATTTGATGTTAGGGAAAAAAGTTATTTCTCAACTTACACCAGTACAATAATAAAAAGTAATTTCTGATAATTATCAAACTATATAAAATTAAATTATTTAAATTTAATTAAAAAAATGTATCATATAAAATTAATATAAAAATATGTAATATCCCCAAAACATAAAAATATCTCATATAAAATATATTTAAAAGATAAAAGAATCTAAAACTAATTTCATATTAAATAACCCACTGATTGTGTTCAAATTTGTTTTAATTTTTACTATATTAAATTTGAAATTTATTTTTGCTGCTCTCACCTTTTATTCTACATACAGCAAGAGCCAGCACAGCACAGGTCTTGCTGGGACCTGTAGATCAACAAGCAGGCTCAGTACCGTAGTGTCTATTCACTGACATGCTATTCTAATGATTTTTCTCTTATTTCTAGCCTATCTATAACCTTTACACCTGTTTGGCGCATTAGTAATTACTAATTAATTACTTTTGGCGACAAAGAAAAAAGAATACGCATTCAAATTCATACATGTCGCCCTTGTTCCCATGTCAAGCTTATATTGTAGAAAAAAACCTTTTTATAGACAATGAATGTCCTGCTTACCCTGGCCAAATTCAGTGATTGACTGTCTTCCCTATATTAGTGTGCAGACAGAGCAAACTGTCAATCATTTAATGTGGGTGGGGTAAGCACTACGCTTACGTTCTCTTTTTGAATTATCTCTGCTTTTTACTCAGAAATCCTACTTCAAATTATATAAACCTATATATTGCAGACTTTCCCTCCCTCTGCCACATTCTGCTCTCCATTTCCCAGCATTATAAGCTTCCCTATGTGACTCAAAAGCATGGTAGACCACATAAGACTATGTTTGCTTTATTCACGTCCACAGGGCCAGGGCGGCTACATTGTGGTATACCATTTTTCTTGATACCTCAATGAGTGCCTGCAATGTAGGCAGTAACATAGTAAGGGCGCGTTCACACAGCACAGGACAAATACCACCTGGTTTGCCGGCCGGTATTTGTCCTGTTTTGCGCCCGTCCTCACGGCCAGAGGGGGGGCGGCTTTTCTCCTCGATGAGCGGAGAAGAGCCCTCCCCCCTCCCATTGAGAAGCACATATTCCGTCCGACGGAAGATTGTGCTTGCTCAATGTTTTGCTGCCGGACCGCCGGTGGCAAAACCGCCAGGCGGAAAACCCGTGCAGTGGGGACTGCTGCACGGGTTTTCCATAGAGCACAATTGTGCTAATTTTCAGCCGGTTTTTCAGGCGGTCTGAAAAACCGCAAACCGGCTGAAAAACCGTCTGAAAACCTGTGCCGTGGGGACATGCCCTAAGCACACAGCCTTTTATGAAAGCAATGATATCAATTGTTTATTTTTTTACTTGGTATTTTTTTATGCAGGAAAAGGTTGATTTTTTTCAGTTTCTTTTTTTTTTCTTTTCTTTACACTAATTTTTTGTGCCCATAGGGGTCTTGAATATAATGGCACTTGATCGTTTGTAATATATTATAATATATACTGAAGTATTGGTGGGTATATTAGTCATGGAGTGTTAAGGGGTTAAAATCTGACAGATGATTAGGCCAAAGACAATGAAATATTTGCCTTTGTTGCTATGTGATGCCTTCTGATACTTGGTTGTCTTGCACGTGCTTACTCTGCTGCATTCGAAGTTTATATCTTTGCAGACCATTAGATGGATGCTATGACAAGAAGCTTAAATATTCCATACACTACATACCAGTGTATAGAACAGCTCATAAAAAGTATACTAACCTTCTTTTACAACTGCTATTATTTCTTCTTCTATCCCATGTCCATTCACATCTAAGACCTGTAGTGCTTCTTCCACTCTTTCTCCTTCATCAGCAGCACCGTTCACTATGGCTATATTGCCATTTGTCTGAAGCAACTGCAGAAAGGAAAAAATATAAATGAAATATCATAATAAACTTTTTTTATGTAATGAGTTAATTAACAGGGTTAACCTAAGTAAATGGATAGGCAGAGAAATTTATACATTGATATGCAGACAGACAGAAGTACAGATGGATGGACAGACCAAACGATAGATAGACAGATAGATGGATAGACTGATCGATGGAAAGATTCATAGAATAAGAAACGTGTGCCAGTGATATAAGACCCACAAGGAAAGTCGCAGCAATCACGATGAAGAAAAAAAAGAAAAAACTTTCCTGTGGACATGTTGGATTTAAGTTTTTTCTTTATTTTCTTTATCATGAGTGCTGCAGCTCTACTTGTTGGATAAACAGACTAATAGTTAGTTAGACAGAAAGACCGAGCGATGAATCGATAAACACAGATAAAGTCAGATAGATAGATAGACAGACAGACGGATAGATAGATAGATAAAAAGACTTTTATTCCATAATGTCCAAAGGCGACGATCAGCTCAAATGAGCCTTTCTCAAGCTTTCTCAAGGCTTAAGAAAGGCTCATTGGAGCCGAAATGTTCCCTTTGGACATTATGGAATCAAACTCTTTTTGATTTATTTCTGAATTGGGAGTGTTACAATTTCTAGGTCATTGTTTGCTGGCACCTATAAATATAGATTTTATTTTTCTTTGTCTGAAGTGCTGCTCTTTCCTTGTTTATAGATATAAAAATAGGTAGATAGATAGATAGATAGATAGATAGATAGATAGATGCGTGGCTTTCTAATATATGAATAGACTGTGGGATACGGACTGTTGTTAATGAGTACTAAAAGTAAAAATAACAGGTAGAAAAGTGACAACAAATTGGATCTTCCCAAGCTGCCAAGAAGGACATACCGGTAGTTGGATTATTCCTGTAGCAAATGATTGTGACTCTAAAAATACTTCTTTGTGAACTGTTGTAATCATCAAGTTAAAAAATCAACCTATACTTTAAATATTAACAGAGAAGAATTATATTTACAATCCCTCCATGTTCTCTATACAGAAATAATTGTATGAAAATTTTCACTAGATGTAAGATCTGAGCTGACCTATCCATCTCCATTACAAAGTATGTTGTTGGCTGTAGAAGCAGAAATCTGATTTTGAATAACACGATCTTCTTAAAATGTTCCTGAAAAAATTGATAATATAAAATGTCAAGCATTGTGGGAAGTGTGTTTTATAAAAAGATTTAATTTTGACTTTATACTGTATGTAACAAGAGTAATCCAGTTTCCCATATACACATGACAACCTATTAATATATTTTTTGAGTAACATAAATTTGCCCATAAACACAGGTTTAATGTTCAGTGATCACACACAACCCAGTGGGAAGGTCAGAGGAAACAGTTTTTGGTCAAATAAGCAGTCGTCACCAGCTCTTTTATGAGTATTGTCAACCTGGGGGAAGAAGGGAGATGATTTTGCTGAAGAACATTTATCCAATCATCTAAATAGTCTGTGATTTTCTCATTCTTATTTAACAAAGTTACTTTTTTTTTGTAAGTTGTGAGGTTTATCAGGTATTATCTTACTGTTCTGATTCAAATAAAGTCAAAATAACCCCTATAAAGTAGTGACCTATTGCCTCATAGGAGAAACAATACTTTTCCAGATCCAATATTTAGAATAATACTTTGGAGCTACGACGCTTCTCCTACAATAATTATGTCTTGAAGAAAAACATTCAGATTCTTTTTAAAGTCATTCAACAAATTAACTATATATTATTCCATAAACTTGCTATTCTTACAGTAGAATAAATCCTTCTAAAGCCTTTTCATTCCTCTAGAGGAACTTTTTTTCCTGGTCATGTCGCAAAGATCTGAACTGATCATTGTCTTGGTCTCATGATGCCAAAATGTTACCAGCATGATGAGGAGGACTGTTTAAATTCCCAATTCAAATTGATCCCCAAAATATATTGGGTGATTCAGGTGATCAAACACCTGTTATGAATTTTGCCATTAAGCTCCTTATTAGAGATCAGCAAGTTGTGCAAAAAGTACTAAATCATTTAACAGTTGAACATGTGAATTCTAAAGAGATGGTCTCATTTAGTTAGTCTAAAAAAAAAAAATTCAAGAAATGTTATGTTCATCCTGAAATTTCAACCAAAAGCCTTTTTGTGAGTAGTGTATGATATTAACCATTTGTAAATGGCATTATGTGTTAGATGTCACAGTAGGAAATGTGTTTGTAGTGTTTTACACATTAATTAGTTTAACCTCCATTCATTTTGTGTCTCATGTCCTAACTTGTCTTAACTTGTCCAAAAATACCAACAGATCTTTGCAGACAAAACTTATTCAATCCAATTTAATACATTGAAAATTTAATTGGTAGAGATACTGGTTCCTGCATTATGGGGGCATCATTTCTTGTTGGTTTATGCCATCTCTACTCACAGTCCCAAGGCAGAATAGTCTATCCCTTTCCCGTACTTTTAAGAGACATTTTTCTGAATCTGGTGAAGGTGGAGGAGAGTCTGATGTGTTGGGGCAGTGAGTTTCAGAGAATGGGGGAAGCACGGGAGAAGTCTTGGAGACAGTTATGTGAGGAGCTGATAAGGGGAGAGCAGAGGAGAAGGTCCTGTGAGGAGCGAGATGACGTGAGGGGAGATATCTGGAGATTAAGGCAATGATATATGGAGGGAAGAGGTTATGGAGAACCTTGTAGGTCATGGTTAGTAACTTGAAATGAATTTGCTGGGCAATGGGAAGCCAGTGAAGGGATTGGCAGAGGGGAGAGGCAGAGTAGTAGCGAGGAGAGAGGTGGATAAGACAGGCAGCAGAGTTGAGAATGATTTGAAGGGGAGCAAGAATTTTAGATGGGAGGCCACAAAGCAGGATGTTGCAGTAGTCTAGGTGGGAGATGACAAGGGCGTGGACAAGCAGTTTTGTAGTGTCGAAGATGAGGAATGAGCGGAAGCGAGAGATATTTTTCAGGTGGAGGCGGCAGGCAGAGTTAAGGGCTTGGATGTGAGGTTTGAAAGATAGAGCGGAGTCTAGGATTACCCCACTGCAGGGGACTTGCAAAACAGTAATACTTGTCCCCCATGAGACTTGACTCAGCGATCTATTAGGTTGCTGCTACTATACTTAGCAATACAGTACTGAACTGCTACAGATTGTAGCTGTCATTCACCATGCCTGACTGTGCCCTTTCGGCAGGACCGTTCATGGTGACATCACAGCCAATCCTTTGTTAGGCTTCCAGGTTGCCATAGAAGCCATTGGCACCCCACAATCGTGTCACAGGGGGGCTGATAGAGACAGAGGGATCTCCTTCCCTTTGTCTTTCCCTTTAACTGCAAGTCATTGCCACCAAAGAATGGAGCCAGCTGTAATATACAGCTGGTTCCACGCTCCGGTCATGATGTACCTATACGTCAATGCGGGAACACCTTCCTGCCTACTACTTACAGCTACGTCACATGTCTGTAAGGGGTTAAAGGGAATCTATCAATAATATATCTGTTTTAGTAATTAAAACAAGATACTGATACATATTCTTTTTTTTTATTTTTTTTTTAGTACACATTTTTATTCTCATTTTTACAACAATTATATAGAATCTCTGAATACATTTTAAACATTGAAAAGATATTATTAAACACTTATAGGAGCCTGTAAAGGAAAGCAACGACCATATACAGGGGCTCTTACCAAGAAAAATGCAGGAAGAGAAACATACCAAATCCAACATTATGCTAAATAACCCTTTCCCGAAAAAGATAAATACTTTACAAAAACAGAGTAATGCTATTAGTTAACCTAGTGGCCCCTGTACAAAAATGGGAATTACAGCTTTAAAAAGATATATCAAATAGTAGATATTAACAAAAAGATTGTGATATTTTATTCCTGCATATTACCTTAAATGTCCACTGATCTTTGATACCCAAGGTGAGCCCAATGTTTGCATGAGACCTTACTACCCTGTCAGGATTAATTGTTTCTTAATCTCTCCATTGTTGAAAAACCCTTTGGTACGACCTCCGATTCGCTTATATCTCCTTTTTCTATGAGTATCCTTTATTTTTTTATCACCCCAGCAAAGATGTGCTGGGCTGGAGAGAAAGAGGTGACTTAAGTCATTGCCCTACCACAACCTATTTACCGCTGCCAAGACGTTATATGATATTCCTGGATTTTCAGTGAAGTGACACTTCACTAAGGCATCTTTTAGTAACCTTCCAGCCTAGAATGTTAAAATCAAAATTTCATAAAATTGTCTTTTCCAAATGCCAACGAAAAAGATTTGTGGAAGTATCTCATAAAGTAAAATTGTATCCCAAAGGAGTGTTAATGTAATTCCCATAAGCCAGACAAACCTCTTTCATGTTGCAATTACACTTAGGGCATTGGCTACAATCTATTTTTTTGGGAAATGTATGGGAGAAGAGCATGGACAATAAAATGAAAATGAGCATTTTCTTTTGAAAGTAGGTTTCTCATATTTTCTTTTTAGCTGTTTTGCTTTTCTGATTGTAGATTTTTTTCTTATTTGTTTTCTGTAATAAATGTGGCGGGCATCTTCCCCGAACGCATTAACATCATTAGACAAATTTTACAGCAGGGACATGGGTATAGGAGCCTGTGAAAAGGAACAGACCCACTGACTTCATAGGAATTTTCTAGGGGGTCCTTGACCGGGGAAAAAACACTGTGCAGGGGAAAAGTGGGGAACGTGAATTTCCATTGTGTATATTACTCTACACTTTTATGTCACCCATCATAAACCCCCGTCTCGCTGATAATAGAACTGCAAAATTTTTTTACAAAACGGAAATGCTATTTAAACCTAGTGGCCACAGTGACAACTGTGGGATTTCAGGCTTTAAAAAAAAAATATATTAATAGTGATTTAACAAAAAATTAGGTAATTTTTTGGTGACATATACCTTTTAAAATTCTGATATTTTTTTAGCCCCCCAAAAAAGGCAGCACCACAGGAATTTATTAACTACGTACCTCTAAGGAAAATATAATTTCTTAATGTCCAGTTTAGTTTAATCTATTATTGGTACCGTTACACTGAATCTTTTTATAATCTACCTTTAAATCAATGGTTCCATTTTATTTTACTTTGTACCACCAACACAATGCAATAGATCTGTGTGCTGTGTTCTTCCTTTTGGATATAAATTTAAGGGGATTTAGTCATTTGCCTTTCCTTCAAACATTGTACCTACGCGATTACTAGTAATTTCCCGGTTTTAATTGAAGTGATAATTCACTTAAGTAATCTGTTATTGAATAATCTCTTCACAGCTTCAAATAGAATGTTAAATACCTTCATATCATGAACTTTTTCTGTACTTTAAAAAGATTAGTCTGAGGCCCTTTCCCACCAGACGTCCAGACGAAATAAGATTAGTTAGGGAAATGTAGCTCTCATTCTAGAAGAAAACTTCTTATCCACATAGTAGTTAATGTAATTTCACATAGCGCAGACACCTATTTACATGTTAATTTTGCTTGTAGTCTGTTTGCTATTTGGACTTATAACATTCTTGATTGTTTATCCTGAAAATAAGGCTAGGGCCACACAGCATAGGACAAAAAACATCGGAAAGCTGACAGCATTTTCTCCTATGCAGGACATGGTTTTTTTTTCACTATTCAAAAAAAAACCGTCGGTTTTAGTTTTTTTGCGGGAAACCGACAGCAAAACACAAAACTCCAGCAGAATTTGAAACATGTTGCATATTCCACCAGTTTTTTTAACACAATGGTTAAAAACCCGTGCTGTATAGACTATAGCATGAGTTTTTCATTGCTCTCTATGCAGCACAGATTACCGTCGGATACTTGGCAGTTTCAGAATACTCAATTACTAATCTACAGTATATCTTATTATTGTCTGGGGCAAATGCTTTTCAAATCCTCCCACAGTACCAATCTTTCCTACCACACTGGATGAATGTTTTGCCTTTCTTGTTGTGGTTCATCATAATTCCATAGCTGAGAGCATAATGTGATGGAATACTAATGACTGACATTGCTGGAAACAGGATATATGGTGGGGCCAAAGAACTTAAAATCCACTGGGGAGTCAGTTTACTGGGGAGTCTGCTGAATAAACTATAAATATTAGATTGTTGGTTGTGAATTTTATATATTTATGATATATTTATTGTTCATTTATTCAGTATTTAGGCTATGTTCACACGGGCAAATTCCGGCGCACATTTCGCTTTGTATTTGCGCTCTAATACGAGTGAGATGCGTGCCGAAATTACGGTAATCCATAGTACTCATAGAGTACTATGGATTATGCCTCCTCTCCCCGCTCGTACAATACGAACGTATTTTACGTGCGGGGAGATAAGTGACATGACAATTACTTGCGGCGAATACGCGCTGCGAGTAATGCATGTCAATGGGGCCGGCGAGCTGCAGACCCCTCCTTCCCCCCCACATGGCAGGTGTACGCGCGGATCAGCGCGACTCCCGAACACCCGGCGTAATTGCGGGGCGTACTGTACACCCTGCAATTACGCCGTGTGAACATAACCTAATTGTTAGTTTATTTATTTAGGTGGATTAAAAATCAAATGGTTTCACTTGATTTTGACCAGATCCGCCAATAATTTAATAAAAACTTTTAAGGCGACATGTATGAATGGAGCTGCGCCAATTTTCAGACTTGCTTTGCAAAAACCTGTTGTAGCCTTGTTCTATATCTGTATGAGCAGTTGTATGTCCAAATTTGCACCAAAGTTTGTCGCAAAACGTATAAATGCGCCACAGTTTGGCCCATGGTCAGCACATCTATTTTGAAAAATAAGTATATAGGTGCACACTGGTGTGGCAGCCAAAAGCAATGCAAACACAACACAATATCAGCAGCACTCTGCAAGCACAAAAAAACTGTCAAGGGGGAGGAAGGAAGAGTTTGGCCCATAACTGTGTTACGAATCAATACAAGTGATATGGTTGAGACAAATTTTGCCATAAGTACTGGTGCCTTCTACACTCCTTTAAAGCAATTTAAAATTGGCATGTTGGTCTCGTAGTGTCTTCCATCTGGATCTGGTAGGAAGAACTTTAAGGTTGGGTTGAAGGCTGCAGTTTTGCAGTAAAAAATCTGCTGTCGTGCAGAGTGGCACGGTATTCTAATTGACTGCAGCTAGGAGCAATTTTATTGTTAATGGTCATGTGGTATTTACCTGAACAGCCATTACAAATTAAGCTGCTTTTAACTGCATCATGTGAACCAGCCTTATCTGTCTGACACCTTGGGAGCAATTTATTAAGACCAACAGTTCATATGGAGAAAGCCAAATATACAGGCCACTTAAAAGAGATGTCCCTTTCAATTTAGTAAGCTTTTTTTTTTTAGGATACTGATGGCCTTGTAAAAAAATCCAAAAACGTATCCTCCTCTTTCCTCGCATTTCAGAATCAGCACTGCCGCCCCACCTCCTCACCAGTCTTCTGTTTACTTCCAGATTCCAGCCATACAGGTATAATCGCTGCAGCCGCTGATTGGCTGCATTGGTCACGTGCTATTGCATTCCGTTACCAGTCAAAGAACTCACTTTCAAAGCAGACAACCCATTTAATAAGTTAAGCAGATCTTTAATAAATGTGCACCACACAATTATCTTTAAACTGGTGTCAGTTTCTACCGGGGACCCCGCTCCTCCTGCAAAATTCTGCCAACTTTAAAAAAAACGTGGGGAAGGTAGCATAATAACACTGCAGTGGGAAATTTTTCTTCAAGATTGGCGGACATGCCTTAATAAATGAACCCTTTTTTTTCAAATTGGCACCAGAGAGGAGCAGTTTTGGTCGTTGAGGAGTGGCAGGATATTTTAATTAATCTCAGCTGCCCTTACTGTTAACATAGGCATAGCCACAGCAACTGGACTACCCATGTGAACAATGAAAGGGACACCTTCACTGTGCTGTTCACGAGAAATTCTGGATTTCAGACCTCCATCAAATATACTGTACACTGATGACCTATCCTAGAAATAAGCCTAGTCAAAGACATGATACATTTTCCACAAAACATTTTTAGATCTAGCCACACATATTTGATAGCTATAGGCAAAATGCTTGCTTAGCCAACATTTATTCCTCTTCTTTCACCATATACATGCATGCTCAACTGAACTGAGCATGCACTTCAATAGGGACAAGGGAATAAGCTGCTAGACACTTTTGGCAGCAGCTTATCTTCAGTGGAAAAAAAAAAGAATAGGATATGTTAAATTCTAACATGTCCGATCCTTCGTTCCCAAATATCTGCCATCAGATATTTGGGACACTCCTAGTAGATTGTTGACCAGTCAATTTAGGCAGATTTGTATCTAATTCATATGGCTACCTTACAGCATGGCAAGACACCTCTCAAAGAGGCTTATCTTTTACCAGAACAATATGGCAAATTTTTCTTTCCCCAGATTGCACTTACAAAAGGACAATGAGAAAATTTAACAGGTCCAAAGAAGGGTTACAAAAATGGTGGAAGGTCTCAAGGGAACTTGTCACATAGATTATGCCTCCCTTGCTGAGGGAAGCAGAAGCTAGTGACAGACATGCTGTTTCCAGCGCTGTGTCCCTTATGCTGTAAGATGCAGTAGTTTTAGAGCATTTAATGCTCAAATCTTATTCATGAGCAGGTGTTAGCCCCACCCACCAAAGGCTAGTCCCGCCCACATGGCAGTTATTCACATGGTTCTATCTATTCAAAGTAATAGGTTAATCAGTTGTGAGGTAGGTGGGGCTAGCCTCAGGTGGGCGGGGTATAAAAAACTGACTCTTTTCTGGCTGAAAACTACAGATTTGAGCATTAAATACTCTAAAACTCCAGCATCTTACAGAATAAGGGGCACAGTGCTAGAAACAGCATGTCTGACACTAGCTTGTGCTGTCCTCAGCAAGGCCTAGATAAAGATTAGACCAAATAGACAAGGAAATAGCAACTGAAAGTAAGTGTGCCCAGAAGAGAACCATCAAGCAACTGCCATGCTGTCAGAGTTCACAGACGGGAAGTCAGAGAGACAAACCAGTAACGTACATAGGAAACTTAAAAGAAAAAATAAATAAATAAATAAATAATAAATAATAAAAAAAAAAAAAAAAAAATATATATATATATTATATATATATATATATATATATATATATATATATATATGTATAATAGTTACATGCTTGTCAATATGTGGATTTTTTTAAGATAGTGTCTCTTTAAAGCTCTTCTACGAGAAGAACATATAGCATTATTTATCCTGATCCTTCTGATTCATACATAGAGCAGCTACTCACAAATAGTACTAGAAAGGGATCAGAGTCCCGTAATTGCATATTAAGAAGTGTGTGAGAACTGTCACAAAAATGGTTTACACAGCAATGATAAAATGGCGTCTAAAATCCGATGGCATTTGAACATCGCTGCACCGCTGTTTTTTTTTTTTTGTGCAGTTTTTGTCTCCCTAGTACATTGGGGTGATGGGAATCCAGCGGCATATAGAACATGTTCTATATTCCGTTGGACAGTCGGCGGTTTAGAAAACCATCAGTAACAAATCAGTGCTGTGTAGACTACAGCACAGATTTTCTGTTGATTCCTACACAGCACTAGGTTCAGTCGGATTTTCAGCGGATTCTAAACACTGAATCCACTGTAAATCCAATCATAAACCTGTGCTGTGTAGACAAGCCTAATAGTAGATGACTGCAAATGGCGGAATAGGATTTTAAAAGATTTCTCATAGGAGTACAATGCATAGGATTTTCAATATCCTGGTAGTTAAGTTGAGAGAGAAGTGTGAATATTATTAGTGTGAATATTATTGAAAAATAATAAATCTCTTCACAAATGGCAAACATAAAAGTTTAAATGACAACGTCACCTCCACCCAACATGGCCATAGCTTTTTTAGTTCCATTAGAACAATAAGTCTAGCAGACTATTTAGTCAGGCTATAAAGCCCTGCCTGAATGTCTAAGTAGTATTTTAGCATTCATTAGCTGAGTGGTTTTATCTCTGCTACAGCCCGGTAATCAAGCTTTGCTCTTATAAGGTTATTAGAACAGATCTTACTTGCAATTCTAGACAGACCCAGCTGAGATCTTCTTAGCCACTATAAACTTATACCCTGCTCTTTACTGGAAGCAACAAACGCTTTCAGCCTATTCCAGTTGCAGAGATTTTTGGTTCATGTTTTTCATCCCCTCCTTCCAAAGGCCATAACTTTGCTGTATACTGAATTTTTATAGAATCTGTTTTTGGTATTTGTTTTTTTTGATGGCACAATGTAATGAACCATGTAACGTGCAGTGGTCCCTCTAGTTACAATGGCCTAAAGATACCATATTTTCACAATACATTGGGCTTTCCTGGAACATTGCATCTTGAAACCACACAACATACAATGTCACAGACACTGCTGATCTGCAACACGTGATTGACTGTAAGATCCAACCGATTATCATGAACATTTTACTTGGAAAACACCTGTATTAGTGAAGTGCATGCAGTGATTGACAGTCTAGTAGCGCATCTTTATAGTACAATGCAGTACTACATATTCTGTACTGCTCTTTACTTGTGCCAAGATGAGCAGCTCCTGTCCTCATCATAGAAAGTGATTTCCAGCTTCCAGCAGCTCCATCTGACTGTGTATATGTAAGGACTTGCTTTATCTGGATTAATTATTTGCTTCATTTTCTTTAGTCTTAATTTTGTATTATGTTGTGAAACATGTTGAGGCTTTGGAACCCAGTTTCCCATACAGTTATAGTTCCAACATACAATGATTGTCTTGGAACCAATTAATAGCGTATGTAAAGGGACTACTGTACTAGAAAAATATTTGTAAAATGTAATAAAAATTCAATTGCAAAATAAATGACGTTAGCTGTATTCTTGTCAATATAAATGTGTTGATAGCAAATTTATATAGTTTTTGCTATGTTTTATTACTTTCATTACTTTATATTTCATTTTCTGGAAGGCGAAGTGACCAAAATAAAGTAACTAACTGTTTTTTTTATGCTTTGAGTATGGTTTATTTTTCAGGTATTCCCCATAGGCTTCAATAATTCCCCAAAAAAAGGACTGCAAAAATCGTGTTTGAAGGTGTGAAGGACTAAGGTCACGTGTAGTTGATTATAGTGCTGTGCAAGTGGATAATAATCAACAAAACTCATACACATCTGGGGTATAGCTATAGTGGGTGCACACAGGCTCAGACTGGCCCACAAGGGAACAGGGGAAACCCCTTTTGGGCCCCTGTCAATGGCAGACCTGGAGTTGCTTTTCAACTGCATATGCATCCTTTGGAGGGTCAAAAGGCAGAGAAAACAAGCAGAAGCTGTAGACTGGGCCCCCAGAATCAATTCCACTGGTGGGCCCTAGAACCAACTCTAAAAATGGAACATAGGCTTCCCAATCGGACACTGGATACAGAGGTAGCAGTCCCAGAGACACCAGTATTATAAATCACCCCGTAGCAGGGGCCCTTTTATGAATTTTGCATTGAGGCCCGGAAGATTTAATGTACCTCCTGCAATCTTTTTTTCCACATACAAATTGACTTTTGGTGCATATTTTAACATTTTTACTACAGATTCCACCCCCTTTAATGTAACAGGTGTTTAATATATAGTGAATCCACACTAAAATCTGCATAAAAATCTGCATGTGACACTTGTTGATTTTTGCCATTGATTTGCAGCTGAAATCACAAGCAGATTTTCAGCAGAAAAATTACTAAGATATGCATTTACCCTAATAAGTTAAGTACGCCCACCTAGGAGACTATGGAGGAAGTCTGTTCATTTTCATATCTAGCACAATTTTCTGCTTACACGACAAATGCATTGAAAGGCAATGTGCACTGGAAAAGAACAATAGAGAGATAATAAAAATGTGCAGCTAAATGCAATATTTTTCAATGTATTAATGCCAGAAACACTACATTTTAGAAATATGTGAAAACTGTGAACACTCAGTAATAACTAATGAGTGGTGCCAACTTGTGTGAACCTTTCATATTGGACATGTCCCATTAATTGCACATTTTTACAATCTCCCTGCGGAACTTTTCCAATGCACATTGCCTTTCAATGCATTTGGTTTATATATGTATTGTGGCAGAGCGACCATAGGTGGTCGCATGCTGCTGCCACTAGGTGGCGTGCGTCTGGAGACCTGGTAGAGACGTGCCACCAAGGGTCTGGTCTTGGTAGGGGGAGCCAATGGTTATCTGTCAGCAACACTAGGTTGCTGACAGCTGAATGTAGCATGGCTGATATCCAGCCATTATGGGTTGCCTTCCCCGTAACAGCTACAGATGGGTGGGTGGCTGTTCCCATGTTCCAGATTCCCATAGTCCAGCCCAGGTATTAGGTAGGTCTCTAGAAACCTATTAAAGGCCTCCTACTCCAGGTGATCAGGGGGGTGTGGTCAGCTGCAAGTTGGAGCAGCAGTGGAGCTGGTAAGAGGAGGCTCTTACCTCCCCAGGCTAAGGCAAGCAGGTGGCTGCCTTCAGAAAGCCGGACCCAGCAGTGGCTGGTAAGAGTGTTTGTGGCGCTGGCAGAAGGCCAAGTCCACAGTTAGTGACAGACTCACTTCATGTTTAGTTAGTGGCCAGACGGCTGAGGTTTTGATTTGTTTTTGTTTCTGTATGTGAATACTGTGCCTGGAAAAATAAAACTGGCTGAGGCCAGATTCAAACTGAAGCCTGTGTTGGAGTGCCATTATCCATTTACCAAAAATGGCGATTCCGGGAGCTAAAACCCCCCAGAGCCGGTCCAAGATGGCGGCCGAACGAAAGTGAGTGTAACAATATGTATATATATATATATATATATATATATATATATATATATATATATTTGTAAAAATTAATTTTTCAGGTTAATGTTCGCAAATCTGGGATTACGTGTTCAGTGGGCACTGCCACTCAATGATTGACAGCCTTCTCTGGGTGAGTGTACATATGGATATAGCTGTCAATCACGGAGTAGGAACAACCTCTGGACTCCTAAATGCATAATAGAGGTTACAAATTCTGCTGAATATTTTTTCAAAAAAGTATATATCACTCTGTTTATCCCTGCCTGCTCTACAACTGGCTGCCTACAAATGGGACAGGATGCTAATTATGACAGATTCCCTTTAAATTTACATTATTAAAAAGTTGTTATTTGTAGCCTGTCACTCAAAACAGCTTTTTGTTAGTGGTATCAATGTTTTTGGTGAATGCTGTATTTTCCTTTACAATATTTGTTTGATTTGAACTGGCAATATTTTAACACTGTCCTTAAAGTGTAAAGCTACTGTGCACTGATTTAACTCTGTTGTGCAGAGTTTACATTATAATTCAACATGCTGATGTGTTGAACAGTTTGTATATCTAGTAATAGGTTTTAATGAGTTTTTCCATAACTACAAAGAATAACAGCAGAATAACATTTTTCTTTTATTTACGCACAGAGGCAGAGTAAAGGGATTTAGTAGTAGTTTCTCCTTATATGACCCAGAATTAAAATAGATATGCTGGTTTATATATAGTAGAAAACAACCCAGTACATTAAATGCCATGGATCCTGAATAACATAAAGCCCCTAGATTCTGATTATCAATTTGGCTAAATTTACATGTAGCTTTGACTGTGCTGACTGCATAACCTCTGCAATTCACAAAAAAACTGGATGAGTTATTTACTGGGCAGTTCTTGACTGCGCAGAAAGAACCACAGAACTCTAATGAGTAAATACATAATTTCAATTTGAGCCTCTAAGTAACCTGGAACCTTACAAAACTTAGCTCAGAAAAAATATATGTAGAAATATATCTAAATATAATTATATATTAATAGATATAAATTCTTATTTATATTTATTTATTTATTATTTTATTTGTATATATATATATATATATATATATATATATATATATATATATATATATATATTTACCTCAGGGGTCCACGTCCTTTGGTACAGTGGTTATGGCACACAATACACGTCACTCCGACTTGCTATTTTTACAAACTGTCCTAAGCCAGCTTTATTCTCCAGCACAAGTTTACAGTATGGCACACAGGAACAAAAAAAAAATTTAGGCCATCTGGCCACTCACTAAACATTTATAGAGTCCCTCTCTATCTGTGGTTTGGGTCTATTGCCGAACACCACAAACACACGCTTCTTCACCAGCCACTACTGGTATATTATTATCACCAGCCACCACTGGTATAGGCTTTCCTCAAGCCTGGGAGTAACTCAAAGCCCTTCCTGCTTGGGGCCGGAAGTGGGGCAAATGAAAACATGGCAGCAATGGAAGCCTTCATAAGGGTTCCCGCTGCCATGTTCAGCCATCGGATCCCCGCAGTTATGCTGCGGAGCTCCGATCGGAGTGAGGAATGGTGAGCGGCACCATTTTTCATTCATTTAGACGCCGTGGCCATCTTTGCCGCGGCATCTAAGGGCTTAAACAGTGCGGGGGGGACACCACCGCCCCCGCGCTGTAACCGCCGGGTGTTAGCTGCAATTAGCCGCTAACACCTGGTGGCTGTGTAGCGAGATCACGCTGCGAACCCACTGCACAACTCCTTAATGCTACCAGGACGTACCCATACATCCAGGTGGGTTAAGGAGTTACATATACCTGGAAAACGGCAGGTACATGTCACCAAGGTAACAGGCCTTGGTGACATAGGAGCCATTAGTTTAGATGTATCAGCTCCAATAGGTAGCTGGCACCTATTTAATAGTAGCAAGACTGTTTACAAACAGTTGATCCGGGACAGCTCCTGGAGTAGTCAAAGTGTTGTGTGGGTGACTGTTCCCCATTTTCAAGGCCAAAATTTACCTTGCCTATATAAAGTCAGTCAGCTGACTAGGGGTGGCTGCTACTCTGGACAATGTCCTTAGAGCTGGGAAGCTACACACTGGAGGAAACTATTGTTTTCTTCACAACTTCCTGTACTAAGGTGATAAAGAGAGAAAGTACCACTGTTTCGTAAGTGCTCGGATAAGCAGAAGATTTTTTTGCTGTTTTGTTTACTTTGTACCTGTTTTCTGCTTCACCTTTCACTGGGAGAAACAATGATATCAGAGGGTCTTTGGTCCTACAAGACAATATTATACATTTTTGTGACCACCCCATAACTTAGAGGTGTTTTTTCACCTGCCAGATCCCATTAATGCTGGGTGATAGACCTTTTCTTTGCTTTTAAATGTACTGTGCCTTGAAAAAAGTGCTAGCATCATTTTGTAATCCTTCCTAAATTCTTTTATGTACCCACTAAAATGTAATGGATAGTACATCCATTTTGCAGTCCTAATCAATGAACAATTTGATCACTTGATGCTTTTGTAAATAGGTTAATATACAAACTACTTGCACTGTGTATGTTACTGCAGTCTGTCTCAGTTTTGAGAAGTACCTTAACCCTTTAATGTACTTTTAATTCCATACAGATGCTTTTCCATTTGGAGACCATCAGCATCTGAGAGATAAAAAGTTTTAAAGATGTGCTTTAGAATTGAATAAACAGATGACTTTCACAACATTAGCACAAATGTGTAATAGGTACAAACACAGAGTGGTCTAATATTGGCGGTTGCATGCCACACTTAACGGTACAAAACACCTAAGTGTTGCAGAACGTAACTATCATGTCGTCTTGTGAGCAGTCCTCCCCTAGGCCTTAGATACTGTGTTATACTCCACAGGTCCACCAAGAATCAAAATGCACTACAATTTGTAAACCTCCAGCAGTCATGTCACAATAACAGAAATAGAAGTAGCAGAACCCATTTGTCAATCACTGCTATAGACCTCCCCACAGTCTAACCAGGTAGTGTAAAACTAAAACTGACTGTGGCAAACTGTGGCAAACTGCACGGTGAAAAAAACACTTTAATAGACCCACTGTATTTTTTTATTTCTGTAGCTGTATGCCAATACATGCTTTTTTTTCTTTAGTAGATACCCTAGCTCCACGTTTACTCAAGCATTATACACAAACATGATGTAATATATAGCCGCCACAAACAATTTCTGTTTTACAATGAAACTACTAATCTCATATTTTTGGGCAGCTCACCATTAAACAATAGCTCTGCCAGAATTCAAAGAATGCGGCTTCAGTGTAACTAGGATTGTATAATAAAAGACCAGAATTTTACTTTGTTCTACCAATACACTTTTTTATTTATCCATATTTTGCTTATGTATTTATATAGACGGCTTAAAATGGATCTCAATATATTAGAGTATCAGATACCTTATGATAAAATTTTAAATTTAGAGAATATGATCCCTTACTTAGGATTCCCACAAAAGAGTAACTGGCTTTTTAGAGCACCCAAAACAATTCTTTATTAGGCCATTGATTTAAATAAAAACTGTGTATTGCTTAAGTTCCTCTGCGGTGGCGCTGCAGAGTAAATGAAAAGTTGTTGCTGTGTTTCCCCAAAAATTATAGTTGATCACTATTGGTTTAACCTTCAGGATACCCCTTGACTGACTTGTTGTCAAGGGACCTTGCTAACAAAAAGGGATTGTCCAAAGCAGGCAATCCATTTTAAAGATTTCCAACAGGGAGATGTGAAGAGTTTCCATTTCCCTCCCAAAGCCTTTTAACATTGCAGAGGAGAATTGAACTTCATGTCTATAAGTTCTTGGAAGTGGCAGGCATTAAATTACCAAGTAGTAATCTACCAAGGTTGAATTCTATGGGGACACAATGGTATTATGGAAATCCAATCAAACTGATATATGCTGATGTGATTCACAATACCTTGACTATATGACTATATGCCTCACTGATTGTCAGTAAGATATTTGCTGATCCTCTGAATCCCTCCTGCAACACTGATGCTATTCTTCAGTAGGTGGAAAAGCAGAGATTGCTCATTTGACTAACATATTGGTAGACAGTAGTCCTAAATTTAGTGACTAATGCTAGGTAGCTACTGCCAAGGCAAATAGGATCATCGGATGCATTAAAGAGGTAAAAGTGCTCACGACAGAAACATAGTTTTGCCTGTAAAAAAAGAAATCACTGGTGAGGCCACATATGGAATACTGTGCAAAGTGTTGGGCACCAGCGTAGAAGAACAACATAGCTGAGCTAAAGAGCGCGCAGAAACAGGCAACCAAGTTGTCTAAAGGGATTGGGTATTGGCAAAACAGGCCATCAAACTTCAGGTTATGCAGGTTGGAATAAAGATGGCTTAGGGGCGATTTAATTACACATATGTGAAAGGACAGTAAAGAGATCTTTTGCAGGATATTTTTACCCCTAGGTCTATAATAAAGACAAAGGGGCATCCTCTATGTTTAGAGAAAAGAAGGTTTCTCTATCATCACAATTGGGGATTCTTTACTGTAAGAGCGGTGGGACTATGAAACTCCCTGCCACAAGAGGTTGTGATGGTGGATTCATTGAACAAGTTCAAAAAGGGCTTTTCTTGAAAAATATAATATTGCAGGATATGGAGACTATATTCTAGAGACTGGACACTGTTCCAGGGATTATCCTGAATGCAAGATTTGATTTTTTCATCTTGTATGGGGCAATTGGCATTCACCTCATAGGAGTTTTTGCCTTCCTCTGGATCAACACTAGGGTTATAGGTTGGACTTGATGGAACAATGTCTTTTTCCAACCTTATCGACTATGTTCCTATGTATCTTACTATTTTCATCAAAATTTCTTTAGAGATTGTGGACTCTTCTCATGGTTTGAATATATATCCTAAAAAAATAATTTTTCCGTTAAAAATAATTTTTACTAAACTTCTAAAAAAAAAAAAAACCCTAAAACCCTATATTTACCCCCACATACCTAGAAATAAGATACTTTTATTATCCGTCAGTGGAGTATTGCCCCAAAAAAGGTGGCCCCGCTTTAGGCAGACAATACACTGTATGCGTATAATGTAAAAACTTATATCCCGCTATCCCGACGCTTTTCCCCCCTTACGATTTAGGGTTATCAGGGGATTCAAACTTCACTTGCTGTGGAATAAGTCGCTATATTTTTAAAAAAAATTACAGCCTTTTTAGGTCAGATAAAACTTTACTTAGCTTGAGTGCCGGGTATAGTTTGTAGATAGTCCTCGCATCTTTTGTATGCTGGCACCCAGGATATGAGGGATACAGAGTTTTCATCTCCGTTTCCCCTTTTTAAATAACTTATTGGCCCCCGATGTATAACAATAAACCACCATTTAATCCTACACTTCCGCATTATATGTATTGTTTTACCTATTGCCGGGTTCCTGACTATGTGCGATGTCCGCTCCCGCGACTCCCCCGGGCGCCCCAGATTCGTATGCGCATGTCCGGATGACGCAGCAGCCAAAAAAGGGCACCCCGCAAGGACTAAACTGCGCATGTCGGACCCCGGCAAAACACGTGCATTAGACCCCGGGATGTGCCATACGGAGTCGCCAACTGACAAAAAAAAAAGCTCCCTGAAAGGAGTCACTTACTTTTGGGTTCCGCTTTGTTTATTTTGCCAATGGGATTTATACTTATTGTACCAAGGTTTTTTTTACAAAGTTAATAGACTAAACCTGTATTTTCCCAAAGGTTACTCCCTTATGACAGAAAAATAGTGCAATGTGGGCTAATTCAGACCCAAATATTTGGGGTACTACTTTCTTTGTCTTCAGCTGACGAAAATTTCAGTGTAAGTAATCAAGAATAAAAAGAAAGATTAACTTAGCCGAACATATTTAATGGTTAGATTTAAAGAATTTATAGTGGTCCTTATGGGAGTGTAAAAAACAGGCCTGCGAACGCCCCAAACCCAAAAATCTACTCGAAAAAATCCAAATTGCAATGCCATTAAGCCCTTTGGATGAACGTTTCCTCGATAGATCCATTGGGCTTTTTTAAATAAAATTGTCTACCCCCTTTCCTCCTCTGGGGATGTTAAAAACCTCTAAGATAAAAGAAGCGCAAAGTTTCCCCATTCTCCATTATGGTTCCCACCATGTCGTGCCCGGGGTATCCCTCCTATTTGTACACCCCCCAGATGTTTCCCCCACCCTTTTTTAAACATTCTTTTTGTTTTTTCCAAATTAATTGAGTGGGAAGGGGCTGTCCAATTAAAACTCCTTCTGCCCTAAAATTGGCAAAATCACGGATAAAAAAATTGTTTCCCTTTTGGGGCATTGGGGAAGGATTTAGTCGTTGTTGTAGGACGGCTACAATCTCTGCCCACATTTAAACATCCCGATCGGTCCCTTTCCCAAAGTACTTAGGGGCCACTGGGTATAATGACTATGGACCATTATCTTTGTAGATCTCCCCTTTGGTATGTTACAAAGGGATAAAGGGAAAGAACCCCTATAGATCCGATCCACTTTAAATACCCCCAGTATTTTTAAGAATTTTGCCCACCTCTTGGGTTTCTATCATCAAATGTTGCAAAAAAACCCTTTTTTTTTAAATCCTTGTCCTCCTGGGATCTAACTTGTAGAAATTGTTGTTCTATTCTTTTTTTGTGCATCCCGAAGGCTGATTCCAAAACTCTTGGGGTATCCTCGATTCAAAAAATCTCTCTTTTAAACATGCCGACTGTCTCCTAAATCCTCATCTCTGGAACAAATTTTCTTTAAACTCTCAAAAAATTCCCTTTGGGTATTCCTTTTCTACAAGGTATGGATGGTAACTTTCCCAGTCAGCAAGCTGTTAGTTCTGTAGGTTTCTGTACTACCAGTGATATTGCCTTTCATATTTTTTAATAATTAGGACACCCAAGAAGGGTGGACTCTCCTGCATTTCAAAGGTGAAATGCATTCCTTTTCTGTTCTTTTTGGGTTTGTGCAACAAGCTCCTCAAAGGACACCTTTTTGCCCTCCCAGAGGAATGTTTTCATCTATGAAACCTCCCCCAAAATAGAATTGGGGGGCCAGGGTCATCCCTGGTTGGGACACCAGGTGGCCTCCCACCAGCCCAGAACAGTTTGCAATTCGGGAGCGAAGGGCCCCCCATTGCGTCCCCCCGGAGCTGGTGGAAGGTCTTGTTACAAAAGACAAAAAAATTATTCTCAGCACAAAGTCCGTAGTCTAAATTCAAAGGCATTGTGTTTCCTTTTCCCCCCCAAAAGCCTTTTTTAAAATTGCAGGGGGAATTAAACTTCAGTTATAAGTTTTTGGGAAGTGGCGGGCTTAAATTACCAAGTAGTAATCTACCAAAGGGTTTGATTCTAGGGGGGAAAAAGGGTATTATGGAAATCCAATAAAACGATTATGCTGATGTGTTCACAATACCTTGACTATTGACTTATGCTCACTGATTTCAGTAAGATTTTGGCTGATCCTCTGAATCCCCCCCGCAAACTGACTATTCTTCATAGGGGGAAAAAGCAGAATTGTATTTGACAAACATTTTGGGAGACATAGCCCTAAATTTAGGGATAATGCAGGTAGTACTGCCAAGGAAAATAGGTCATGGATGCTTTAAAAGAGGTAAAAGTGCTCACGACAAAAAACATAGTTTTGCCTGTAAAAAAGAAACACGGGTGAGGCCACTATGGAATACTGGCAAGTGTTGGGCACCAGTGTATAAGAACAACATATTTGAGCAAAGAGGGTGCAAAAAAAAGGCAAAAAAGTTTCAAAAGGGTTTGGGGCATTGGAAAAAGGGCCATCAAAACTTCAGGTTTGCAGGTTGGAATAAGAGGTTAGGGCGATTTAATTAAAATATGTAAAAGGGGCAGTAAAGAGATCTTTTGCAGGATATTTTTTCCCCTAGGCTATAATAAGAAAAAGGGGTCCTCTTTTTTTAGAGAAAAGAGGTTTCTTATCATCAAAGGGGGGATTCTTTACTGTAAGACGGTGGGACTTAAAACTCCCTTTTGCCACAAGAGGTTGTGAGGTGGATTCTTTGAAAAGTTCAAAAAGGGTTTTCTTGAAAAATAAAAATTTTTGCGGGATATGGAATATTCTAGACCGGGACATGTTCCAGGGATTACCTGAATCCCAGATTTGTTTTTTTCATCTTGAGGGGGCAATTGGCATTACCTCGGGGGGTTTTTCCCTTTCCCTCTGGATAACATGGGTTTATGGGTTCTTGATGGAACAATGTCTTTTTCCAACCTTATCGACTATGTTCCTATGTATCTTACTATTTTCATCAAAATTTCTTTAGAGATTGTGGGCTCTTCTCATAGTTTGAAGAAACACTTATCACACCTCTACGCGGCTTAATTATTGGCTTGATCCCCAAATCAGATGCAAAAATCGGACTAAAGCTGTCCATTTCTTAATGTTTTAGATACCTATATCGTAAATGTCTTGCATTTAATAGCTGATCTGAAACAATTGTTACATAGTTTGTAAGGCCGAAAAAAGACGAGTCCCCTCCAGTTAACCTATTGCGCTAAGTGTTGATCAGAAGAAGGCAAAACCCCCTGGGTGAAACCAATTTTCCTCATTTTAGGGAAAAAATTTTTTTCCTGCTCCCAAACTGGCAATTGGGAAAAAAATCCCTGGGTCAAGACCCTTTCCGAAACCTAGTTACTAAATTCTTATGTCTTTGTTGCTCTAAACAATAAAGACTTAAAACACATTTAAAAATTAAAAAACAAAATTTATCAAGGGGGGGTAGTGATTTATTTCTTGTTTTCCCGACCTGAGTGAAGCATTTAAAGTTGGGCCCATGTATGAAAACTGTTAGGTCTAAAAAATCTCTTTGTTGCCCTACAACCAATCGAGCGCCCCCCTATTTTTATATAGTGCCTTTGGAAAAAAAGAGGGGGCGCTTGTTGGGCTATAGGCAACAAAGTGAATTTTTTTAACTAACAGTTTTATACGTGTGGCCCCTTTGGGGCGGTTACTGGGCGATTGATGAGACTTTACCACAGAGCTCAGCTTTTGGTTGCCATGTGTCATGCACTTCTATGTCACAAAAAGGTGTCAACAGTCAGCAGCAAATGGTCTAAATCATCCTTTACAGACATCCTAAAATCACTATGTATTGGTAGTGTTAGCTTCACAAAAACAGACTTTACTCGTGAGACTAGCTTGTGTCAATGTTTGCAAGGTAAATTACATTGTCTATTCTCACTTACTTCACACCACTCAATAGCTTAGAATTAATTTACATGTATCTATCATAGACACATAGGGCGACATGTATGAAGGGAATGAAAAACAAATGAATAGTCGAGTCTCTTTTCAGTGTATAATGCGCCTGATGTATGAAAGTGGTTTTTGTGCGTTCATAAATGGTGTGTAAAGTTTGGCGCACCTCGCCTATGTGTTAGGTGCATTACGGAACTTAGACGCATTAGTAATGTGGTCTAGGCTCAGGTAGACCACATTGAAATAGGTCTGCCTGTCGTATCAGTAATGCACCCGTTTTGCCGAAAACATTCTATTGTGTCTAAATTACGAGTGTGGTCGACCCCCCCCAACGCCACCCCAAAAAACCCCCCCCATGTTAGGCGCATTTTCCAAAAAAGTGTCGGGCTTACGAGCAATGCGCCTAAAACATCATTAGGCGCATTAACATCGTGGCTGGCTCATTGGTGATTGTAGCCAGAAAGGGTGAAAAACCCGATCATACATATCGCCCTTAGTGGAGGACAGCATTGTAGACCAAAACTATTTTCTCCAGGATGGGAAAAGCAATGCAAGTGACAACTTTTAGGAAAATATACTTGTGCATCATTAAAGGCATTGGTTTAGAACAGGCATCCACAAACTGCGGCCCTCCAGCTGTTGGGAAACTACAACTCCCTCATGCATTTATATAAATCTATAGCGTGGGAATGATGGGAGTTGTAGTTTCCCAACAGCTGGAGGGCCGCAGTTTGAGGATGCCTGGTTTAGAAAATCCACTTTCAAATGCACTATTATGGAATTTTTGAGTTAATAAAAGGGAGTCCCATGTACAGCTATTTTATTGCAAGTGAGTCTTTTGTTGTGGAGGACTCCATCACATATGTACATTACATAAGCTTTACATTGATTATAATTCTTCATCTCCACTGTGGTACTGCAGGTGAATTTACCACGTGATGCCAGGTTTTGAAAAAGCTTACTGCTCAATACTGGGTGTTCCTATGGTAAGACAATCTGTGTATTAGGGTACATACATAACGAAAAAAGGGACGACCCCATTAAAGAGCACCTCAATTTTAGTAAATACTTGTGTTCCTCAGTAGATAACAATTCTGGAACATCTTCATCACTCTGTATTGTGCAGTTCCACTGTTTTTCATTCTAGAAATGTACTACTGAATTAATCAGGTGGGTGTTAATATTTCAGTTTTCAAAGGGGTGTGTCCCTGCACACAGTGACTCGGTCAGCAGGTGATATCACACTGTACAGGGTCACACCCCAATTAGTAACGCTCAGCTGACAAATTGCAATACATTTCTAGGAAGAGTACAAAGGGAACCATACCACATAGAAAAATGCTACAAAATTGTTATTTCATCGAGAGCATTAGTATTTACTAAAAGAAACATGTTAGCAACAACTACTGGTACTCTTTAACCAATTGTGATAATCAGACCCTCTTGACTGCTGTGTAGTAGGGTATGTTCACATGCGTACGCAGCCGTTCAGACCGCCACTCCCCCTTTTCCTGGGGGGAGGGGGGGTTGGGGGGGGCATCCGGGCCCGGGCCCCCTTGACATTAATTACTCGGGCATTATCCCCCCGGCATACAATACGATCTATTGTAGAGCGGGGGGAAAGGGGCGAATCCTGTTCTCTTGAGAACTATGTTACCGCATTTCGGCACGCATCTCGTCCGTATTAGAGCGCAAATTGCGCCGAAAATTACCCCGTGTGAACATCCCCTTATAAGTCTAAGTATCAACATAGAGAACATAATAACCAGCTGCACTTTTGTTAAATTATGAACTTTACATTGTTTACCATTACTGTTATAGCCTAAAGTATAATACTAAAAATACATTTAAAAAGAAAAATGTTTATGATGACACTTTCGTTCTTTTCCTTGAAGGCTAGTGGAGCATAGCTTCATAGGCTGTGCCCTACATGTCCCCAGCGGGATACATAAGTCATTAGAGAATGCATTACCAGTGGAATGACAGCCATCTTATATTCTATTATTGACATGGGCTAACATTCCACTCAGCTAGTTCAATGGGGAGTGCTGTTCAAAATGCCCTAACACATGTGAACGCACACATAGGCCCCTATTCAGAGTCCAGGGATGCCATCGTCCCTTAGCTTGATGAATTATGTCCCATACAAATATGGGTGTCACTATTTTTGCTCAAAGCATTGCAGTCCTCTGAAGATGTTATCTTTCAAAGAACTCTTTCTATCTTCTCTACTTTCATTCCAGTCATTCTTGGTAAGATAAACAACTACAATGAAGCTTAACTTGGAAATAATCTGGTACAAACCAGAAAGAAAAATGCATATAGAAATCTAAGAGAAAAAAAAAGGAAGTTCAAGCAAGGACCCAGTTTTATTCAGGTTTATAGGTCATGTAACATTATTATTATTTTTTAAACATATATAATTGCATATATAATTGACATGAATAAGACAATGAGATCAAAGCCCAAAAAATAGATAAATACAAATGATATGTCAAGGATGAGTAAAGCACATTAGAAGTGTTCAGCACTTAATAAAATTACATATGTCAGAACAGTAACATAGACCATACACAATGTGATCACTTTTGTATGGAATAATAAACCTGGGATATAAAATGGAATAAAACATTTGAAATACAGTCAACATGTGTCTGTGGTTTTATTGGCATCTGTGACTGGGAGTATTTATGAAGACTTAAAGATGTGGGCATAGCAACATCTTTTAGTTATGTAACATTAAATAATATTCTAAGGGCATGTTCACACAACGTTATTGGACGAGGTTTTGGACGAGGTTTTCGGAGCGTTTCCTCGCCCAAAACCTTATCCAAACCACATCAAAACCTCGCCTGAAACACGCTTCTTCAAACGAGATTTTTGACGAGGCTTTGAGGTTTTGGATCAGGTTTTCGACGAAGTTTTAACCCATACAAATGAAAAGCCAGGCCAAAAAACCGCGGTGAAAACCGCGCTGAAAATGCGCCAAAACCGCGCTAAAAACCGCACCGAAAACTGCACCTAAAACGCGCTTCAAGAATTGACATGACACTTCTTTTTAATTGCATCCCAAGAAGCGTGTGAAAACCACGTTGTGTGTGAACTACAATGAGGTTTTACATAGGAATCAATTAAATGAACTGTGGGCATTTTGGAAGCGTTTTGGACGAGGTTTTGGGCGAGGAAGCGCTCCGAAAATCTTGTCCAAAACCTCATTCAAAAACGCTGTGTGATAATGCCCTTAGGCTATGTCTACACCGCATGTGTTTTTGGTCCGACTGTAATCTGTGCCCCATAGACAGCAATAAAAAATCCATCCTGTAGTATACACAGCACTGATTTTTTCCAACCAATTTTGAAATCTGACGGATTCCGGCAGATTTTCAAACCTGTCAGATCTTCCGCCGGATTGCCATTGGATTCCCGTACATTCAATGTACAGTGTTTTGGCACGGGTTTGAGTTAAACACCACAGTGCAGCGAAGTTAAAATACCATAGAATTCTGGATGGTATTTTTACTTAGCTGTGTAGACATAGCCTTACCTTGGTGAACTACCCATGAAATGTGATTATACTGATATAAATGATGAACATGCTGGCAGGAGATACCTGACAGAAAACACTCATGGATCTCCCAATCAGCACGGATCATGTAGATGGAGCTTTGAAACTGTAGTCGGTGACTCTGCTACAGGCAATTGCTATTTTTGATTGATTATCAATTTAAAGTGATTGTAGGGTTATCTGGGAAAAACTTTTTCTTTTTCTTGAAGGGTATGGACATCGGGGAACATTTACTAATGCTGTCAAATACTATAGTGTGCCACTGATTTGTTTTACAGTGGCTCATACTGTATGCTAAATCCAGTGCATGTTTAGGCACTTTTGTCTAACTTTTTGCTACTTATTAGTTAGTAACAATATAGCGCCAAAATGTAGTTTTATATTTCTCAGCACAATGTTTCATGTTTATCCATTCCCATTTCCACAAAGTCATGCCCCCTTGTTAGATGCAGCAAGAAGTGGCTACAACACTTACAAAATGTGGTACAAAGCAAGTAAAATAGTATTTTGGTGCAAATTATAAATTTTGGCTCATGTTTCCTAGCAAATGTGCCCCAAAATTCGTAATAGAAATTAGCGTCAGCACATGTAAACGTAGATTACCCCCCCCCCCCCCCCGCCCCACTGCAATATTTTAGACCTTCAAGAGTTACGGGCAAAACAAAATTGCTGTACCTTGAATGAACAACTCCACTGATGATCTACTTATACTTTAAACACATTTAGACTGACTTCCCTTAACCTATGGAAAATGTGTTAAGGATATTAAAACTGGATTTTACTTTGAACGATAATTAGGACCATATATAGTGACACATTTTTTTCAAGGGGTTGCTTCATCAAGAAAAACTTTTCCTTAACGACCTCCATATGCAAACATTACCCTGACACTGATGGGAAATGTTGTTTCCATTCAAATAAACTGGTGATCAAGTAATATCTACAGCAGAACTTGCACTGTCATCCATATGACCTATCTGCAGGCTTACTTTATGTGTTGGTGCCCTTTTTGTCATATAAACCATCCTGCACCAGCCATGCTGTGTCAGAAGGTGAGCAGATTTTGCTTGTCCTTTCTTCTGAGAGAGCTGCCAATACGTCACCCGTAGATTTGGAACATACAACCAATCGTCTAGCCATGAGTCCGGAGCTGCACTTTTTTTTTTAAGTTATATTCCCATTTGTGTTTAAAGGCAACATTCAAGCACTGACCTGTATAATATAACATGAAGCATCTTATATGTAAGAATATGAAAATAAACTAGTTGTAAAATTTGCATATATGACTCAAGATGCGTAACTAAGATGCAAAAATATCTTTCCAAACATTACACTTACATTCAGCCATATCCAACTGGAGTGCATAAGAGCTGGGGTGTGATGGACTGTAAGAATGCTCTCATATGCAAAGGCCTGTGTTATCCAAGTGTTTTTACGTAGATTCTGTGAGTTCTGTTCCAGCTATGTATTTAAGGGCTGATTACTATTCAAAACATGATGTCATCTGGTAGGGGTTATGAAACTTTCGAGGATGCTGGATTTTTTGCATGAAGATAGTTTAAGCTAACTCTTTGCAAAGTGCTAAACCATTCATTACAGCTTCCTGCTACATCCAGTGAATGACATACGGAATTAGGAGAATGTTAAGGCTTCACATCTTCAAAGTTTCCATGAAAACAGACACCAAAGGATAACCAAGATAAAACTACTTATATTACATTGCTGCCCTGCACAGCACTCATACGGGTTGCTACCAGAGGCAGACTGAAGTTCCTTGGACCAACCAAAAGAAATTATTCTATTGCCTCCCCCTCTCTAAATATACAAAACATGTGCATGCAGGTTTTAATAGATTTGATTGTAAGCTTCAAATGAGGTTATCTTCTGCTAGACATTTTGGCCCATCATATATTAGTAATACATTATCGTGTCAGAGTCTGGGCCCTCTGGAGGATTCTCCGGTACTCTGGTGGGCCAGTCCAACCCTGTTTGTCAGTAAGCAACAATAACATTGTTCCAAGGGGAATGAGGCGAACCACCCCACCATAATAATAATAATAATCTTTATTTCTATAGCCCAACATATTCCGCAGCACTTTACAAATTCAAGGGTAAACATACAGTCATTACACATTAAAAGTACTTACAAATGAGACACAAGGTGTGAGGGCCCTGCTCGTGAGAGCTTACAATCTATTAGGGTGTATGGGTGAAACATACAGTAAGAAGTGCCAAGTTTACAATGGTCCGGCCATGTTTCATAAATAGGGGGTGGTTTACATGAAAAATGGATGAACCCTGCCACCCAGACTGTACATTTAAATAAAGATAAGTGCCGGTGAGTGCCCAAGTGCAGGGAGTGACAGATGTGTGTGATAGCAGTTAGGGATCTTGGTGGGCCAGACCGAGAAGATGTATTTTCAGGGCCCTCTTAAAAACTGTGAGGGTTGTGAATGTGCCTGATCGCCCGCGGTAGCATATTCCAGAGAATTGGTGCCGCACGTGTGAAATCTTGTAGGCGGGCATGGGAGGTTCGGATGATTGAGGAATGTAGTCTGAAATAATCAGCAGAGCGGAGAGCACGGGTAGGGTGGTAGACAGAGACTAGGGAGGAGATTTAGGGAGGAGCAGCGCTGTGGAGAGCTTTATGGGTGAGAGTGCTGAGTTTATACTGTATCCTGTACTGGATGGGCAACCAGTGCAGTGACTGACACAGGGTAGAGGCATCAGTATAGCGGCTGGAGAGAAAGACAAGCCTGGCTGCTGCATTCTGGACAGATTGGAGAGGGAGAGTTTGCAGAGAGGGAGACCGATGAGCAAGGAGTTGCCGTAGTCAAGACGAGAAAGAATAAGAGCAGTAATGAGAGTTTGAGTCGTTTCCACAGTGAGAAATGGACGGATTTTGGAGATATTCTTGAGGTGCAGGTGACAGGAGCGGGCAAGGGATTGGATATATGGGGAGAAGGTCAGATCAGAATCAAATAAAACCCCTAGACAGCGGGCTGCTGCCTAGGAGAAATGGTGGTACCACATACAGAAACAGAAATAGCAGGGGGGGGTTGGTTGGTAGATGGCGGAAAGACAAGAAGTTCAGTCTTAGTGAGGTTTAGTTTCAGATGGGAGAGAGGACATGATGTCAGAGACAGCGGCCAGACAGTCACTGGTGTTTTGTAGCAAGGCTGGAGTGATGTCACGGGAGGAGGTGTATAATTGGGTGTCATCCGCATAGAGATGGTACTGGAAGCCAAATCTACTGATGGTTTGTCCAATGGGGGCTGTGTACAATGAAAAGAGGAGAGGACCTAGAACTGATCCCTGAGGAACCCCAACAACAAGAGGAAGAGGAGAGGAGGTCGAACCAGAAAACGAGACACCATCAGTGAAGATTGTTCTGATGGAAATGAACATCACATTCTAGGCAATAAATTATTAAATCAAGGATTGTCTGTGGTTTGAATAGCCATTGTGAATTAAAGGGTTTGTCCACTTCTTAAAAAAAATAATATAATGCTCCTGGTGCCTCATTAAAAAAAAGACTCCTATACTCACCTTCCTCTCCTCGTTTCTAGCACCGTATCTCTCTGGTCTACTGTTGTCATTCCTGCACTTCTGAAAGGGAATTTCACCACAACAGCCACTGATTGGCTGAATTTGTCACATCCTTCTACTTATACCTTTACTTATATCACTATTTGGAAGTGAACACCTGTGCACAGTGATGTAAGTAGAGGCACATGACTGCTGAAGCCAATCAGTGGTTGCAGTGGTGAAGTCCCAATTCAGAAGTGCAGGAATGACAACAGTAGACTGGAGAGACGTGGTATTGGAACCTAGGAAAGGCGATTATAGGGCTCTTTTTTATAATGGGGGCCCCAATAACATTATTATTATAGTCCATACACGGCAGCCAGTACAGGTATATGAGATTGGGTTAGATTGTTCATGGTTTCTATGAGGTAATAGTTTGAGAAATGTGTTTGGGGTGTATATTTTGTGTCACTTGATTTAGATTACCTGATTACTATCACTCCTTACTATTGAACATGGTTTGATAAGTGGATATCATGAACAGTCTCATTACAATATTACATTTTGTTTTATTTTAATGAAATCTGCACTCATCCATATCTGTTTTATTGGCTTCTGTTCCGTTACTAATTGGTGTGTTATTAAATATTTTCACTTTTTATGTATTATTTAATAAAGGTAATTCTTTTTAGTCAGTATTTGGTTTGTCTGTATAGTAAGTCTGCTGTCAGGGTACACTGTGTAGTGCCCTGACAGCGGCTTGTGTCATACCGACACAGAATGTAATGTATTAGCATGAAGAGATATGCTAATTCATTATTAAGTGTAATAAAAAGTTTTAAAATAGTTACCCCTTAATGGGATAAAAAAAGTAATAATTATAAATCATTGTGGAAAAAAATAAATAAATAAAATAAATATTAAATTTGAAAATGTATTGTGCATATATTACACATAAAAATCTTTTTATTCTTATACAACTGTGACACTGAAAAATGTAAAAGTTATCACTGTTAAAACACAGGGAGGCAAAAACTACAAAATTTTGCTGTTCATTAAAGCCTTTTCACACCGGGGGGGACATGTATGATCGGCGTTTTCGCCGATTTTCTGGCGTATAATGCGCCTCTCGGTGCCGGCTCCGCTGTCGGATGCACATCCCCTAAATGTTAGGCGCATTAGGCGAAAGCTTCGCCAATTTCTAATGTGCATAACATAAAGGGGGAGGCTGTGGGCGTTCATGGGGCGGGACGCACCATATTCGAAAACACCGACGCATGTATGAATGCGGGTCGGCAAAGTGAGGCGCATTAAAGCTCCGACCGACAGACCAATTTCAATGTGGTTTGTCTGTCGGAAGCGTCAAAGTTTGGCCCGCATGTATGAGTGCGCTTTGGCGCCAACGTACATCAGCCACAGTTTTCATGGAAAAAAAATGTGACGCACCGATCTTCATAAATGTCCCCTCTGCTGTATGAAGGGTTAATCGGTAACAATGGAGATAAAAAACAACCAAAAACAAGACCATGGGTTGTATATAAGCAATGGAACACAATTTTTATTACTGTCAGCCTTAGGAAATTGCTAATATGCAATTCTCTAATATAACCTATAAAACTGTAAATCAGGGTTCCATTGTTCATGTAGTGCTGTGGTTGTCATACTTTGGCTTGGCTGTGTACAGTGAGGAATCAGTTTTAGAAAATTTTAGGAAAATGTTAGTAACAGTGTTTCTTATATCAGTAGATAGCTAACCCTAAGTGTAATAAAACAGTGATTCTTTCCTTAATAATCTCCTGTATTTCAATCCTATATTGTCCTAAATTATGAAATAAGACATGGGAAATATTTAAAGAATTGTTCTGTAAGGCCGTGTTCACACGGCTTATTCATGGCGGATTTGTGAGTCGATTTGCGCTCGCAAATCCGGCGTGAATAGGGGCGGAGCCGGGGGCGGGGCCGGAGCGCGGCGGGGGCGCCGCTCCCCGGCCCCATAGACTGTCATTATTACGGGCGGGACGCGCCGTAATAAGTGTGTGTCACTTTCTCCCCCGGCGGACGGGGAGGGGGAGGGGGGGACGGAATCCCCTGTTTCTTTGAGAGCAGTGGATTACGTAATTACTCCGACCGGATTGGCGCCGTATGGGAAAACGGGAAGGCCCCTAAGGGGTCCCAGGAGAAGAAACCTATTTTCTTCCCGAGGCCTTCTCACAAATTTCAGACCAAACCTGTCTTTAGCTGTAAAGCAACAGGCTGCAGTAGGAATGAGTTAGGGCTTGTTCACACGGCATTTTTGTGATCCGTTTACGGATCGGAAAAACGGATCTAACAATTGTCAATGTGATTAACATTGAGTTAATGGCAAAAAGCCATCGCTTTCCCGGGGAGATCGGCAATGCGCTTTTGAGGGCTCTCCTGCGCTGCGCTTTTCGGATCCGCTTTAAGAATTGACATGTAAATTCTTCTTGCGGTTTACGCAAGTGAAAGCCAATAGGAGATAATGGAGTCCGCTTTTGGCACCTGTCCAAAAGCGCTCCACACTCCGGGTACGTAACAGCTGCGCTTTGCATTCCTGAAAGCGGATGTGAAAAGGGGCAGTGAGCGACTCCAGGTGGATCGGCACGGTGAGCGGGACTGGATCGTGGGACGGGGCGCAGGTGAGCGGCGGCTGGATCGTGGGATCGGCGCGGGGCTGGTGAGCGGCGGCTGGTCGTGGGATCGGCGCGGGGCTGGTGAGGGGGGCGATCGCGGCCCGGGGGGGGGCAAGGGGGGGCGGCGGTGAGTGCTTTTAAGGGGGGGCAAGGGGAGCGGGCGGGTGCGGTGGCGGGATGGGATGGGGACTTGTGCTGTGGCATATGAGATGGGACTTGTGCTGTGGGAGGGGGGAGACAGAGAGAGAGAGAGGGGAGAGGGGAGAGGGAGAGGGGAGAGAGGGAGAGAGGGAGAGAGAGGGGAGAGAGAGAGATTTTAAAACGCATCCGAGAATCGGATGCGTAAAACGCAGGCGAATAAGCATTCAAAAACGGATAAAATAAAGTAAAAAACTGCGGTTTTGCGGACCATTTCCCGGATGGCTTTTCAACGCCAAAAAGGATCCGAAAAAAAGGATAAAACGCCGTGGGAAAATTTTTTGTGTATCACAGAAAACCCCGCGTGAAAAAATTTGAACAAAATTGTTACTTTTGTTGCGTTTTGGGTGGAATACCACGTGGTTTCCCCCTGTGGAAATTTTTTAAAAAAGAGAATCAGTTAAAAATCCGCTGTTGTAGATTTTTCTGCAGGAAAATCTGTATCAATGAAATGTAATTGTGGATTTATTGCGGATTTCGACTTCCCCATTCATGTTAATGGGGAATATCTGAAACACATCCACAGAAATAAAATGACATGCTGCAGTTTAAACTTTTTTTTTACTAACGTAATTGAGCAGGTTTTCAAAGTGAATCTGAGGCAAACATAACACATATTCTAATTTTTTCAGAGTGTAACAAATAATTGGTGAAAATCAAAAAGTTTTTAATTTTTCAAAAACAAAAAAGGTGAAAATTGGGGGTATTAAAATGATAAGAAACGATTAAGTATGTGGCGGACATGGTTTTGGGTGCCTGAAAAAAGTGCAAACCAATCCTAAAACTGGAGCAGCGGCTTCTGACTTCAGGGACAGGGCCAGTGGTACAAAAAAAACCCCCAAACTTCATTGCATTTAATAAAATTTGGACCTTAGGACCAAAGATTAGGGACAGCAAGGGTTGCTTGGTCTAGAAAATCCTTTTATTTTCTTACATTACAATCGATAAAAACTATTATTGCATAGAAAGTGATAACAGGTTTTTTTAAATTTTAATTTTACAATATACTTTCTGAAAATACTGATGTGTAAAAAAGGTAAAAACACCACTTACATAATAAGTGGAAAACGTTAAAAAATAAAAAAACAAAGAAGAAAGAGCAAGGTGCTGGATAAAAAACAAATAACTTTTTGGGATTTTGGGCAATGAGGAGTTACTGGTCAGGATATTATTTTTAACCCGTATATGATACAGTAAGTATTTTGTTTTGGGGGCATCCTCTTGCCTGGCGTCTTAACAGCATTTTTAAAAAGGTGTTTCACGCAGCTTCTTTAAAGGACCTTGGGAAAACCGGGCAGACCATTTTAATTTAATGAGGATTTTAGGGAGCTCTGGAGCTGGCAGAAATTTTTCCAAGGGGTGGGGGGAGGGGGCGGAAAGTTC
The DNA here is from genome assembly GCA_025379985.1 of Phyllomedusa bahiana. Taxonomy (NCBI): domain Eukaryota; kingdom Metazoa; phylum Chordata; class Amphibia; order Anura; family Hylidae; genus Phyllomedusa; species Phyllomedusa bahiana. The sequence goes on from JAODAL010002313.1 coordinate 118,607, forward strand.
CATTGTGAAAGGTGGTTTCCCATGGGATCTAAATTTTGCACCTTTTAGAAACTTTCTGTAGTTTGGGGAAAAGCTGAAAAAGGGTTTTTCCCAGAAAAGGGGCGATATTAAATTTCATTTTTTTGTTTGTTTGGGGTTTTTTTGGTTTTTTTAAATACTTATAGTGAATTGAAAAATTGAAAAAAAATCTTAAAAAAATGTGTCAAACAATAGGTCATTTTTTTTTTATAACAAAAGGTCTCCCACCTCCCCTAACACAACAAGAGCTGCCCACCCTCCTCCCGTAATGAGTCGAAAGGCAAACAACCACCTCTCCTAACAAAACAGGATCCGTGCAAACAACTTCCCCTAATAGATCGGGAAGGGATTGACCCAAATGGAACTTCATCACTTTGTGCTCTTTAAAAAATATTGAAACGAAGGTAAAAGATTCATAAGAACAGTAATTTGAATAGATACTTATCAAATTAACTGAATTAACAAAATGTAAAAAGTTTTACAGCCCCATTAACTCTGTTACACAAACAAAATGAAACCTGTATATTTTTTCAAATCTTTTTTCTTTATGCTTCCACGTACCCCTTTATTTTCATTTAATGACCCCAATTGCACCCAAAGCTACTGTCTCCCACTGGGTTGTGCCAGCACCCCACAGGTGTGGTATCTGCCATTTTGGAAATTTTGGAAAGTACTGGTCTATAAGTTGTATTTACATACAGAGATACCTTTTCCTTTTAAATAAACAAAAAAAACTGTAGCAGGTATCATTCAATGGCATAAAACTCTCCTAGAGCTCATTCTGAAGGTAAAAATGCTACAAAATGCCAACTATCCCTATTAAAGTTTTAGAACTTTTAACCTTTGTATTAAAAACACCATTGTATCGAAGCACCATGGCATCTAAGCATATGTAGTAGCATCTAAGCATGTGTAGTAGTCAGAATGCCTATACACAGCTCATTGTTCTCTAGCCATAAAAAGGTTAATAACTTCCTAACATCAAAATGTCCATGTGTAATATGGATAGATGTTTGTATGTTACCTTGAGTTATACTGAGTCTCTCAAATGATTAAAATTTCTCAGAACTGCTTCACTTTTCCAATTCTGATTTCTCCAAATACCTATATTCCCACAATTGAAACCTCTTTTGCTCAATGTAAATAAAAGGAATCATTACTTCCTGTTCCCATCAGGGTGTTACTTTTTGACATCGATATATGTTGGTATACCATCAAAAAGGTATATAAGCATATACAAGTGCATCTAAAAAAAATTTGAATATCATTGAAAACTAAAGGGGTTCTCCAGGACTTCTTTTTATCTGTTATAGGGCTCACAAATGTATTATATTAAACCTGGTAATTCATACTGTAATGAGTCTATACAATATATGGGTTTCTCTATTTGACTTAAATTATTGATACCAATTATCTTTTCAATGATATTCTAATTTTTTGAGATGCACTAGTATTATGCCATATCAGCAATCTAGCTATAGATTTCAGTAGGCCAAACATAGCTTAGTTGTTACTACAATGGGTTTTACGGTTGTATATGTTTTATTTGAGGAATAGAAAGTGTAGTAAGCTGTCCCTGCACAGGCTGGGAAGATAAAATAGTAAACCTGTACATACCCTTTACTGGTCACATGGTCCTCCATGGACACTGTTTATATTGCTTCCATGATAACATGTTGTATTGACGTGCGACCATGCCTCACTGGCCACAGTGGTAATATTAGTGGGTATGCCCAGAGACCAGTGTGGCCAGTGACTGACCACATTGGTCACATGTCAAAATAATTGTTAAAGCATTGCAGAGAATGACAGCAGACTTAACCCCAAACTCTATATCTAAAATACAACCTTTATTTCATATCTATAAAATAATACTTCACAATATAAAATCACAATTGTATATGTCACCGCTACAACAGACCAATATATACAATAGGATATCTATCCCTTACTAAAGACCCTACACTCACCTATGGCAGGCAAGGTGGTCATCCCAAAACACAAATGATGAGGTCTGGTCCATGAGGTCATCATTTGTGTATCTGGAAGGGTCATCAATGCTGTCTTCTTGCATCCCGGTCTGGTCCATGTTCCCCTGATGAACCCTGACATATCAAACGGGGGGAAACGCGTTGGAACAATATGGGATAATATGGAGATGAGAAATACTAAGGTCGTATGTTACTATCTTGAGTGTATGACTTATTGTTTGAATATTTATGCCTGATCTCCTAAGGTAGTAAACTATGACACTAAATGAAAGTGTATGAGACCTATGCACATCACCTGTTCAGGTTTATAGTAATTATAGGAAAGTATATCTTTGATGTTTAGTGTGGTCTAAGATTGGTGATTCCGATAGACCCCTCTGATACCTATTTTTCAGTAACGGAGTGCTGAAATATAATTGTATTATTTCGAAGTTCTTGGTGTATAAAGTGAGGGATCTAATAGGAAATTAATAGGGCGAGAATCCAGAGGTGGGGCCGACCCTTTCGGGACGACCACCTTGCCTGCCATAGAGGAGTGTAGGGTCTTTAGTAAGGGATAGATATCCTATTGTATATATTGGTCTGGTGTGGCGGTGATAGGACATATACAATTACGATTTTATATTGTGAAGTATTATTTTATAGGTATGAAATAAAGGTTATATTTTAGATATAGAGTTTGGTGTTAAGTCTGCTGTGATTCTGTTTATTCACAAACTCTCATAGATTTAAAAAGGAATATTTTTGGCGCCAAAGCAGCAATGAATTAAGGTTAAACAGAGTAAGGGTTATTTGTCACAGAAGCTATGAGAAAAAAAATGACCCTGGAAAACCCCACTGACTGATCACTACCATATAGAAGTACTGAGAGAGAAGCAAAGACTTACTTTCAGTCCTATATTCATGCTTCTGGTAAGTAGACATGTTTTAACACAGTACATTGCACTGTGCGTTCTTTTTCCTTCCTTAAACCATTTCATCTAGGAGCATTGCTCCCTATAAGAGATTTCTCATCGATTTTCCAAGGGTTCCGCTTCAGTTGTACTTGGCGGGACAATAGGTAACTGCATTAAAGTGAGAGCATTTGGCTTTAAAATATTTTTCCTTATCATTTATTATATCGTTTGACATGTAATTCAGATCTAATAAAAGAACCTGGCCGGAGATGGCCATACTAAGTTAAATTGAATAATGCATTAGCCGATCCAGAGTACTTAGAGTTCAGTGAGCTGTAGAAAAATCTTTCTATTTTTTTTTTATTATTATCTTTGGACGTTGTATTGTGAAACCATATCATATTTCTATAGATGTAGACTGAAGCCAAATTGTAATTCTCTTTTCGCTTTTAGACGTGAAATTCTTCTATCTTAACAACACATTTAGAAATGTACTAGTCATTTAGATATCACTACTAAGTCAATGTCCACATTTTATAATAGGTGAATAACAAAAAAGTGATTAGCATTTTAGTAATTTCACATCATCATCATGGCGAGAAAGAGGTATTGTTTTTCCCTAAATAATTAGTTGAGATGGATACCATTTAATACTTATATCTAAATTACATATGTAATTAACCTACAAAAAGTATCTGGCATTGATCTTGAGTCGTTATTATAGTCCATATACACATTTATCATTTTGCTGGCTTCAGAGCTTACTGTAGGTCAGTATTTTCTCCACTTAGTATGCTGCACATCCACCAACCCTAACATGAAAAACACCTACCTAATATTTTTTAGGCCCCCCGCATACTGCCAAAACAGCTCTCAAATGTCAAGGCATGGACTCCATAAAACCTCCGATAGTGTCCTGTGTTATCTGGCAGTGAGACAATAGCAGCAAATCTTTTTAAGTTCTATAAGTGTAAGGTGGGGCCTCTATGGGTCAAACTAGTTTTTCCAGCACATCCCACATCTCAACATCTGTGGAATCTGGAGGCCATCGCACCACCTTGAACTCTTTGTCATGTCGCTCAAACAATTCCTGAACAATTTTTACAGTGTGGCAGGATACATTATCCTGCTGCTGATGCCTTTGTCATTAAAAAAATACCTCTGCCAAGAAGTCTGCGACAATGCAAATGCAATGTGTAACATTCACATAAATGCCAGGACCCAGGGTTTTCCCACAGAACATTTCCCATATGATTACATTGCCTTCACCAACTTGACTTCTTTCCATAGTGCATTATGGTGCCATCTTTTCGCCTGTAAAACCAACAGAATGTAAAAGAAAATGGGATTCGTTGGACCAGGCCACTTTCTTATTTTATTGCTCCATGGTCCTGGGCTGATGGTAACATGCAATCATAGGTGCTTTGGACAGTAGACAGTTTGGGAACTTTTAGTGGTCTACAGCTCCGCAGCCTCATATACAAACAATTTACAATGCGCTCTGACACTTTTTTTTTTATCACAACCTCTATTAACTTTAACAATCAGATTTACAAAAGCTGTACTGGTATTGGGATCGTATCAGACAAGTATGTCTTCATTTGTTGCTGGTTTCCTAGCTGTCCTTTCTTGGCCATTTTTGGTGGATACCAGTGCAAAACAGAAACACCACACAAAGCCTTCTATTTCAGAAGTGTTGTAAGCCATGTTGACTTACGCTTGCCCATTCCTTCAGCTGTTATCACACAACCCTTTTACCAGATCTGTCTGTCTATGAAGGTCAATGGCTCCACACTTTAAATAGTCCCACAAATCCACTGCCTTAAGAAACCCTTTGACTTTACAATGTGCTTCAAACCACACAACCAAGCCTTTAGCAACACCTTCTGTCTTCACCTCAAAAACACAGTTTTTCGCTTTCTTTTTAACTTTTATTTTTAAAAAAATCCCCTTGTGATCTCTGTGAGAGACTACTGAAACATCCTTCTCTGTGGTCACCCATTTAACACTCTTCCCCCCTCCAATACACCAACAACTCTGCACCTTTCTCCTGGTTACCCCTCTGCATTTCCTTCTGCCAATCCTTTCACCTGCTGTCAACTGTTCAGCAAATTTAGTTAAAATTATTAACAATAACAAGGGCTTATATGTTATGGTTAGTGGTTTGAACTGAACTTGCTGGCCAATGGAAGGGGAAAATTGCGAGGGGAGGCTTTGTCCAAAACCCAGTCCCCCGTACTCTCTATACTCCCTCAATCTCCAGCCTCACAGACCCCTTCTCGGGCTCTTCTTTTGCCTTTCCTCAAAAAACCCCACTCCAAAAAATTTTTTTCTACTTCACCTATATCCTGAAACATGCTACCCCAAAATATTAGATTCTCTTCTTTCTTTAAAACCTTTGTAAAATAAACTAAAAAAATCCTTTTAGGATAGTCTACAACCTACTACATCCCTTCTGCCACAACACTATCATACACATAGCTATTTCCTTCACCTTCTGTCTTTCCCTTGTAGACTGTAAACCCTCATGGGCAAGACCTTCTTTCCTACTGTACCAGCTTTTTTCTCCTTTACTGATCGCTACTGTAGAATGTAGAAAAATAGAAAAACCGCTTTGCACTCACTGTGAGTCTTGATCCGTGTGGATATTTTAGCTGAGGATGCATAAACAGGACCGCCATCAGAAATTTTGAGGTCCCATACAGTTGAAGCATCTGGGCCCCCCCTCTACCACATCTTCTGCACATAAAAAAAAATTACAGGGGGGAACAAAAAAAACAGTACAATCGCACCATGTTTTTGGATTTTACAATGTACAGTTTATCTGGATTTTGCAGGTCATACTATAAAAGGGGTGAGAAAAATACCACCAGATATCACCGTAATCACCACTAAATGTTACTGACCAAAAACCGATACCCAAAAAATACTGCCAAACAACAATATTTAAAGCCCAAAATTTTTATACACAATCACTCCCCTTTTGGTGACTAATACCACCATAATGTTACTGACAACACTGAGACCAATTTAACCAAATAATATACAAATACCGCACATATAAAACCATACACTAACACCACTATATTACTGATCAAATCAGCATACTGACCAAATCAGCCCAAATAATACAATAATAACAATATTTTAAAAACCCCAAAATAACACCCCCAAACCAAAAATAAAGAGACGAGTCTTTTCGGTAACCCCCATTCTCATAGAGAACTATGGATTACGTCTCCCTTCCTGCTCGCACAAAAACGGGACAGGGATAGAGTGCTGTCTTTTAAGCGGGTTACTGGAAATAATGCTGTCTATGGGGCCGGCTCCCCCCCACCCCCCACCCCCACCCACCCCGCTCCCGACACACGGCAAATACGGGTGAATACTCCCAATTTACTGCCGTGGAACATATTAAAGTGTGCTGTGAAATTCCATAGAAAAATGTCTTTCCTCCTTAACTACCCAGAGATTATTAAGTACCAGGAAATCCTTCTAATTTTGACCATGACTCAGAAGGTTCCAGCTAAGCCTAAAAAATGATTTATTTGCTTCAGAAAAACCTTGGTAGAGAACGCATCAGCTCTATTGACATGCCTATATTAATAATAAAATGTAGTCCACAAGAGATAATGTTGGATCTTCTTTTCTTAGAAGTTTGTGTTATGCCCTTCCTCTGCTATTATTCTTACAAATTTAAGAACGCATACACAACTGGATTTTAAAATTTTTGGGGGTTTTGGTCCTACTAGTCTGACATTGTCCAATCAAGTGCATGACTGTGGGGACACACCCCTTTCACAAAGAAACAAAAAAGTTACAAAAGTTTTCAAATTCATTTAATTTTGGGTGGTAATTAAAATGTTTTATAAAAGGTCCAGCTTGTTTCAGTAATCAGGGGGAAAAAAAGGTATTCACTAAAAAACCTATAAAGTAAACGGTTTTATTAAAAGGTTCAGCAAAAAACGAGCATTCTTTTTGTAATTGATGAATAAATCTCTGCTTTAGGATACAAGTACTAAGCCTTTTTTTTTGGATTTTTTCTTTTTTGGGTTTTTTTGGGAGGGGGAAATGGGGAATAAGCCGTGTGAACACGGCCTAAAAGTTTTTTGTTTTCAAAATAATAGGCAAAACTTGTGCTTTCTTTACAAATAATAATAACAATGCATAATAATGCTTTATCTACTTGTCTTGACCTTGAGTAGTGTTTAGCTGCCTTCATATTATTGTACATTCTTTTCCCTGAAGGGTTTTCATTTAACAACAAGTAAAGCTATTTAGCAATATAAAAACGACCCAGTAGATAACTACAAGATAAAATCAAAACATCATTCCATAGGATCAAACATGTTGAAATCTGTAATCTACAATATCATAACCTGCATTGACTTACTGAATTTACTTTTAAGGAGAAATAAATGTGAGACATTTTAGACGTGAGCCTTTAAATTAGGTTAATAGGTGGCTCAAAAATGTTGTGATACATTGTCATTTAATTTCAATATTTATATTATGATTTATATGCTATCAATAATTTTAGCTTAGTCCCAAATGAGTGGCATGGAGTGACAATGTCAATAATAGCTGCCATTGTCATTTAATTGTCATTTAATTTCAATATTTATATTATGATTTATATGCTATCAATAATTTTAGCTTAGTCCCAAATGAGTGGCATGGAGTGACAATGTCAATAATAGCTGCCTACTTTTCAATTATAGATAAGGGGTTAAAAAAAAAATATGAGAGTGTTGGCACTTATTTATTGTTTGGACTCCTTCAACTACCACATATACTCAACTAAAACCCACGGCAAAAATATGGCATCACCACACTTGGAGGATATTTATCCACCTTGTTTACTTGGTAGCAAATACACAAATCCAAGAAATACTACAGATCGCAGAAATAAAAACCTGAATTTTGGCTTCATGAAACATATGTCAAACATACCTTTGCTCTTCCTCCTCAGGCTATGATGACAATCTAAATTCTTTGAGGTATGGACTTCACTAATGATAAATTATATTCTGTGTATTTCAAGTTAGTTGAAACTATCTAGATGAGCAATGGACATATCAGCTTTGCTGGATTGAGCCTTACATCATACATTTTCAGTTGGATTGATATTTGGAGTTTCCTAGCCATGTTATCAAGTTGATATGCCTTTCCTGAAGGAAAACACTTTTTGCACTCTGGCAAGATACATTATAATTTTTTAAAAAAAAATCACTAATAATCATCACCAAACCTATTTTTTTTTTTTTTATAAAATACAAATGTTATGTAAAATTTCTTCGTACTTCTACACTATGGCTAAAAGTAATGATTGACATTTAGCTGTTACCTGACATGAAATCCTATATCATATATGAAAACATACATAGGAGCTTAATGGAATAGATCAAAAGACCCAGGTCTATCGAGTAAAACTTATAAACCTACAGTGTTGATCCAGAGTGTCATGAATACAGGTGGTGTATCCTCTGGGTCACCAAGAGAGATGACAATAACCACAGGCAGACAGGCAAAAAACTCTACAAAGCGGCACCACCACACATAAACTCACCAGAGCCCACCACAAGGTAGGATGGAATTGACTGTGGAAAACTCCCAGGTCGCTACCATTGACGTGGTCGCTTGCGGTGACAGCAGAGGTTCCAACGAGGTACAGAGGGAGCAGGCAGAGGCGCAGTCAGGTTACAAGGAAGTAGGTTCGGGTAGGTGGCAAGAAGAGAGTAGTCAGTAAGTTGCCAGCAAGGGTCAAACCAGGAAACACAAAATACAGGAAAAGAGGCACAAACGCTAAGGCAGGAACACCAACAAACTGGCAGGAAACACAGGCGGAGGTTTCCTAATAAAGGTGTAGATGGCATGTGATAGGTGGTCAGAGGCACTCTGGCCCTTTAAATCATAAAGAGCCTTAATAAAAACAGAGTTTTTTTTTTTTTTTTAAATCTTAAAGAGCCGGCACTTGCGCCCAAAGGGATTGGTATGCGTGCACCGGCAAAAAGCAGGGCAAGCGAGCAGTACAGCAGCGGGAAGAGATAAGTGACGGATGAATCGGAGACAGAGAATTTGAGCGCATATGTGGTCTACAGCAATAACCTCGGCACACATCGTGACACAAAAACCCTATGACAAATATGACAATCATCCATTTGACAAACATAAATCCTCTAGCGTCTAGTAACCATAACCTGCAATGTTATATTTTTCAGGAAAAGCATTTAAGCCCTCTTGAACTTTTTTAATGAGTGGGAAATTGTTTTTTTTTCCATCGGGCCTCCCTTTGTGTGTATTATTGAACTGGCATCAGTCAAAATTTCCTACATTATCTTCTTAGCCAATGCAGAGTTATGTCAATTCATCCACTAAGGTCCTCATGTATGTAAAACCTTGGTCTTTGGTCTATAACCTTATTAGTTGCCAAATTGGAACCAAGCAGGAGCTCCCCCTTTACATCCATATAGCGCCTGAAAAATGAAAATGGGGAGCTCCTCGATTGGTGTGCTATGGGCCAAGCAAGAAAAGTCTTACACATAGACAGTTTTCATACATGTCCCCCTTAATATCAATTTCATGCAATTCTGTTAACTCCATGATTGCTTCTATCTAGCCCTGAGTTCCCTTTTTTTTTCTGTTTGGGACAGCGCTAATTCCCACTGGGGTTTTTTTTATCCGTAAACCTCATTTTATTTAGCCAATTTCTCTATTTTTTCTTATTTATTTTTTCATTTGTTTTGTTGTTCACTTTCTTTTCTCAGGGCATATTGCTTTGAGTTTTCCATCCTGACACTATGACATCTTGCCTGGTCTATCCATGTTTTCCTAACTTTTTCGTTTTGTTCCATTTTATACACAGCTGTCTCAAAGCAACTAACATCTTTTGTTACACTACTTATAGGATTCCCGTCTCAAGTTTACTAATCCCTTCCATTGTGTCAATTGACAGCACTCTTGTATTCTTTCATTTAGTCAAGTCCAACAGCTATTTAAAGTCTGTAAAGATTTGTTTTTAACTGCAGAGTAATTTGCGTTTTTAGGTTTGTACCAGAACTGATTTCAGAGATGAAAATTACACCGTGATTCTATAATTTTCTTTTCAGTATCGGTCAATTAACATAATGTTTTCTCTATTTAATCTGAAAAAAACATTAATTGAAATATTTTTTATTTCTTTTGTTTGATATATGTTTTATTATGCCAGAATGTTCAAAACAAACATTGCTTTGTGTCATATCTGTGATTTGTGTACTTGCTATGAAATAATGTGGAATATTTTACCAGGAGTTGTTTGTTCTAAAAAGTTTCATTACCATACACACATCCATTTATTAATCTTGAGTATAGATTTATTTAACCATTGCCTAGTATCATTGCATATAGTATAAACATATCCAACTAGTTACGACACTATTTAATAATGACCTGCCCGCTACAAGGCAAAATGTTAGAGGGGTGTTCCCACCACAGAATTTGATGTCATAGTGATAGGATATGCCATAAACGTTTGATAGGTGTAGACTTATCTCAGGAACAGGCCCCCGAAAGTGTCAGCTCAGAATAGTGAGCCAATCACACTTGGAATCACCCCGTTAAGACAGTTTGTGAATAATGGAATTATAGCATAATTATTATAACATTATGTTGTATGATAAAACACCTGGGAGTGGTATTTAAAATAAATACTAAATGTAAAACCCAGTTTATGGGATGAATTTAACCAATAATACAGCCAGTAGTACTAAAAAACACTACCAATAAACATCAACGTTTCTTAAACCACCTTCCTTTAAATATAAATAAAAAAAATAAATAAAATTTCTAGTCAGTTCCCATATAATTTTGCAATTTTTGTAAGTAGAAGGATTGTTTGCTCCTGCAATCATAGTGACTATCACATTACAGTTCAAGTCAACTAAACAGATAATGGTCACCTAGGTGTCAAATGGGCTGTTTTTATTCAACATCTGTCACACTCCTGCTAGCTTGCAACTGTGTCCCTCAAAGTCCACTTTGCTGCTCCATCCAATTTCTATCAAGTGTGGTATTCTCCTTTCTGCTATCTAAGTTCACCTGGGCACTTTTAGAGCATGTATGTGGTAGTTGTGGCTTTCTTAAAGGGCCAGTGTGGGCAGTTCACCATACCCTATTAAATGGACCCTTTCTTCTGCATCCCTTCTCTCAGCAACAAAATTGCTTAATTCCTGTAAACTTCAAAGGTTGATGTCTTGATAGTGGTCAAACAGTTCTTCTTATATGATCACTGCTTTCACCTTCTGCCTGTTACTTGTGCCGACCAAAATCCACTTGCCCTTACTTCCACCTGATTGACTTCATCTACTGACTGCCCCTATTCTACCACATTTGGATTCTTCAACTCTCGCAATCAAAGACTACTCTAAAGGGCCGTTCACACGGCTTATTTTGGGCTAACGGAATGCCGCCCCGTATGCTCGCCGTACGCGCTTCAAATAGCGGCTGGACAGTTCCCAGCCATTACGGTAATCATCCAACATTTCCCGATAGAGAACTGTGGATCCAGTCTCTCCTATAACCGCTCAGCGAATCCGCCGGGCGGGGAGAAATTGACATGTTCATTATCCTGGCGGAATACGCGCCGTGGATAATAAAAGTCTATGGGGCCGGCGGCCAGCGCCCCCCGCCCCTTATTCCAGCTGTATTGCGGGTGGAATTTTGGGGTGGAACATGAACAAGTCGATGCAAAGGTGGAGGGCTTTTCTCCACAAAATGCATCCCCTTGCGGCCGTGTACACAGCCCCAAAACAGAGCAAGTACCAGTCGAATAATCTGAATCGAATCTCTGTACCTGTTGTCCCTGCAGCAAAGTCTAGTTCCCTGTACAGGGGTTAAAGAATGAACATTAGGGGGGTTTAGACTTTGCTCCCCAGTTTAGCCAAATCGGTCTTCAATATTCTGGTACATGACAAATATGTGTGCAGTGTAATATTAAATGTTATTAATTACATAATTTACATATATACAGTAATTACTGTATAAGAAAATTACTGGAGTTTTTCTTTGACCATAAAATCACATAAAGCAATGAATTACTTTTACAGCCAAACGATGCTAAATCTATGAAGTAGCCGACTTAATTAGTTACCTTAGGACATGTCTCCACAGCAATGGTTTGTGGTCGGTTTTTCAGATGGTTTGCGGCTTTAGAAACCATCTGAAAACCTGCAAGTAATGCTCCCCCATAGAATTCAATAGAAAAACAGTTCAGCAGTCCCCACTGATCTGTTTGGGCAGGTCCCCACGACAGGTTTTTTAGCCGGTTTTACAGACGGTTTTCGGTTTTGAAAGCCGGCTGACAAACTTTATCACGGACCTCTATGGAAAATCCATAGCATACGGTCCCCATTTTTTTAATTCTGCATGGCAATTTTCCTGCCGACAATTTTTACTACTGCCAGGCGGTCAGATAAACCTGAAAATTCCTTCCACCATTTTTTTGGGTGGAACAAAGAACAAGTCGGTGGCGAAGGTGGAGGGTTTACTTTCCACATAAATTTATCCCCCTGCGCCGTGTACACAGCCCCAAAACAGAGCAAGTACCGGTCGAATAATCTGAATCGAATATCTGTGCCGTGGGGAGGTGGTCTTTTTCTGCCGTTCGGTTTTTCACACTACTGGCGGTCCAAAAAACATAGAATATGTTAATTCTTCTGCCCTGTTTCCAGACTGAAAATTAACTTTGGCGTCAATGTCAAAACACACATAAAGTGGCATGTTTTTTTGTTGGTTTTAGGGCGAGATTGTTCAGGATTTTCGGCAAAAAATAAAAAACAAAGAGAGAAGACTGATCCTACCTATAGTGGGTGTGTTTTTGCAGGTCTTTTTGCATTTTCTTAACACAGGAAGATCCGGCAAAGAACTTCAGTGTGAATGAGAGTCTATAAATCCTCTTTTTAGCCCAAAAAAAAAAAAATAAACCAACCAAATTTTTACATGCTGTTAACATGCAATGTGATTAAAATGTCAAAACAGTTTGGCCTTTGTGCATCATTGTTAAATTTTGGAGATAAAAAAAAATAAATCACATGGTTGCTTGCACCAATCAGGAATACATTTGTACTCAGTACACTTTCTGCTTGAAAAACAGTCCAAAAACCTGGACAAAATCAGTGACAAAAACAGTTAAAAAAAACAAAACCACTGAAAAAACGGACTTTTTTTGTGTCAAAAACAGTCTTCTAAACCGATTGTATAATGAACTGTTCTGCTGAGTCATAGACATGAGCTGTTGTTGTCCTTTTGCCTGTAAATGCAGACCATTTCCAGTGCGCGTCCCCATGATGGCACATGATAATACTGGTCGATTTTATCCGACTCCGTAATTGTCCGTCTTACGTGCCCGTGATGGACACACCCCAGGGGGGCGGCTTGTCTCCGCGATGAGCAGAGATAAATCCACGTCCCTCACTTTACCAACAGAATTGCACATGATGATCAATTTCCGTCCAACAAACCAGGACGGAAGTATGAACGTGTACAATCGTTATCTCTTCCGGCTGGCCGGTAGGCATTAGAAAAACCCCGATGGTGACAGGAAAAACGGCCGGTGCAGAACTGAGTGTGACTACTTGCACGGGTTTTCCATAGAAGCATTAGTGTAACAAAGTTCCTTGCCAGCCCGGCTTTTTCCGGACTGTCATGTGCGAAAATGGCATGCACCGAGCCACAAACCGGTCTGTCCATGTGAGACTTGGCGCGCCTTACTGGTTTCTTCAAATACTGCGCAGTCGCATTCATCTCTAAATTACTTCCTGTAACTAGAACAAAACTTCTAATCATATACAAATAATCACACATACACAGATATACTTTCCTGTGCACCTAACTGGAACACAATACCCCAAACTCATATCCATTAGAAACAGAGTGCACATTTACATTACCAGAGCTGCTAAATTAGCAATTAATTATTAATTTCTAAGTGCAACACAAATTACTTTTGTGGCCCGTGTGCCATCATGCCGAGTATAGAGGTGTCTGTTCTCTTCTAGCAGCAATGACATAACTACACATTCTCATCTGCATTGTCCAGTTGTAACTCCTATTACGTCAGCCTGAGCTATACCATTAGTATGTCTTTAGTATTAAAGGCGTAACACTCTACGTGTGTAAAAAGTGCCAAAGTCTCTAACTAATTCTAAGGCATATAATACTTTAATGTATGAAGTCTTGGAAATCAAACTACCAGTTCTAAGAGGTATTTTCACAACAGGCATTAGTAAAAAAGTAACCACCAATCTTGTTCATGGTATTCTTAATCATGGTTTCATCCTAATCACAAACTTCAATGGACTGCAATACTAGACATTACAGCACTTCGACACATAGAGAGATCGGCAGCTCTTTTTATTTTTCTACACGTCGCTTCAATTATATAGGGTCTTTAAGAATAATGGGTAACACAAACAAGACGTCGGGTGGAAATGGTACAAAACTTCTTTAAACATCCCAGAACTAAAGAGAGATTGGAAACTCCTTGGTGCTGATGCGTTCAGCTGCTCTCAAAACCAAAGTAGCCAAATCAAATGGTTGAGTGCACTTTTATTCATGTAATGCTTGCACTTATATTCATCACATCGCACACCAGCAATTATTTCGACAGACTGCATTCAGAAAACCTCCAATATACCCTCTACATGGGCCATATCGAATCTACCAGCATCACAAACCTGTGGAGCCCCCCCACCCAACAATGTTCAAGCAGGCGATTGGTACCATGCCTGGGTAATTAGGTGGCAGGGTAGAACGTCGAGAAGTCCCCGTCATAGCTTTTCCGAACACCTGGGCGCTCTTGATACATCTCATCAAAAGCGCAACCTCATTTATCTAGATCGCAAATCTCACCACGTAGTTTTTCAGCTCAAGTAGCTTTGCAATTAGTATTCAAGACATCGTACCAGATCCTAAATATCTGGGTTCACAGTCTATAAGTAATTTCTAGCACAGCACATCATCCATAGGGTATCAAATAACAAACAAGTGTTTCCCGGCGGATTTCTGCAATCACTAAGCCCCTGGTAGGTCCCCATAGAGAATAATTAATAATGCGTGTAGACCCTGATCGTGCTTAGGCTGTCTCTATTTCGCTCTAATTCCATCTGCCTAAGGCTAATTCTTAGCAGGACTCACAAGGCGTTAGATCCACGACCTTCAACAAATGAAGTTACCCACTACGGAAATGTATATAAACCACGTAAATAGAGGAGCAAATGTTAGCGCCACAAAAGAGCCTACGACTGCTCTCACTCTTCCAAACAGTAATCTACTATAAGAGCTTGTGTAGTATCTCAAACCTCATTTGTGAGAATAGTCTGCAGATGCACAACTTGCATGAATGGTACCCCTTCCTCTGATAATGCATCCATTTATATTCATGCGATACTAAAGAACAACAATTTTTCTATCATATCTATTACATATTTTACTAACCAATATTGTAAATGATAATTCTTAAAAAACTTGGGCGTTATTATGGTTGTTTCTCACGATAAGTGTATGTCATGTTCAACCTACAGTCGTGGTATAAAATCGAAAATAACAACTCATTCAATTCATGCTGAAATATTCACCACTGATATTAGAGCAACCCATGGATTTCAAACTATCTTTTCAATGCATCAATTTAATTTAGAACCTTAAAGCTTCGACTGCATGCTCTCCTGAACCGATATTCACTGCGGATCTAACCTTGCGGTCTGTTTCTTGGTCTTTGTTTTTGTTGTTTTTGCTACCAGTATACCTGACCTCGGTCTTAGTTCTACCTGACAACCGGCGCATAGTCGTCCATATTGATTGATGGCTTTTGGCCGTACCCCCTAATTTCGAGTAATTTACCACCGGACTGTACTGACTATTCTTGCGCTTCTTCACAGTATTCCACCTAGGCACTTTTACATACAGCTGCGTAGGTGGCACTGTCGCCACATTGGTATATTGCCGTCTGCCGCCTATGAGCACGCACCGTCAAGTAGGCGCAGGGACATGTTGGGTCTTGGATGTTTCCATTAGGGCTCACTGTCACCCTCCCCTTGGATGTTGACACTAAAATCATTCAGATGTTGTCCCATAAAAGGATTAGAATAGCAATATTGTTTACAAGAAATGGTGAGGGGTGTACTTACCTATCTATTGGAGACTGCTACATATATAACACAGTGCGGAAGAATAAAAGTAGTACATTCCAGCCACAACTTTGTGCCAAGTTCCTCCCACTTAAAAAAGTCATGAGACGGCCTGTAATTGCAAATTATAGGTTAGGACACCTCAACTATGATCAGTACATAAATGAGAAAACAAATCCAGGAAAAACTCACATTGATTCTGCATTTAGGAAATGAAGTATTACTGGCAAATTTATAGTCGGATAATAATCTATTTCTGTCACCTATCAACACTAGCTAAGATGTTTCTGCTCTCTACAAACCGTTGTAACCTTCTTCTATAACGAGACGCCTCCCTCGTCCTCCACTCATTATACCACTAGTAGTATATGATCAACTAGAACTCTGTATATTCGTATAGAAAGCAACAACCTTCCCACAGACCTCAAACAGTCCCACACTCCAAATCCACACAATCTAGGTGAAGACCAAAGAAGCTGCTACGAAGGACAGACCCAGAAAAAACAAGAACAAAACTTGACAGCTCCTGCACCAGGCAGGAGAAAGACTGAATCTAGCAGGCTAGAGCAAGCACGCGTTGATGTGAAGGAAATCAACTGCGTGGAGAAGCATATAATTAGAAAACATGGTAAGACATACAACGATCACTGAATAAATCTCCACCGATCTTGGGGCTTCCATGACAAATATCACACAAAGACCATATTTGAATGCATTTCAAAGAGACTGGGACCTAACTTAATCAAAGGACTACCATACAAGTACACAACTACTGCCGCCAGGGGCACATATCTCATTGGCATCGGATAGCAGTGATCATCCTGGCTTTACAGCCAGTACATGACCAGGTCCCATCTGACAGGCGCTTTGTGCTAGAGAGCACTTGGATGGATCCAGAAGAGTATTGGGCAGAATAGACATATGAGTCACTATGAAAACCAAGTCAGAATTAGTATGGTAGATAACTCAACATCCGTTCCGTTTGCTTGGAAGGAAGGAAGGGAGGAATGCTGAGTAGATTGCCATCCACACCGAGCACCAATACCTACTGCCTCGAATCATGGGGGTGCTGCAACATCATCGCCTTTCTGAGCGCTTGTTTCTCTCAAAGGGACCAAAACGACTGATCAAAGTACTACATCTGAAAGAATGAAATACTGGGGACCATGCTATCGTAGAGATTCTGTTTCTATCTGAGTTGACAAACCCTCCCTTACTACTCAGCACGGCGCAATTGAAGAATGAAAACGTGGCTGGGTCTTTATCTCAGACAATGACAATCGAACAATAAAATACAACACTGCCAATGCAACGTAAGGGCAGTTGGTGCTTCGAAGAAGCATTTCAAGTCCTTAGCGGCTGGGTGCGCTAGCCGAAGTATCTCCAGCGATCTCAACCCAGCAGAAAACACTTTCTTAAGATAATGGTCTGGTCTGGTATAATAATATAATACATTAAGATAATATATATGCATCATTCATACTGATACATATATACATTGTGACAAGGCGCACAAGACCTCTGGTGATCAGAGAGCCGATACATTTGCGTCCACCCAGTGGTTCAGGGTCGCTCAGTGCAATACGTTCCGATAAGCAATTATCATTCAACTTTAGTTTCGGACATGTTGGAGGATGGGATTAACTTCTCCCCAACATCACCCAACCTGTGGTCGAAACTAACACATCGGTTGGAGTGTATTTTTCCCCCTCTGGCCTACATATAAGCCAGAAGTTCAGGTAGAGCAGGGGAGGGATGGCTCCAATCATTGAGTTGAGATGAGAAAGTTCTGCCTGTGTCTTGATTCTCTGACAGTGCAAATTCTGGTCAAAAACCTTCAAATACGTTGTGAAAGACTGTTATGGTGAGCACAATGCACGGCTATGTTTCTGTTGTTTGAGAGCACCCTACACTACTTCTGACATTATTTTTGCCTGTTGCCTGTGACCATCATTGTGATGAGTCGTGAACCCCCCACAGCATGCTACACATATACTAGGTGCTGTAAAATAATTAGTCATATAAAGTAACACATACTGAACAATCATACGAATTAGTCAGTATATACTATGATAAATGCTCTACTCTTGAAAAACAGCTGCTGGAAGCACCATACTCAGAGATTCAATTACCAAATGTTGCTGGCAACGAGCGTCAGTGATATTAGCAGCTTACATTTCCATTCTACCTGTAACTCACTAGCAGCTGTCTACAACGACCACAACATTACATCATTTTGCCCTTACGAACTTGACAGATTATACCACTCCTGTTTAACCTGCCAGGTGCCAAGATACCCACTTGTAAATAGGTTTTGAGCAAGTGTTTCAGCAGAACACATACAGTCGACATTCCATAAAAGTGAGGTTTGGCAAACAAAGCAGCAGACCACTGCACGAGCATTTAACTGTTTAAGAAACAACTGACGGATACAGTGGACACAGGATAAGTGACCGTATGGAAAAATCAAGGAGCAGCCTCGCTATATATGAGATGAGAAAGAATGAGCGCAAAGATCCACCAAGGTGATTATGATTGATGCCTGACATATGTTAATTAAATCTACTATCATAGTTTCATAGTTAGTACGGTCTTGAAGAAAAGACACGTGTCCATCCATGACTTAAATTATTTTTTTACTACTATAAGGTATATAGAATTATTTATAGTCTAACAATACAACCTAGCTATCTTATCAAACCGATACAAACCACGCTCAGGATCGGTCAACAGTAGTGGAGAACACCATTCTGTCACTGAGTCAATCAACCATTCGCCTATAAACAACGGCCATATGCCTCTCTTTACTCATTTTAAGGACTCACTTACCAATAGAAATAAGTAAAAGAGGCGGTCTGTTCACCACATATCTCGTCACCTCTATGTTATCATTGCGACAAGTAAAGCTACCGACATATACATTAGTCATCATCTCTTTTTGAGGCCGACCATCTGGCAGAGTATACATATCACTCCAGAATCCCACAAGAAATGATAATGGACTAGTATATTAGCATGTTATTAGCATGTTATTCTATCCTATAGGATGACAGGTATAGGAATTCATTAAGCAGATATTATATAAACCCATGGTCAATGGATGCCAAAGTATGGACATCTGTTTAATCGGGAATCTCCAGTGACATCACTTTCCATGTAATTGACAATCTTCACAACGCTGTAGCTCCCAAAGCCGAAGGAAAGAATGCCCTTCCTTCGTCCCTATCTTGACTCTTCGGTTTAACTAATGACAGACCAAGCCAAAGTAGTGTTCGAATCAAGGCAGGTGCTTGCAGTGCGAATTAACAGTACTTTAGTAGGACAGCACAATGTAAGAGAATGTGTTCTGTATTGCGCTCTGAAGATGTAACAGAGTGTTCAGTAAAGACACAGGACAGTTACCAGATTGATGTCGACACAAGTCACTTATACATGCATAACTCCCCAATTTTTTGAATGCACTGCGACATAATCAGGCAACGGCGCTCTAACCACACCATAAAAATGGACATATGCCAAAAGACTTTTTATATGAACCAAAAGCGGAGGACGAAAATTTACTGATACTCAATTTGTATCCAATTGCATGAAATATAGTTAATTATCTCTATATACAGGCTAGAAGACATCAGATAGCTTTTTAAAGCTATATCTCCTTAATTGACAACAAATCTACATTTTCCAAAATGAAAAAGAGGACGACATGTTATACGAGCTAAGAAGGATCTTGATTAACGAATCATGTGGTCTGTCCCACTCTCAAAATATGACACTCTTAGGGAGTTAATGCATAATTCGGTCAAACATATTCCATTCATCTGACGCTGCTTCCAGAAGAGAGTACAATCAATGCGTCATATTTTTACTCCAACTGTGAAACGCACTACATACCATTGCTCACAGACCACGCAGACACATGTTTTGTTCCCAAAATGCGTCAGTGATGGCTGTCAGAAATGACCAATGCTAACATATTACACTGAATGTCGCATATAATAATTCTTAATTTATTTTAAGATGCCATATAATTCACAGGCACATTTCAAGGAGTCGGCTATCACTGCAAAACATATATAGAAACTAAGTACAATGGCCAAATCAAAAAACATTTGACAACCCCAGGTACACAGGGATAGAGAGAGGACGACGTCTCTGACACCAGTGACAGGACGTTACAAGTCTCATATGATGGGAGAGAGCGTAAAAGAAGCAAGGGGATGACAGACATGGTGTGTTGGATTGTGCAAGTGGAGGAAAAATGCGGATTATTGCAGGTTCATAGGTCATATCATGACGCGCGGACATTGGGGTTTCAAGTTGCTTATTTGAAGGAGCCAACGTTTAAATAGAGAAAGAATCCCCGAGCATGTGTTGGGATAGAAGAAGATTATAGTAGTATTGCGAGGACTGGCACCAGGAAAACAGTCTTGGAGAAGGTCTATAAGGTGTTAGACACAAGGAGACAGCAATAGAAGAGTGGTCATGTGAGTCAGTGGACTAGATGTGCGAGATGGGAGGTATCTTGATGTAAAGTATGAGCGTATACAGGCCAAATGAGTTAGATAGATAAAAGTAAGAACCACCAGGACTGGAACCGCCATGACGTGGATATACCAAAAGAAGATGGCTGGCGAGGAGGAGTGCTAGCAGTATGAATGCAGGTATAGCAAGTGAGGAGTTAAAAAGAGGCTTTGGTGGTCTATAGACACAAAATAAAGGTTAGATAGCAAATCGAGGTTCTTGAGCCATAAAGCCTTGTATGCCGATTGCTAACACGCATAGTCAACATATGTCTCAGTATAAGGTTGGGAAAAACATCTCACATTGGTCCATGTAGTCCCAACCTATAACCCTACAGTGATCCAGAGGAAGGCAAAAAACGGTAAGATCTTCAACGTTGTCCCATACCAAGAAGGGAAGTAAATTGACTTCCCAACATGTAAACATATCAACAAATCAGAATAAATCTGTTGGATCAACAGTCCCCTATCTCCACTAATTTTAATTTTCACTCCCTATTAAACCCTGGTCATATTATATTTTTTCTAAGAAAGGCATCTAAACTTTGACTGACTTGGTCCATCTGATGGCTCGAAATGGATGTAAATAATAAACAAGGAAAGCAAACGTGTTCTTCAGAAATCAGAGCTCTTGAAGCTTCCAGATTAACAATGTAGACACACCTAAAATCAAAATTTATTCCAAATTATTTTGCAAAGTGATCTTATTGTATACAAGGTTTCTTTCCCACCCCTACACCTATGAGGTCTCTCCAACTAGTAAAACAGCAAAAGAGAAAGGAAACAAACTATTCATAGCAAAACCAAAGTGGAAGTAACAATAAACCTCTCAATATTGCACTAATGATATTTGCATTCCACACTGGTGAATAAGACTATTAACTGAAAAAAAAATATAAGCAATATTTCAGACCAACTTCTAATTTGTTCACCTGTAACAAATTACAATTGACTGCCATTTATCTGCAACCTACAAGTACAATTGGCATGCACAAAGTTGTTTGATAAAGAGAGTTGCCAACATTGTTTAAACGATAGAGCTACAAAATGTGTACATTGTAAAGCCAGTATAAAAAGCAAATAACCTTGAACATCATGTTTAACGGTAAAAAGATGTTGCTCAGATATCATCAAGCGTTAGTAGTGCGAACTGGTAGGGCCACGACTACAGCATCAACTTTACAACCCAGCAACGTGGAAGCTTTTGTGAAGTCAGTGGTGATGCTTGTCCCATTAAGTATTGCTTTTGTTAGACCTCTTTTGGTTTGTCGATAACAAAGCTTGTAACGAGCAACCAACTCCAGACAAAATATATTATAAATTTATATTACTAGACATGAAACTAAAGCTGTGAAAAGCTATTTGTTGGTCATTGCAAATTTCGGCCTGGTTCATATCTGCATCAGAAGTTCTATTCGGAGCCTTCATTACAGATTCCGTCAAAAATAACAGAAAAAATAGTGATCAAGCATACCCTGTATAAAAGCAACTGACACACATATGACCGAAAAACTAGATGACACCCCCATTACAGTCAGAGCAGTCCATTGGGTGCTGTTGGTGTCCATCATGAAACGGTTCCAGTTCCATGTCTGCAAAAGGAGGCTCCAAATGGAACCTCCAATGCAGATATGAACCTGGCCTTACATTATGACTTTCTCTACGTTAAACAATAGAAAAATAATAAAACAGACTTCTTCCTTTTAGGCCTTGTGCATAGGCCAATGCCATGTACTTGGATCCTGTCCAGAGGGCCATTCTCATTCATTAAGGGGGTTGCCCAACTTAAAAAAAGAAAACTTGCCAAAAGCTTTCAACAGTAGTAAAAAATTAACTCCCTTTCCATTACCAGCTGATCCAGTGTTGAAGATGTGAACGGCACGTGAGTGGTGCTATGGTGATGTATTTGAAGTGGCTTGAGTCCATTGATTGGCTGCAGTGGTCACATACTTCGGAGCTGGATCGGCAGAATAATAAAAAGATGAGTACATTTTTTTGTTTTATATTATAGAATTGGGGGAAATTGGAATTTTTTTTATTTTTATTTGAACAACCCTTTTAAATATGAGTCTGTAGTGTTCTTTAAAGTTTATACTGCAGTTTATGTTATATGGATCCCAACTACTTATGTGCATAAGGCTCTGGAGTAAACACACATCTTTAAATATATCTCAACCATTGCTAAATACATTCAGTCATAAATAGGTGTTTATTTTGGATGTCTATGTTTGAAAGTATCCTGCTTTGCACATAGCTCTATTCACATATACTACATATTTCAATAGTAATGTTTTTACAGACTATACATATTGTACAGATAAAAAAGTATACTCCTGGGATAGGAAAAAATGCCTTTTCATGCCAAATGTCCAATGGCTCTGAGACAATGTCCAGCTGAGCTACATCTTGCTGTTCAAAGTGATTTACTGATGCTCCTGGACCAGCATTATTGATGTGCTCTTAAATCCAGGTATGAATAAAAGAGTACATTGGTTATAACTATTTGCACCTCAGTTGCCTGTGATCTGCACAATAAATGAATCCTGTTTTGATTAATCTAATATTCCTATAGGGAGATTCTAAAGCTCACAGAATGAAATGCTTCATGGAGGACACTGTCTGGGCCAGACAGATCTCATGTGGTGTTCACAATATCCAGTACTTAGTACCTTAAAGTGGCTTAAGGAAGAACAACCAACAGGGTCATGGGTATCCAAGACTGCAAATGAGGAGCCAATACTAACCTATCTGGTCTAATCCAACAGAAAAGCTGGTCTGCTTGATTTAGAAGTTAAAGGGATTGTCTCATCTCAGAGTTTCATAGTATGCATGAATGAAATAATGCTGGTTTCTCTGTCACTTTCTGGTCAAGCTGTCTGTAATTAGCATATGAGCTCTGTGTATTCAGACTTCTGCTAATTAGATTAACTGAGAAGCTTCCCTGCTCCTGACAGCATGAGATTTAAAGGGGTTTTGCCACGATGTAATTTTGACGTGGGATCCTCCAAAATGGGTATTTAATCGCTTTTCTAAATATATGTGATTACAAAAAGTGAAGCCTCTAAGAACTACAGCCTTCTTTACATGCCCTTAGTTACTTAAAAGTTTACATTAGACACGATCAGCAGCTGACAAGAGCTGATCTGGCCGCGCTTGCGTTGTCTGCACTTCTTATCTGATGACAGGAAACATGAAGGAGCTGGCAAGGGACTGTGGAGAAAAAGCAGTGAATCAGCCCTGTGTCTTTTGTATATAGAATCCACTGGTTGTAATGAAATTATGTCAGTGAACATTGCACACGCTCCCTGCTTCCTGGCTGTATTCCAAGTCCCCCTCTCTTTCCCCCTGTGAAGCTTCATGCTTTATTTTTAGTCTCTTTTGAGCAGATTAAGAGGTAAGGAAGTCACTTCTTGGTAAAACCCCTTTAAGTAAACAGCAGTAATTACTCTTTTGTCTGAAAGATCAGATAACAAAGAAGCTCACACTATCCGGAGTCCTGTGCTGCTGCTGCAGCTTGGACCTGTGTGATGATGTCACTCCCTGCTATCACATAGAACAAACAGCAGGGGGAGAGATGTGCACAGGTCAGTTACTTGGGGAACTAGTGATAGAATCACTTGTAGCTTCTTAACAAAAAAAAAAATGAACAACGCAATATATTTGGAAAACATCTTCATTTAGTGTTCCCTACATGTTGAAAGCTATTCTTTGTAGCGAGACAACCCCTGTAATGAAAAATATAATGGAAACATCAGAACTCAATAATATACAGATTGCTGAGTTTTGGGCCTTGGAGCCTCAGAATCTTCAGAGTGCTCATGCTAGCCCCTGTCCAAAGCTGAAAATATTTATAATATAACTATGATGCGCGGACGTAGGTGGAGGTCTGATGAATCTCCTTGCCTTTTAAAACATGTGGACAAACAGGTTTGTGTGTGTCGCTAACTTAGGTAACAGATGGCACCAGGAAGAAGGCAGGTAATCAGAGGCAGTGTGATGCCCTGAGAGATTTTTTTGCAGGGAAACCTTAGGGTCTGACATTTATGTGAAAGTTAAAGGGGTTTTCTCATCAAGTAGTTTCACAGAGCCACAGCCAGCTTCAGACTCACATTTTCTAGTTAAACTGTGGTTGGTTCTACAACAGTGATTGGCATATTGGCTAATCATGTTATAGTGACATAATTGCAGAAGGTTTATAATCTGCAGTGCACAAAGCTACAGAGCTCTAAGGCTTAAAACTTGTCACTAACTTAGGTAAACAAGCTCCTGTGCTAGAGATAAGACTCAGCAGGGAGTAAATCCTCATGGTTGAATGGCAGTTTGATAAATATCACATAAACTAAAGATCAACAAGAAGTGGTTGATATCAGAGAGAAAAGAGAGAAACTTGTATACACTAGACTGTCTTCTTCTTTATTTCCTGAACAAAGCAAAATCAAAACAGCAATGTAATAGTCTTAATTTACCTTTCCCTACATGTTAACTGATCATTATGTTGAGAAAACCCATTAAGCACATACCACCAATCATTGTTGTACACCAAGTATACCCTCCCATGCCAGTGGTGCTCACTAATGGAACAGCCTGCTACCCCACATAGATTAGTGAGGAACGTGACAAACAGTTTCAATTTTGTTCAAGGTTGTGTTACTTTCCTAGTTGTAAAGTGCTATGATATATCTTGACTCTGTACAAAATATATAGATTAGATTACAGTTACAAATTTTTGTATGTAACATGCTCTAGACTAAGGTAAAATGTGATAGTTCTGCTAAAAAGCAATTAAGTTTATTACACATTAGGGATCTGGCAAGAGAAGGGTAAAGCTTGTTCATTGCAAGTATCTTGTAAGAAGTAAGTTTGTATCTTGTTAGGTACAGTGGTTGCAGCGAAATTAGGGCTTACACCTCTGGGAACCGCATCTATCTTAGGAACGGATCCCTGAAAGTGTTGATTCAGAATGTAGAGCCTGACAGAATGCTTACACACAACTAGTCATTGTGTTGAGCACAACTGACCGCCATGTTTGGCGGTATTTGGAACTCCCATAGAACAGAATGGAGAGTCGTGATCAAGTGAGACTGGCTCTCTATTCTGAGCAGACACTTTTAGGAGCCTGATGCCGAGATAGGTGCTGGTCGCAGAGGTGGGAATACTCTGTTAAATTGTGTTATGAATTCAATAGTTTAAATTGCAATTCTGGATTATTTTTGCTATGAGTAACCAAAATAGCTAAAATCCGAAACAGAATGCTTATAGAAATAACTGAGAAATTTGAGAAAATAATATTAACAACTAATGAAAAGGTTAAATCTGCTATGTTGACAAGTGGAATTTATTTTAGTGAGAAAGCCATGAAAACTGTAATTGCATTGGATGTATGTAAGTCTTGCTTATCCACTTAGCTGGGAAAATAAATGTTATAAGAACAGTTTTTAAAAAAATTTTCTACGGAGAAGTAATGAATTGTGGCTAAA
Organism: Phyllomedusa bahiana; assembly: GCA_025379985.1. Taxonomy (NCBI): domain Eukaryota; kingdom Metazoa; phylum Chordata; class Amphibia; order Anura; family Hylidae; genus Phyllomedusa; species Phyllomedusa bahiana. Next base: position 144,675 of record JAODAL010002313.1, read on the forward strand.
ATGTTGGCAATCAATACACAAACAGGTGTGAGATGCCTATGAAATGATAGCTATGTATCTGATTTATCTTAACTTAAATCAGTTAATTACAATATGAATATGAAATCATGCACACAACAGAGCAGCGAGCAGAAAGGCGGTACAGCAATGTACATTTGCCATATGACTCTTTAGCATGGAGCCCCCTCTGTCAGACTCAGTCTAGAAGGGGATATTCTACATGAGAAGTAGTGTGCATAACCATTTAACACTTTAGTATGGAGCCTCCTCTGTTATACTTGGTCTATAAGGAAATATTCTACCTTAGAAGGAGTGCACATAACCCATATGACCCAGCATAGAGCCCATTCTGTCAGGCATGGTCTATAAGGGGATATTCTACCCTAAAAGCAGGGCAAATAACCATATGCAACCTTAGTAAGGACACCCCCTATGTTAGATTTGGTCTATAAGGGAATATTCTACCCTACAAGAAGTGTATATAACCCATATGACTCCTTAACAAGGATCCCTCTCTGTCAGACTCATTCTATAAAGGGATATTTTACCCTAGACGTTTTGTACATAACCTATATAGCTCCTGTCAGACTCGATCTATAAGGGGATATTCTACCCCAGATATAGTGCACATAACATATACAACTCCAAAACATGGAGCCCCCTCTGTCAAACTTGGTCTATAAAGGGATATTCTACCCTAGAAGCAGTGGACATAGCCCAAATGACTCTTTAGCATGGAGCCCATCCTGTCAGACTTGGACTACAAGGGGATATTCTACCCTAGAAGTAGTGCACATAACCATGTGACACCTAAGTGTGGAGCCCCCTCTGTCAGACTCGGTCTATAAGGGGATATTCTACCCTAGAAGCGCTGCACATAAAGCATATGACTCCTTAGCATGGAGCCCCTCTGTCTCGGCCTATGAGGGGATATTCTACCCTAGAAGTAGTGTGCATAACGCAAATGACTCCTTGGCATGGAGCCCACTTTGTCAGTCTCGGTATATAAGAGGATATTCTACCCTAGAAACAGCTTAGCCTCAAAATGAGCCATCGGGCTACCAAACGTGAGTTTAAAACCAGTCTAGTAGCAGCATTCTGGTCTGAGGAATGTTTTCATGCCATTTTCTGGACCACTCATGTATGTTAAAATTGCTCTCAACCGATTTGGGTATGACTTCATCCTTGCACATCATATTCACCTTTACATGCTGATTGTCTTTCCTGGGGTCAATGTTAGGGTAATGGTTAAGGTTGTTGAAAAGGTTTTAGGAGGTCAGCTTACTGGTACAGCCTAAATTCCGGTTACTTCACCTTAGGCCTAATATTATGGTAACCAGAAGTCACTTCAAGTTTTCATATTATTGGTCCTATGTTGAAGTAACTAGAAGTGACTTTGGATGCAATGCATGATATCACTTCCAGTTACCATAACATTGGGCCTATGGTGAAGTAACCAGTAGTGAGGTGGAACGGGATGTCAGACCAGTAGCTAGAATGCATCAGGAGCTGGTAGCTTAAAATCACTCAAACAAGCTTAAAGGGGTGTTATCGTTTCATTAAATGGTCTTCAGAATAAGGGGACAGTGAAAACAAGCAACTTTGCAATTGGATGTCATTAGCAAAGCTGCCTTGTTCTCACAGTGTCCCTTATCTTGTGTTTTTATTTACACTGATATCCAGTGTGGGTCTAATCCCTCCTGATCCCTCCTCCTTGCAATTCACTAGCTGAGAGTACATTCTGTACAGCCCCTGGGTCGATTCAGGGAGCTGTGTGTCTGACTCAGAGTTAGGGGCCGTAGCATTTTCTGTTTCCACACCTAGCAGAAACAGACTGCAGCAGATTGTACAATGAGAAAACATGACAGTTTTGACCCTGTGCCTAACTCTCCTGCATACACGCAGATCTGTGCTGTCTTAGAAAGCTGTAATACATCTCCAGCTGTGAGAGATCAGTGCTCAGATTAGATTGAATGCAGCCTGTGGTATGTATACAGCTCTTATAAAATAAGACTGCATAGGGAGCGACACTTTGTTATGTGGACTCTGTGGGGAGGGGGTGATGATGTCATTCAGCTGGGAGGGGAAGAAACGCCCCTGCATTCACAGAGTTGAGAAGCTGAGAGCAGTGTGACTCAGCCGAAGTAAGGAAGCGATACATCCCCTTTAACCCTGACCTCATTTTTTAAATGCTTGGATTGGGGTCAAATTTTATTTGGATTTAAATCCCCAGTACAATACTAGTCTTCGGTATACAGACTCACACAACTCAATACAAACAGCAGAACTACAGCATGTGGTTGTTGACTTCCAGTCCTACACTGTTGAGTAACAGTAATCTGTAAACTGAGCACTGCAAAACGCTAGTGCAGATGCTATCATTTACATTTGCAAACTGAAGAGCCCATAGACTTTAAGGGTGGAGCTTCAATCTGGTAATAAACAGGCAGATGTCTTACTGTTAGGTTAACTTTGGTCTGCCCTCAACACTTTTTATGAGCATTAATTAGCAGAACTTAAAACTAACATTGCTTTTATATGGGTAGAAAGAGACATATTGGTGTTAGCTGCCGTCACATTTGAACTTTTAGGTTCTGAGTGGAGTTGGGCATTGGACAATGTAAGAAATCAAATTAAGAACTGTTTTAAAGAGTTTTTTCCTCCTGCTTTAAGCTTTTTTTGTAAGTAAATGAGATTTTTGCCATGGGTAGGGGTATTCAGACCCAAAATGCGTTGGTCAAGAACAGAGAGAGATGCCGACTTGAATGGATGTTATTTTTCTACTGTTGGTGATGTCTACCCATTCTTAATATCTGAGTTTTAAAAGAAGAATTTAAAGGAGTTGTCTCATTACGAGCTTTCAGCCTGTCAGTGTCCCTGGTAAGTTGAACTGAGGGGCGTGCTTCTTGGTCTGTCTGTTCTGCTCCCTCTCCCCCCTCCCATCAGCACACAGGCAGCTACGTAACTTCTATACAGGGGGGGGGGGGGAGGGGGTTTGCTCTCAGAGTTCACCCTGTGTGTGCCTGCCTAGGTCTGTTGCAGGAGAGGGCTGATCTATGAGTGTAGAGAGGAAGGTGAAGTGGTGTGCTAATAGAGCAGAGGAGATGCAAGTGTTCCTATATCCCCTGCTTAGCTTACAAGTCTCCACATCTCCAGCAACAACAAGGGCAGTGTTACTATACTCAGGATGTCTCACTAATACTGGAGAACATAAAGTATTCACATGCCTGATCTGTATAGTATTAGTATAGTCACAGTTCCAAAGACATATCATGATTATAGTAACAGACAGGGTCACTGCTGTCACATCAATCTGTGTAGAGAGCAGGAGGAAGCAGGCACACACAGGGTTAATCCAGGCAGTAAGGACACAGACGCCAGAGTCCTCCTCCCCCTCCAGAAGCATTCTGTGCGGGAGGGGCTCTCTGCTCCGACCTGTCTTCAAAGGTGATGAGTCATTCAGACCTGACAGCCAGTAAGATAAGGATCAACCGGTCAGCCGCTCGAGAGACTTGAGAAGCTGATGTAGTAATCCTACCAGGGCCAGCTCAAAATCAGTAGGACATTTGTAATGAACATATATTGCAAAGCTGCTTGTTTTTTAAAGATCTTTAAATTAAAACCCAATCATTGTAGCGAGACAACCCCTTTAACAATCTACTTTAGACCCGTTGTACTCCTCCCTCTCATGTGAAGCTGGCAAGTTTGTTTAAATGAGATTTATAACTTTACTTTTTGTATTGTCACCTTTAAAATTCATGAACAGATGACTCCCCTTTTTAGGCTTATCTTGGGAAACAGCCAGAAGGCCTCATTTACAATATGTTATATTATGTTCATAAATAACAGGATAAGCACCCCTAGGGGAGAGATCTGCCATGATTAAGTGATGTAAATGTCACTCATAGGGCTATGTTTTGCACCTGTACTATTGGTATGTAATGATGTCTATTAACCATTAACTGTACAAAGCTGTTCTACTAAGCAAAAACAGTAATATGAAGCCCTATAGAAACAGGTGATTACGACACTCTTCTAGAGATAAAATTGTCATCCCAGAACTTTTCTGAGTGTATGAAAGTGAAATATATCCAAATATTTTTTTCTTTTTTTTTTTACAAATATACTGTATATGATTTCACTGTGAAAATTGCACATTTTATAACATTTATCTTTTCTACAGGTAGTTTTTTAAGGCAATGTCCACTAAAAGATTAAAATATACACAAATCTACACAGGAGCTGTAGACACAAAAACTAGAGGATTTTTTAAGACTATTTGCAAAGTGCATTCAGTTTTTTTTTTGCCAATTAAAACCAGATAGTGATATATTCTTGTCTTCTTATGTGTTTTTTATTTTCTGATTGTAGGTTCTTTTAATTCCATTTTCTGTATATGATTATGAGGCAATCATCTTTCCTGAGCTGCTTTTAACAGCATTTAAAGATAAACCTCTATCGTACCTACATGAACACAGGAGCCTGTGAACAGGACCTGACTCATTGACTTCTATGGGAGAATTTTATAGATAAGCCATGACCAGTGAAGAAGTCACTGTGTAAGGACGTGGTGAGAGGATAAGCCATGACCATCACCTATTTTGTATGATCCTATCCTATAAATTCCTGTTACCTATATATATATATGTGTCACCTTTCATTGTAACACTGCCTGTGATGATTAATGAGGAGACTGTTAATGAGTTTTCTCTTCAGAGCAGGAAGTGAAAACGGCAAGATTTCTAGATCTTTTTTTAAATATATTTAGCATCAAATAAAAAAAAATGAAAAAAATTGTAAAAAAAATCAGTTTAACATAAAAACACGATTTAAACAATACATCATTTTCTGATGACAGATTCCTTGTAAGCTAAATTAAAGCAGTAAATTTGCTGCAAATGTGGACACAGGGCGACATGTCTGAACAGGGCTGCGCCAGTATTCTGACAAACTTTGCACCAAAAAGCTGTCGTAGGCCTGTTCAATAGATGTTTGCACTTCAAACTTTGGTGCAATCGGCGCCTGTCCCAATACTTTGTAATGCGCCAAAGAAGGAGGGGGGGGGGGCATTCTGGGGGCGTGTCGTACTACATTTGTAAGATTAGACACATTTATGAATATGGGATGCCAAAAGTAGGTGCATAACTGCCAGAATAGCCTGACCAAGTTAAAAGTGGTCTAACTGAGCCCAAAGTTGTTGTAATCACTGATAATACTATAATAAGGTTTATGGTAGATGCTGTTATTATCAATTTTATAATATATAATTTAATATTAATGTTATATTTAAATGTCAAGAAATTTTATATTATTTAATTAGACATTACTTTTATATAATTTTATATTAATTTTATACATTTCGGAAAATTATTTAATTTTCTAATTATTTAATTGATTTAGTTGTTTAATTACCATCGGTAAGCATGGCCCTAGCTGTCAGGAATTCTGTGGAGTCTTTTCTACTTTTTTTTTACTATGCAGCACAGATTCGCAGCAAGATTACACCTACAATGCAACTATATGTATGAACTGCTGAAGAACAGGTTCATACATTCTGGAACAATCTACACTGCTTTAAAGCTATTTAGAACTGGCCTCTATGCGCCAAAGTTCCTACATGTCGCCCACAGTCTGTAGTTATCTCTCCATGACTAAGTTCTGTCACAGATAGCTTTGTCTTCATCATTCGGCTGAAACTGTATCAAGAAATATTAACATCTTATTTAAACAACAGTACATATTTGACAAGACGTTGGATCACTGAGGTATAGAATAGTGTGCTTTAGTAGGATAGCTGTAATATTACTAGAGGGCTTCACTCGATTAACTTGCTGTGACATCATAGGGTATGTTCACACGGCAGTACAGTACGCCCCGCAATTACGCCGGGTGTTCGGGAGTCGCGCTGACCGGTGCGTACTCCCGCAACGCGCGTGGGGGGGGGGGGCCTCAGCCCGCCAGCCCCGTAGACATGCAGCTCGAAAACGGCGCGAATAAGTGACATCACTTATCTCCCCGCGCGTACAATCGATCGTATTCTATGAGAACTATGGATTACTGTAATTATGGGGCGCACCCCAAAATAAGCCGTGTGAACATACCCATAAGGAGGTTTAGTCATGAAAGATTCTGTTACATCTCTGGTGGGTTTGATTTTGTTAAATCAAAAGAGAACTGAGAGGTAAAATACTGTGACATCACAAGTAGTCGTACTTTTTTTTTACATAAATTAAATCACAAATACCTAAGGATCCATATACTGTTGAGGGTTTTTCATGCATGAATGAGATGTCCCGTTGTTGGTATCTGGCCCCGGGTTGAATATTTGGTAATCCTACAGTATGCATATACAGTATGCAGAAAATAGTGGTCATTACAATAGAGCATTTTAAGAGCATGTCATGTGTTTACATTGCATGCGGTCACCTTTGGAAATATCTCTGTAGAGAAAAAGACAAGTAACATGTTTAATGCAGAAGTATATTTTCATCAGCTGGATTGTTAAAGACAAATATAGAAGAGCCATATATATATATATATATATATATATATATATATATATATATATATATATATATTTGGCACAACTCACTACAGTATCATGATGGATTTTAAAGGTATTACTTGAAGCTTTTTCACCTCAAAGAAAAACTGTAATAAAGCCTTCCACCTACCATCCACCATATAGAATACTATCATTCAAAGGATTGTTAACTTACTATGTCTAATGGTGGTAAAGACATTGATGTTTCTAGGTAGTGTTTTAGAACTACTGCTGTATATAGGATAAATGTATATACTATAATATCACACCATTGTGTATTGTGTGTGTATATATATATATATATATATATATATATATATATATATATATAATAATATTATAACATACATATCATACATCATATAGTGAAGGAAATAATTATTTGATCCCTTGCTGCTTGTGTATGTTTGCTCACTGACAAAGACATGAGCAGTCTTTAGTTAAGGGTAGTTTAATTTTAACATTGAGAGATAGAATATCCTAAATAAAATCCAGAAAATCACGTTGTATAAATTAATTCTCACTGCAAAATGCAAATAAATTTTATTTTCTGGATTTTATTTTGGATATTCTATCTCTCAATGTTAAAATGAACCTACCCTTAAAATTATAGACTGTCAATGTCTTTGTCAGTGGGCAAACTTACACAATAAGCAAATGATCAAATACTTATTTCCTTCACTGTATATAATCAACCTTATGTGTTTACTACATTAATTTAATACTGTTGTTCCCCATGAACTAGAAATTCTGGAGCATCTTCTCTTATGACACTGTGTTGCGCTGTTCCTCTTTTATTCCTCCTAGAAATGTGTTATTGAATTTGTCAGCTGGGTGTTACCATTCCATTTATCAACTGGAACACACTCCCAATTAGTAACACAGATGTGACAGATTGGTAATGATTTTCTCGGAGAAATAACGGGGGAAACATAGAACATAGAGATTTAAAGGGAACCTGTCACATAGGTTATGCCCCCCTTGCTGAGGACAGCACAAGCTAGTGTCAGACCTGCTGTTTCCAGCGCTGTGTCCCTTATTCTGTAAGATGCAGCAGTTTTAGAGCATTTACCCCTCAAATCTTATTAATGAGCAGGGGTTAGCTCCGCCCACCAAAGGCTAGACCCGCCCACTGACAGTTATTCACATGTTTCTACCTATTCAAAGTAATAGGTTTGTCAGTTGAGGTGGGCGGGGCTAGCCTCCGATTGGCTGGGTTTGAAAAAAACTGATACCTTGAAGGACCCTTCGAATGACTCTTCTGGCTGAAAACTGCAGTTTTGAGCATTAAATACACGAAAACTACAGCATCTTACAGAATAAGGGACACAGCGCTGTAAACAGCAGGTCTGACACTACCTTATTCTGTCTTCAGCCAGGTGGGCAAAAACTATGTGACAGGTTCTCTTTAAGGAGAGATGTTTGATATTTCACAAGGAATACTCGTTTTCACTAAAACTTCCAAATCAAGAATGGCCACAAGTCCTCTTTATAGACTTTAATATCTAAGAACATGCACTTCTTTTCGAAGTACAACTGTAATCTATAAGGTCAGAGACTGAAGAGGATTCTAAGTCTAGTCCAGGAACAGGGATATCTCAAATCAAACACCCTGTAGCAAAATAAGATTAGTGTTTCAGTCTGTCTTGATTCCATTCCCCCTGGGTGCCTCCCCTGCACTGCATGAGGCCCTGAAATATTTCACTAGAATTATTCAGAGTAAACATTCCTCCACTTTACTGGTTTAGACGTCCTTCCCCTATCTTGTGCCTCCTTTTAGGGCAATCGTTCCCGGGAACAACACTTAACAATTATACCCGTAGTGCTAAAAATCACTGAAGATGAAGCCACATTCCGTAAGAGGGTGACAGTTACTTTATTGAGTTATAGATACAATGTAAAAAGGATGATCTGCGGAATCAGACTAGAGCATATCACTCTTCCTGGAACTGTGACCAAACGCTGTATACTTCGAAACTGAAATACCAGATGCTACAAGGAGGAATTTGCTGAGATTTTACCCCGTGAGCAGAAAACTTTCACTTAAAAAGATGAAAAAAGTCTTCTTTGTCATCACCTTTGTTTTGGACATGTGCATGTGCTTTGCACAAGCTGTATATCACTATGCATAGAATATATTATTGTGATAGTAAAGGAAATTACATTATCAGAGGCTCCAAAATTAGTAACAGTGCCCCTGGTTTACCTCAAACACCAGTTTGGAGGTGCAACAACAACTTCTGCACCATATACATATAAGCTTAAAGGGGTTGTCTCACTACGAAGATCATAGTTGAAAATGTAGGGACCAAAAATCTAAGGATGTACACCCTTGGTTACCATTAGCAAAGTGCTATGGTTTTAGAGAACAGGCTGGATTACTTGTGCTTAGCAACGGAGCTTCTTTACAGGTCGGGGAAGCATTCTGTCCAGCCCAGGTCGCAGACGAGAACGCGCATGCAAATGAAAGGCAGTAAAGAGGTCCTGGGAATGCACAGGGATGTGTGTATTGGCAGGGACCTAGGGGAGAGGCAGTAAATCGGACCTGCAGGGTGGGGTGTATTGGCAGGGGGACCCACGGAGGAGAGGCAGTGAAGAGGACGGGCAGGGGAGATGTGTATTGGCAGGGGGACCCACGGAGGAGAGGCAGTGAAGAGGATGGGCAGGAGTGTGTGCATTGGCAGCCACAGGGATGTGTGTATTATCAACCACAGGCATCGGTGGGGGGTGTCAGCAGCTACATGCACAGAGGAGAGAAAGAGAGAGAGAGATCTTCTCTGTGTCGCTGCCAATACACACATCCCTGTGCATTCCCAGGACCTCTTCACTGCCTTTCATTTGCATGCGCGTTCTCGTCTGCGACCTGGGCTGAACAGAATGCTTCCCCGACCTGTAAACAAACTCCGTTGCTAAGCACAAGTAATCCAGCCTGTTCTCTAAAACCATAGCACTTTGCTAATGGTAACTAAGGGCGTACATCCTTAGATTTTTGGTCCCTACATTTTCAATTATGATCTTCGTAGCGAGACAACCCCTTTAAAGATGCAGACAGTGATGTCACTGCTCATGTATGATGAACAATGTACCTTATTGTATTAAAATAGGGAGCCCTAGAGAGCAGGGAGGCGCGCGCCGGGAGGCAGGGGCTGGGCAGAGAAGAGAGCGCGCCTGCGGCCCAACATGCGAGTCGCAGCGCCGCTCCCCAGCGGAACACGGGTGCGCCTTCAAGCCGGAGTGAGTGTCGCAGGGGCACCTGTGACATACAGCATATGCAAGATCATTTTAGATAACAATGTTTAAATCTCCATCTCCAGCCCCAGTCAATAAAGGGAATTTACAAAGATCATATTATATTTGGCACAGTTTTTGCCTGTTATATGCCAGCTATGTGTGTAGATTTTTGCTATAATTCAGTACTTTAAATTAGACATGGTGTCCCACTCACTGGAAGCCTGGAAAACTCAGATACTAATGAATATATTTTAATTACATTTTGATCTCAACATATCAGGAACTCTTCATAACATGTTTATCGAACACTCTTTAGGCTGACTGCACCCAGCGGTACCATAAATAATTTAGGAGCCTCATATAGCCAAAGCATCTTTTTCTCCCACACATTATGATTTCCTATTTTCCACCATTTAGGGAGCCAATTTTGTTAAAGATTTGATCAAAGCTCCTGACAGTAGTACTGCAAATATTTTTCTGATTTTGCCCCTGATTGTACCATCTATATGGAGGCAGTCACCTGCCAGGAAGACAGAACAGCTAGTCTGGACGGTTAGATTGGCTGTCTCACTTGACACACTATGCCACTCTAACACCCTCTTTTTTGTTTTAGTCGTATAATCAATAGAAGCCTATGAAATTTAAAGTCAAAAAGCCACTAGAAGAATTGCATTTTTAGAAATGGGTATGGAAAATAGAAACTGGAGTAAATTTGTTGCACTGCAGAGTGCCCACCTGCTAAGCCCTGCACACTTTTTAGAAAATGGTTAAAGAGTTTTATCGTTACAAAGATCATGTCTCAGATTATGGGGAAAGTAAAAATAAGCACTTTTGTAATTGGGTTGCATTACCTCTGTCACTTGGTTTAGCAGATATGAGCATCTCTGTAAATCTGTCTTCTATTTCTGCTGTTGATGGTCAGAACGTCCCCTGGTCGATTCTCGCACCCTAGACACGCCCCCTGCACTGTGATTGGCTGGCTGATATTTCATTCAGCCTGTTGGGATACGCCCCTAGACAGGAAATGCCCCGGCCACGCCCCCTGCGCTTTGATTGGCTGCCTGTACACTCTGTGTTTACTCCCCTCTGAGCTGTTAAAATCGATAGTGAAAACAAGGTCTGCTGCCTCTATGTACATCTCCCAGCTTTAGGGTCAATGTTCTGGGCAATTACTGGCTGTTTAAGGGGCTTTTGCCAAGAGGTTGATTAACCTCCTCACAGATCCAGTCCTTCAGCTGCTACTTGGAAAAGAAGGCATTCTGTTCCTCAGATCGAATGCAAGCCCTGCCTTCTTATGACGTCATCATCTGTAGTGTATAACATAAGGATTCAACACTGTGTCTGCATAAGCTGCTTGTGTGGTGCAGAGCTTAGGTGACCAGCCCTGCAAGAGAGCGGTTTTGGAGTTCAAGCCCCATCAGTAATTATTATTTTTTTTCTTTAAAATTTGTACACATATGTAACGAAATGAAAATATATGTGTAGACATCTATAATTTTATTCATATACACACACAAAGCTCCCCTATATAGTGTCCTATCCTTGCAGTCACACCAAGCACTTCCAACATACGTGATACAATGCATATATTCTGGGGGATGAGACATGATATAGGGGAGCCCTGTATGTGTATATATATCATTATAGAGATTAACATATATATTTTAGGTCTCTCTACATATGTGTAGAATTTAGGGGGGAAAAAAAATATACCCTGTGAGGGACTAGAACTCCAAACCCCTTCGTTGTAAAAGCAATAGTCTACCACTGCTCTCTCTACCTCTGCACCACCAGCCCAAGTTAGTTACAAGCTGAGCAGGGCCTTCTCTCAAAGCTGATTTGCTTCTCCCCCCATTGTTTTCACTCACATGTCACTGACAGGAAGCAGAGATCTTTACTTGAAGCTGACATTTGTAGTTGAGTAAAGATCTCTGCCTGTTGTCAGTACAATTTGGATGAACACCACTAGAAGTAACAGCTGCTGGCTTTCAGTTGTGTGTAAACTAAGACATATGACAGGTGCTTGCTGGAGTTTGGAGCCTCAAGGCTGCAGACATAAGCAGGCAGGAGGCTACAGAGCTGTTATATCCAGACAACCTTCTGCATCCCCTGCTTCAAACAAAATGATGATGTCACAGTTCTTCAGTGAGGGGAGACACGCCTCCTGGGAGGAGAGACACGCCTGCTGACAGGAGAGACACGCCCCTGGATTTCAAACTCAATCTGAGAAAATTAGCTGAACAGCACGAGCAGCTCAAACGATAACACCCCTTTAAGGGAATGTCATCAAAAAACGACTTATGGTTTAACTAATGTTTTTTATGTAAAACACATTTTTTAAGAATTTTGGGTTATTTTTTTTTTATTTTCCATATCACTTTCAATATTTTTTTACAATTCTTAAGTCCTGCAGTTTTCACTTTGGCCTCAAGGCCTAATAATGGTGTGACACTTCCTGTTCTGTAGACAAAGATTTCCAGTAGTCTGCTCACAATCAGTACAAGCAGGGTTACACTGTAAGGTGACAACAATGTGTAGATAACACAGGATCAGTGGCGTAGGGGTGTCCCACCACATCCGTTGAATTAGACACATTTATGATTCTTTGACGCCAAATCTAGGCGCAGAACAATTAGAACAGCCAGACCAGGTTAAAGGTGGTATGTCTGAGCCTGAGTTGTTGTATTAGCACTACAATGCGCCTGTCTGTATGATCTGCAGAAGAACAGGTTCATACATTCTGGCACATTCTACACTGCCTTAAAGCTGTTTAGAACTCACCTGTCAGCGCCAGGATCCTTACATGTCACACTTTGGAGGACATGTATGAAAACTGTCTTGGTCTAAGACTTTTCTTGTTGCTCTTAGCAACCAATCAGCGCGCCCCTTTCATTTCATATGGTGCTCTGAAAAAATGAAACGGGCGCTCTTAATGGTTACTAAGTGCAATAAGAAAAGTCTTAGACCAAGACAGTTTTCATACATGTCACCCTTTGTGTCTAAAAAAAAGCTTAAACCCACAAGTAAATTTCCCCAATAGAATCTTAAAGGTACACTGTAGGCAAAAAAAAAAATGAAAAAAAAAAAAATCACAAGGGGCGACGGGTCCCATTAGGGCGGCAACATTTTTCGGGTGTGTTTTGCGCCAAAAAACTGTTAACTCCCTATTCTCTATATAAATGAACTGTACATCAAAACTAGGCGCATTATACATGACACATTTGAATGTGCCTAAAGTAGGCTCATCAAATATGCCAGCAATGACATGCTATGCGCCTAAATTATGCTATGCGCCTAGGTTAGGCTCATCGATTTTACTATGCAAAGTATACCACATGCCAGATTTTTGACAGGTTCATTCCTTCAGGCACAATATACACTTCCTTAACCCCTTAACGACCCTGGACGTATGAGTACGTCCCAAGGCCGCTAAGGGGCTCCGCGACCCCCCCGCACAGCCGGCAGGTGTAAGTGGCTGATTGCCGCTAACACCCGGCAGTAACAGCGCCGGCGGCTGGCGTCGCCCGCTGGTGCTGTTTAACCCGTCAGACACCGCGGCAAAGATGGCGGCGGCGTTTGACTGAATGACGATCGGTCCCGCGCACTGATCGTTAGGGTCATCGGCATCCGACGACCGGACACGGCAGTGGGGAGCCCTGTGAAGGCTCCCATCACTTACATTTCCCGGTTTGCCCCACTTCCGGCCGTAGACAGGAAGAGGGGAAACGGCCATCTTTGTACACCCTAATGGATTGCCTATGCAAATTGAATCTTAGGCTAGGATAATTTATATGAAAATTAATAAATAAAGTTTTAAAGTACAAAAAAAAAGTATTAAAAGTTCAAATCACCCCCCTTTCCCCAATTTACAAATAAAATATTAAATAATAAACAAGTAACACATATTTCGTATCACCGCGTCTGAAAAAGTCCGGTCTATAAAAATATAACATCATTTATCCCGTACGCTGAACACCGTAGAAGAAAAAAAATTCCAAACTCCAAAATTGCGTTTTTTGGTCATTTTACATCACTCAAAAAATGGAATAAAAGTGATCAAAAAAGTTGCATGCATTCCAAACTGCTAGCGATAAAAAGTACACTTCAGCCCGCAAAAAATGCCCCCTCACTGATTTCCGTAGGTGTTAGTACAAAAAAGTTATTGGTCGCACAAAATGGCGCCGCAGAGCAAATTTCCAAAATAGAAAATGTTTGGAATTTTTTTACGGTACCAAAACATAACAGAAACCCTACATGTTTGGTATTGCCGGATGCGTACAACCTGTAACAACAATACAGATAACACATTATATTTACCGAAGAGTGAAGAACGTAAAAGCAAAACACCCAGAAACATGGCGAAAATAAAAAAAAAAATCACCATTTGTCCATCTTGGAATTTTATTGAGGTTTCCCAGTATATTCTAGAGTACAGTGAATAACACCATTAGAAAATACATCTTGTTCCACAAAGTAAAAGCCCTCTTACGTCTATGTAAGTAGAGAAATAAAAAAGTTATGGCTTTCAGAAGGCGAGGAGGGAAAAACAAACGTGTCACCAAAAAAACCCGCCAGGTCCTTAAGGGGTTAAAACTGGCGTGGTTGCACCTCTTTTCTGACATGTTGTCCAAGATGTTCACTGGCACATTGTAGCAACTTGCGATAGTTATCATTATGAACCAATTTTTTTTTTACCATGGAATGTGTTAGCTATATCTATAGTAACCCTCTACTCAATGAATATGGGTGTATTCAGTGGTCAAGTGCACACAGTCTTCTCACAGAAAGATTGACGAAATATCATTTGTAAATGCTGCATCATTCAGCTTAAAATAAAAACATGAGAACTGAATACATCATTCAACAATTTTCCATCCCATTCATTATCCAAACAGTATGTACACTCCCAGTAGATTTATTGCAGAAACTCAGACTATCCCTGCGTTTTTATTGCAGAAAAACACTGCCGACAGACAGGGCCGGGACGACAGGTATTCAAAGGTAGGCAACCACCTGGGGCGCTACTTCATCCCAGGCAGAAAAGAAGGGCAAGGAGGTATGGAGTGGGCTGAATTTTTCATAGAGGACGCTAGGGCACCAGAACGCCTTGTCCCAGTCCTGCTGCCAGATGTTAGGGGAAATCAGTAGGGAAATATAAAACATATATAATTGAACAAGCAATGAAAACCCTTAAAACTTATAACTTTTAGTAAATCATGGTAAAAAATTCAGTTCTATAAAATCAATACATAAAGCCCAAATCTATAGAATGGAATTTGCATATTGCTCTTATGGTAAGGAATTTTAACCATGAATTAATGGTTATGTTTTCAAGGTATTCATTGCTTATTCCGTGAAATCTATAGGGACACCTGGTTGAAATGAAATAGAAAACAACAAGCATTACAATTACAAGCATTGTGGCACCTTGAATGCATTGTTTGGGTCAGTGTTTTTTTTTTTCCAAATGCAGAATGTTTTATCTGTGACATATTTTTAGGAAGTATGTAGCATGTTTGCTCTAACCCTACATTCTGCATTTTTTATTTTTTGCTTTAAAAATGCATGAGTAAATGTGTGCCATTTTTTATTGCATTTCATATGACATTTAGTTACATTCTCTAGAATTTGTTATGGAGGAAAACAGAAAAAATACCCCCCAAAAAATGTATGTACTTAACCAAAGCGAGGCAGATTAAGTATGAGAATGGTGACATAATGCTTGCACAATTTAGGGGAAATTTATTAAGACTGGTGTTTAATACATTGATTTTAATAAAAAAATTCACTGGAGAAAGATGCACCAAATATATTAACATTTAAAGGGGATGTATCGCTTCATCAGTTCGGCTGTTCTCTTGAAGCTTGATTCTCTCAGTTCCTGAAATCCAGGGGTGTTTCTTCCCCTCCCAGCTGAATATTTCTTAACTGAGGAGGGATGAAATCATCCTCCCCCTTCACTGTTCATGCTCGCTCCTAAGTCAGTGTGTTCAACCTCCCCCCTCCCTCCACATGTCACTGTGTTGTTCCTCTCCTTTTGCAGTCTTATTTTGTAAGAGCTGTTTACATACCATAGTTGAGTGTGCCGCTGATATTGGAATGTGTATGTATATTATTGCCACACCAGCGTGCACCTATGCTAATTTTTTTCAAAATATATTTTTGGGGGGATAAGGCCAAGTGTCGTTTTCTAGTTTGTGTATGGGGGAGTGGCTGCCTCCGTTGTTTTTTTGCACTCCACCCACCTTCACAGGTTTTAAATCCCACGCAGTGTGCCTGGTAGCTGGTGCCTTCACTCCCTAGAGTATGGAGGTCTGAACAGGACCTAGAGAGAGGGAAAACGTCAGTGTAGGATCCACCTGCATTGAGGTCTCGTTGAAGTTCGAAAATGGGCTTAAGCAGTTTTGATCAAATATGTGAACTAAGAACCTCATCATTTTCAATATATCCGAAGTAGCAGAAATGCTTTTTTTAAAAAGATTCCTATGTGCCTCTTGATAGTTCTTTTAGTTGATAGTGTGCCGCTGATATTGGAATGTGTACATACCACAGGCCTGCATTCAGTCTAGACAGCCTTCTATGAACTGAGAGCACTGATCTTTTCTCCTCGCCAGCTGGAGGTTTGTTACAGTTGAATCCAGTCTTCTATGAACTCCTCCAGAGCACAGATCCGTCTCCCTTCTATGTTTACACAAGGCACCGAGTCACAATTCTGCTGTTTTCTGATTGTGGAAGCATCTTCAGTGTCAATGAGGGGCTGATAACTGTACAGAGTGAAATTGTTGCTGTTTATTCTGAGTGAGAGAGGCAGAAATGCACACTACTGTGAATACGACCGGGGGCCGGACAGAATGTAAATTAGTAGAGCCGGCAGCCAATGAAATGCAAGGAGGTGGAATCCGACCAGCAGTGGGGGAACAGTGTTTACACAAAACGAAGATAGGGGATCCTGTGAAAACAAAACAGCTTTGCAAATGACATCCAATTGCAGAGTTGCTTGTTTCACTGTCCCCTTATTCTGAAGACCATTTAATGAAATTATACAACCCCTTTAATACATTTGGCACAACTTTCAGTGTCCGTGAACCAGGAAGAGAAAGCTACACCTGTTATGACCTGGAAAAGAGCTTATCTATAACTTATTCCAATTTTTGTTTTAGAGTATATCAAATGTGTCAGGCTGTGTTGGACCATGTCCCTATTCGTTAAGTTCTGACGACTTTTTGGAAAAGTAGAGAGCTCAGAGTAAAAGAACTCAAATGTCGCAAAATTTTGAGCGAATGACACGTGAACAAAAGTAACATGGAAAGGGGCAAGGCTTTACATGCAGAATTAAACACCATAAATTAGGCACAAGTTTGGTGTAAACTAAGTTAAATAATAAATTGTATAAAGGAAGAGAAAGGTGCCTATAAATTTACCAGATTTATGAGCCATTCTAATACATCTCTATATTTATTATTTTGCCATAGGCAAACTTAAACTCTATCAGTTCTCAATCCTATAAAACACTAAAACGTAAATTTTATTATGTATAACACTTAACCTCTATACACACTATTTAAAAAACTTGATTTCTAACCTCTCAATTTATCCCTTTCTAATTGTGAAGGAATAACTCCTTTTCTATTATCAAGTCTGGTGGAACCTTTTCTATACAGTGATTTACTAACTCCAATAAGGGATCCCAAACATCCTACTTGGGCAGTCATCCCTAATCCTGATGGACATAAAACATATAAGGTTTCCTTGTAAGACCCTCTGCAGTGGGTAACACTGTAGAAAGAGGTGAGAAATCACAATTTAAAATGTCATGCCTGACCTCCCCAACATGTTTCACCAGCTAAACTAACTTCATCAGGGGATAGAGGTCCAGAGACTATTCTAATACATCTGACTCATTTTTATACTGTCTAGTAAAAGTGTAGATTGTCTAAGCATCACACTGTATAGTATTAGTAAATCTGCTCCATTATTTTGAGAAAAAAAAACAATAAACAAATGTATCTACAAATGCGGCAACAAAAAACAAAACAATATTTTTTTTCTCACCTATCCAATCTGCACCAGTACAAATAAGGGTTCTTAATTCCATTATCTCAATTTCACTTACTTGTACGTTCCATGAAGCACTAGTAAATACTATTATTTTTTCTTGCAAAATGTGGGAAAATACTTGATAGCGTCATTTTCCCTGGATCAAGATTTAACTTGAGTCAAAATGAATTATTACACTTTTGTATAAATAGCATGCAGAGAATCAGATCAGTCTATTTTGGTAGAGTAACAACAAGTCACATGACATTTGGGACAGAAGGAAAATTCTCAGTTAGATATACAGGGTCATTCCTTATCTACAATAATAATTTTCTGTTGGACTCTAGCGTTTTGTGCCAGAGAAGCTAATGCTTCATTTAGGCATGTAGTCAAACTAGTGTACCAGAACTTTATAACTAAAAGGTTTTTTTTTTATGTGTAATGTGATTTGTGCTGTTTTATAATATTATTATTATTATTATTATTATTATTATTATATGGTTTGACAACGTTTGTAGAGGGTTATACTGTTGCTTTAAGAAAATTTACCTCATGACTTGTAGGGTAAGCCCATGCAGGAGTGAGCTCTAGCTTCTGGGAGCTGGAGAGCAGCCAGAGTTTATCTAAACTAAGCTTAACTTGAGGTTAGTCCGTTGTAGTTGTAACTAACAGCTCTTATGGAGTTGAGTCTTGGTCAAATCCATCAGTGACCCAGAGACAGAAACTCCCATACCAGCCAATGACAGAAAAACAAGCTTTCAGAGAGCTAAACCTGGAGAGGATTTCCCCATGAACAGTAGCCATTGCTAAACTGATATTGCCACTTAAACTCATGGTGAGACTCATCTTGACTGCAAAACATCTCTCCAAGTGCTGTCGGGAGAGAGAATTTGTGAGGAGAGGTTTCCCTGAGCTTTGGGATAAGTTACCTTGTGGCCTGACCCAGCAACATGTGGCAACTATCACGTCGCTTTAAGAGTATAGATTTGAACTATACATAAGAGAAAACAGACATATAGGGGGACATTTATGAAGTTCGCGCGCGTCAAATCGCCTGTTTTCACGTTTTTTACCGTTAAAACTGCGCCTGATGTATGTCGGTGCTGAAGTGCGTTAATAAATGTGGGGAAAACTTCAACGCCTCCGGCAGACAGACCTCATTGGAGTAGGTCTGCCTGTCGGAGCTGTAATACGCCTCACTTTGCCGACTGGCATTTGTACATGCGTCGGAGTTTTCGAATGTGGTTCGCCCCGCCCCAGAACGGCCCTTCATGTTAGGCGCAAAACAAAGTGGCAAACCTTGCGCCTAACAGCGCATTAGGTGCGTCCAACAGAAGAGCCGGCAGAGTGAGGCGCAAAAAACATCTGAAAATGTGTGAAAGCTCCGATCATACATGTCCCCCATACAGATTTGTACCCTGTGATTGGGAATTGTAAGGAAGACTTCAAGTATAGGATTCACCCCTGCATATGGCATTTGAAAGCTTGCATAGCCTAAGTCTGAGATTAGTAACTAAAAGAAATTGTACCTCAAGCTTGATGGAATAGAAATGGTATTCATTGAAACCTTAAAGAAAATTGAGTTGAAAGCTTAAAGGAAACCTGGTTTATGCTACCCTATCTGAGAGCAGAATATGATAAAGAGAGAGGAGATGAGTTCTGTGATATATAGGGTTATATGATAGAGGAGAGGAGCTAAACTCTGTGATATGTAGGATTAGATCATTTGGTGCTGTAACAACGCTGGTTGGCAAACTGATCTCAGAACGAAATGAAGCCAACAAGCAGTTACATACAAGTCATATACGAAGTGTTTATCATAGTAAACATAGGGACTTACCATAGATGATGAAAACAAGACAGAACGATGATATAGGTTATGGATGGAGATGGAATGATAATGACTTAAACCCAGAAGCAAGTCACCAAGCATTAACTGACCCTAAAAACTCACATTACCTAAACCTATCCCTAAAAACCAATCCCTAGCACAGTCCCTAATGCCAAACCCCCATGGCCATATTCTATCCCTGACAATATCCCTTCCAATGTCCCTCTGCTATGATGATCCTAATCAAAACAGTACAGAACTACCTGAGAGAATAAACTGAAACAAGCAGAGAACTAAAGACAAACAAGGCTCTAACTTTCTGGAAATTGTAAACTAAATCGAAAAAGGACACAATATGACTAAGTACATAAGGTAATTGAAACTGAAGTCAAGCAGATCACAAGACTAAAGCTCTCAGCCAATAGTGTTTTTGGACTGACTTGTCCACTGTTTTTGGACTGACTTTGACAACAGTGAAAATCAGACTGTAAATCCACCCCCATTGACCACAATAGAAAATGTGAACTGTAGTGTAATTTCAAAACCGTTAGCAACAATTGGAACATGTACAATAATCAGATGGTTTTCAGTAGAAAACCATCAGAAAATACACCGATAAAGTCAATGGGGAGGGTAAAAATAATTAAATAAGATTATCTCTACACTGTCTGAAAAAAAAGCATTGAAAAACCAAATCCTAAGATCCTGACCGAAAACCGAGAAAAATCAGTGCAAAATCAGTTGTTTTTTCTCTGTTTAAATTCTGATTCAAAATCCTGCAGTATTTTGTCCTTTGACGTGTGGATGCAGCCTGAAGGGCTAGCAATCAAGCTCACATGTGCCACATGGTCAACTGATCAGTCCTGAGAGTTGTATGAGGCTGTTGAATAGTAGTGGCCTGATCTGATCTAGTAAGCAGGAGAAGATGAAATGGCAGGAGGATTCCTGCTATTTGTAACAGTCATGTTTGCTCACCCTCATTCAGTGAGGGTGTATACCAAGCAAACTGTCAATCACTATATGGGGGCGGGCTATTTTCATTATTTTCTTTGCTTTTTACTGCTTTAAATGATACAAACCTATATATCACAGCGCTCAGCTTCTCTCCTCTATCATATAACCCTATATATCACAGCACTCAGCTTCTCTTCCTCTATCAAATAACCCTATATATCACAGCACTCAGCTTCTCTCCTCTTTCATATAACCCTATATATCACAGAGCTCAGCTTCTCTCCCTCTATCACTATACCCTATTTATCACAGAGCTCAACTTCTCTCCCTTATTCATATAACCCTATATATATCACAAACTCAGCTTTTCCCTCTTTCACATAACCCTATATATCACAGGTTCAGCTTCTCTCCCTCTATCATATAACCCTATATATCACAGGCTCAGCTTCTTCCCTCATCTATACCCTATATATCACAGAGCTCAGCTTCTCTTCCCTCTATCATATTAACCCTATTTTATCACAGAGCTTAGCTTCTCTCCTCTATCTATATAACCCTATATATCACACGCACTCAGCTTTTCCCCCTATATCACATAACCCTATATATCACAGAGTTCAGCTTCTCTCCCTCTAGTATATAACCCTATATATATCACAGAGCTCAGCTTCTCTCCTCTATCACATAACCCTATATATCCCAGCAGTCAGCTTTTCTACCTCTATCATATAACCCTATATATCACAGCGCTCAGCTTCTCTCCCTCTGTGCTATGACTCTATATATCACAGAGCTCAGTTTTCCCCTTATTATAAAGCCATATGATTCACACGAGTCATCTTCTCTCCTCATATACAACGCTATTTCACGGCATTCAGTCTTGGTTCGCTCTTCGTCCATATAACGGTCTATATCAATTAGCGTCAGGGTTCTCTCCTCTGTGCTATGACTCTATATATCACAGAGCTCAGCTTTTCCATCATCATATGACCCTATATATCACAGAGCTTAGCTTCTCCCTTCTATTGTATAATCCTATATATCACAGAACTCAGCTTCTCTATGATATAACCCTATATATCACAGAACTCAGCTCCCTCCTCATATGATATAACCTATAATCACAGAACTCAGCTCCTCTCCTCTATGATATAACCCTACATACCACAGGGCTCAGCGTCTCTCCTCTATCATATAACCCTATATATCACAGCGCTTAGCTCCTGTCCTCTATCATATAACCCTATGTATCACAGAACTCAGCTTCTCTCCCTCTATCACATGCTTTCAGTTAGGGAAGTATAAGGGCTTGTTCACACAGAGTTTACACTCCATGATACAAGCGCTTTTCGGATCCGTCTTGGGGTTCGCTCTGTCGGTCCCCAAGACGGATCTAACAATTATCAGTGGGATTCTCACTGCTCGCTGTGCTGAACACGGAGCAGCGTTCACATGAGGGATCGCCGCTGTGTGTTTCAAAAGCGCAGCTCAGCTCCGTCTTGAAAAGAATTGACATACCGTGTGAACGCCACTCTGTGTTCGGCATAGACAGCAGTGATAATCTCACTGCTAATTGTTAGATTCGTCTTGGGGACTGTCAGAGCAAACCCCAAGACGGATCCCTAAAGTGTTTGTAACACGGAGTTTAAACTCCGTGTGAACAAGCCCTAAACCACCTGACATGTTCACTTTAAGCCTATTTTACTTTCACCTTGTCTAATAAGACTTTGTTTACATTTCTCATTGACACTTATTTAAAAAAAAGTTTGCGTGGGGTATTAGATATTTTGTTTAAAAAAAACAAAACAATTTATTGACACTTAGGCAATGTTCACACGGCTTAAAATGGGATGTATTTCAGTCCGTAATTCAGTCCGTACTGCGCGAATTCTCATAGAGAACTATGGATTACGTCTCCTCTCCCTGCTCGGCGAATCCGCCGGACGGGGAGATAAGTGACATGTCATTTACTAGTGCCGTATATGCGCCGCTAGTAATGATAGTCTATGGGCCGGCGAGGTGCCCCCCGCTCCCGCCCCCATCCACACGGCATAATTGCGGGGCGTAATTATGCCCCGCAAATAAGCTGTGTGAACATAGCCTTAGGGCCACATATATGAAAACTGTCTAGGTCTAAAACTCACTTTGTTGCCCATAGCAACCAATCAGAGTGCCCCTTTCATTTTCCCAGAGGAATTTATAAAATTAAAGGGTAGCTCTGATTGGTTGCTATGGGCAACAAAGAAAGTCTTACACCGGACAGTTTTCATAGATGTGGCCCAAAATTTTTAAAGATTACATATAAATGGCATTTTTGTTTCAAAGTGCAATGTGTCATAAACATTTTTTATTTTAAAGAAGATTGTTACAATGACTTCCAATGCAGCCCAAAACAATACAGTATATTACGCAATACGCCAGGAAGAAGTGACTTGAATTCTTTCCCCCGGGTGAAGTGAAAGGGACAATCTGATTGGTTGCTATGGCCAACAAAGTGAGTTTTAGACCTAGACAGTTTTCATACCTGTGGTCCACAATTTCTGAATATCGAGAAGTACGATGGTAGTTAAAGGGAACCTGTCACACTGAACATGCTATAGAGCAGGAGAAGCTGAGCAGGTTGATATATAGCTTTGTGGGAGAAGATTCAGTACAATTTGTATTTTATTCATTGAAATTCCTGCTTCTTCTGGGTTAAGGAGTCCAGTAGACGGTGTTATCAGTGATTGACAACTATCTCTGTATGCATACTCATAAAAGGAAGGCTGTCAATCACTGATAACAATATCCCCTGGACTCTTCAATGTAGAAGAAGCAATGATTTAGATCAGTGTTTCTCAACTCCAGTCCTCAGGACCCACCAACAGGTCATATTTTCTGGCTTTTCTTAGCAGTGCACAGGTGATATAATTATTGTCAGTGCATTCTGTGGGAGATCATGAAAACATGACCTGTTGGTGGGGCGTGAGGACTGGAGTTGAGAAACACTGATTTAAATGAATAAATTACCTGTTCTACTAAATCAGTGCCTAAGCAGCTATATATGAATCTACTCAGCTCCTTCCGCTCTATAACACTCTGCTGGGAGATCAGGTAGCATGTTTAATCTGACAGGTTCCCTTTAATAGTCTTGCCATTCATTTGGTGTCCACCCGTTGTCTATGTGGGTTTAGCTTGGTTCTCATGAAAATATGTTCAAACTTTGCCCATATCCTTGTATACAGTGTAATCTTCCCATGACCGGTCCATTCCCACAAGTTTACAATGCAACAAATGGCCTTTGTGTCAGGCTTTTATTATTTCTCCACAAAGGCAGGTAACGTTTTGAACCTTAATTACAAAAAAGATTACATAAACTACATTGTGATAACACTCTTGGCAATCTTCAATTAAAAGGTGTGCTATTAAAGTACAGAACAGTATTACATTCCAGTAATTCAAACCTATCTAATTTCCAAAGATCTAAAAACAGCTTTCACTGGCTGCACTCAAATACAATTTTTTTCTGAGTCAGCCACTCCCTGAATCCTCTGTATGCTGGTTCTTTCTCATGCACTATGTCATATCTGCTAATGGATGGTTGTCCTTGGAGAGGGGGCAGTGCAGGATTCGTGAAGGTTTAGCAACGATCTGCAGTGCCTCGCTTTCATTAGAAACACTTATTCAGCAGCCTGTACAAGAACACTGAAAAAAGAAGCTATTTCTGTGCTGTCACAAGCCTGACCCAGCAGATGTAACTTGGTGTAGCCTTGCAGCAGGTCATTAAATAATCTGATATCATCAGATAAAAAACAGGAAGGGAGGACTGAATTCTAATAAAACGCAAAGTGAATGAAAGGGTTCAATATGACAATTTCTAACAAAAATTTGGCTTAAAAAGTATATCAATACTAAATAAAATGGCGTCAAGAAAAGTTATCATATCCCATTTTATAATAAACCCTACATCCTCTATACTGTCAGTAGAAGATCCCTAGCACTTATTTTCATCTCATCCTTCCTATCCTTAGTACCTGTATCCAGTGTTGGACTAGGGTGCCTAGGGGCCCACTGGCGGAGTTGATTCAGGGGACCACCAGTGGTGTTGGTTCTGGGAGCCCACCCTACAGCTGCTGTAAATGACTGTACTTTGCCCCTGGCTTAGTCCTCTCTTTCTCTGCCTTTTTGCATCTCCTAAAAATGCAATTTAGGCTATGTTCACACGGTGAAACTGGGAGTTTTTGGGCCCGTATTTCTGCCTACTGCGCTCAATACGGGTGAAATATGTCCCAATCATTACGGTAATCCACAGTTCTCATAGAGAACCATGGATTACGCCTCCTCTCCCCTCTCGCACAATACACTGCGGGGGGGAGATAATGACTTTTCAATTTGTGACAAATACCGCCGCTAGAAATGAAGTCTATGGGGTCGGGGCTCCCGGGCACCCTTGCCCCACGGGAGGGGGACGCGAGCTCCCAAAGTCCCGTTTCGGGGCGAATTACCCCCCGCAATTTTCCGGTAAACATAGCCTTATTTTTTCCATATGAAGGTCCCAGTGGTGGTTCCTTTGTGGGCCAGTCTGTGCCTGCCTGTATCTGTATGTTAATGCAGTGACCACACACCATTTTGCTGCAACCTGTCTGCACCATAACCGGTTCTCTTTGCAGCAAGAAAATTTAAAAAGCTATTTTGTTACAGTTTATAGCAAAAGGGCAATGAACAGGGGAATCTTGGCAGCTAGGAGAAGGAGGCTATCAAAAGTCACATGACTTTTTAAGTATTTTGCTTAGATTACAGAGATATTTTATTGGAGATTTAAGGGAAAACGCACTTTGCCCATGGACTCTGCCTGGTATTACAGCACATCCCCATTTAATAGGGCTAAGGCTCCATTCAAGTCACATTTTTTGTCTCCTTCATTGGTATCTTTCCATTTACTATACAAATGGTATGCCAACGTAAACTAGATTTAGCTATAGGAAGCAAGAGAGCAAATATAGTCTCTTTGTCTCTTTATGTTTGCTCTATTTCACAATCATATAGATTTAATTTGCCAGGTCGATCACGCTTTTGTACCCAGCACACAAAACATGTAGGATTGTGAAACAGAGTAAACGTAGTTCATAAATGACTAAAATATATCCCCTATATATCCCTGTGACCCCACTGTGGTATATGTTTGGATACCTTTTTCTAGGTCACCCAATGGATACCAGCAACGAAGCCACAAAATGTGGGAAACAGCTTTGTTATCTCTATATATTTGTGTGTTATATAATTTATTTATATAATATATTATTATAATATACACACAAAAATTTAAAATATGCAATAGATAGATATATATATTTTTAGATATGTTATCATTTACTATCTCTCCTCTATATATAAAAATATTGATATAGGATATAGATATAGATATCTATATTTATCTATCTATCTAGCCAGTATACTGATCTGAAATAAAGGTACAACATTTAAAGATTTAGAAGCTGATGTGCATTATCTGCTATGTTAAATAATGTACAAAAATTGCCTTTAATTCAGGGTTGTAGCTATGTGGGGTGCAGAGGTAACAGTTGTTACCGGGCCCCAAGTGGACTGAAAAGCCCCTCTGCTACATAAGAAGACATCAATATTATAAAGGTTACATAGTCGGTGGCGGTCCTTTTTTATAGATTTTGCATCAGGGCCCAAGAGCTTTAAGTTAGACCTCTGCTTTCAGTGGTAAAATGGTGTATGCAGTCATTTTTCGAGTCAACAATGTATAACTATGTGATTGTCCAGTTTTTTTAAGCCAATGGATCACCATAGTCCTTTTGCCCGACAACCAGGGGTGGGCAACAGGATTGACTTCCCTCTAAAAACCCTTTTCCCCTTTTTTTAGCAAGACTGTAGGAGTATATAAATTGTGTTTACATGGGTGCAAAGGGAACCCAACCTCCCACACAGGTTTAAAAAATAGGAATACCACAATTTTTATCGCTAAACCCCAAAAAAAAAAATATTCCTTTAAAAAAAATCTTTATTAATTTTTACCTTTAAAAAATGTCAATAAAAAAAACTAACAAAAGGGAAAATTAAATTTCAACAGGGGCAGAAAACCCTATACTTACAACCCTTTTAGGGACTGTTTACACCACAGATTTGTTTTGGGGAACCCCCCCACATTATGCCCAAATGAAGTCTGTGGAGAAAAGGGCCCCTACGTTGGGCTTTTCCCATTATTCTGTGTAAAAAGGGGCAATCTTTGACTAATAATCCAAAAAAATTAAACATCTCTTCCCCCCCGCCCATTTTAAGGGTTAAAAATGCCCTATTAAAGGGCATCCCAAAAGGGTAACCCCAATTTTTTTACAAGAAATTTTTTTCCAGATAAAAAAAGGGTTTTTTGGCATTTTTATTTATCTATGATCTATTCCTTCACATTATAAAGGCGTGCTGTTGCTACATGTTTACACCAAGCAGATGCTATATCTATGACAGAAGTTTCTCCAGGCCATAAAATGTGTCACCTGTATGTTTAAAGAAAATTTCCCCCCACTAGTGTCCGGGAGGGTGAAAAGGCATTGTACCTCCAGGGAAAGGGGGGGAGAGATAAAGTGTCAGTAGAAAAAATATAGAGTCAGGATTTTTACATCAAAACAATTTTTTTTTTAAGGCCCCCCAAACTCACCAATGCCTAAATGGTAACCTGTTGGGATAACGGATCCGGGACAGTGCATTTACTTTCCTTTTTACCCTAAAGGAAAAAAAAACCAAGGGAAAAAAGTAATTAAAAAAAAGTAAAATGAAAAAAGGGTAATTGGAAAATTTTGCAGAAGAAAATTTAAACCCTGGAAATTTTTTTTCAATTACTTCTCCATTGTTAAATAAATAGTTTAGTTCTCATTTAAAAATAATGAAAATAATGTGAGAATTCTGGCAAACTTTCCTAATGCCACATTTATTGCAGGTTTCAAACTTTTTAGACACTTATGTGGTTTTTTTCCAAAAACGGCCATATTTTTTGTTAAAGGGGGGGTGGTTTATTTAAAGGTGTGTTTAAGAAGTTACAAAAATGGGGAAAATTGTATGGGTCAGGTTTTTCACCCTTTTCTGGCATAAAAAATGCGCCTAAGTGAGTTTGTCACGATTCCCAAAAAGCGGCCCAAAGAATTTTGTTTGGAAAATTGTTCGTAAAATCGACACTTTCCCAAACGCCTAACATGAAGGGGGGTTTGGGGGGGTTCTGGGGCGTGTTGCCCCAACTTGTAATAAAACACTAAGGATGTGGTTCAGCAAAAATGGGCCTATTACTGTCGGCGAAACCCATAAATAATAAAAAGAAATTTTCGATAATTACAAACTATTAAAATTTAATTTTTAAAAATTTTAATAACAAAGTTATCATGTAAAATTTAAAAAAAAAATTAAAAATTTTCCAAAAAATATAAAAATACTCCTATAAAATGCTTTTAAATTTTTAAAAGAATCTTAAAACTTTTTTTACATTAAATAACCCATGATGTTGTTGTTCAAATTTTTTTTTTTTTCTCCATTCAATTTAAAATGTATTTTTGCTGCTCTCACCCCTTTTTTTACATACAGCAAGAGCCCCCACAGCAAGGGCTTGCGGGGCCTGTGTTTACCAGGGAAGATCAGTCCCAAAGTTTTATTCACTGACATGCTGTTCTAATGACTTTTCTTTTTTTTAACCTATTTTTTGCCTTTTTTTCCATGTTGGCAAAAAGATTGAAAGGGAAAAAAACCCCACAGGCGAGGCGCAATGAACATTAGACCCCATTTTTTAAACGCAAAAAAAACACTTTCATACATTCGGGGCCCCAATTAAAACACGAAAAGAAGCCCTTCGACAAATTTCAT
This sequence comes from Phyllomedusa bahiana, assembly GCA_025379985.1. NCBI lineage: Eukaryota > Metazoa > Chordata > Amphibia > Anura > Hylidae > Phyllomedusa > Phyllomedusa bahiana. The sequence continues at coordinate 173,123 of JAODAL010002313.1, forward strand.
TCAAAGGCCCCTTTTCCTTCATACATTGTCTCCCCATTTTGTAAAAAAGGGTTGGGGGAAAATTTTTTCCCTTTAAAACAAAGCCAAAAATGGTGGGTAAATTTAAATTTTATCATCCCAGCATGGCCGCCTTGATCTGTAAAAATTTTGGGTAATTTAAGACTGTTTAGTCTAATTTTAGACAAAGTATTAAAACACTATTTAATTTAAATTTTTTCCCATTTTTAAATAAAATTTAAAATGTAATTAAAAGTGAATTTTGACAAGAGAATAACATATAACAAAATAGTCCCCCAAAAAGATTTTAGTTTGAAACCCCAAAATTTTCACACTCCCGCTCTAAAAGGGACATTTTCCCACAGATAACAATTTTTAACCCCACCATAAGTGCCCTACCCCTTTAAAAGGGGACTTAGCAGTTTTTTCAAACCTTTTTCAAATTTTCTCTTAAAATAACGAATCTTGGACAATTTTTTTTCTTGGGGAATTCTGTGTAGGGTTTTTTTTGTTAGTTTTGCCAACACTGGACTGATCACGTCAACTTTCTTTCTTAATTTTTTTTGGGGTTTTTGGGCCCATTTTCTTTGCACCCATTTTTTAAAACTCCCAAGCAAGCCTCTTTTTTTTTAAATTCTGTCATTTTTTTGAAAGGAATAACTTTTTGATATTTTTTAACCTATCAATGTTGATTCAGAGTTTTTTTTTTCCTTTACAAATTTTGCTTTAATTTTAGAAATTCTTTTTTTGGTCCTTTACTTTTCCTTTTCTTTTTTTTTAAAAAAATTTGTAAAAATTGTCTTAAAATTTTTTAAAAAATTTTGCCATTTTCAAAAGTTAAAAAAAATTTGTGCATTTTAAAACAGTTTTTTTTAGTTTTTTTCACACAAAATATTTAGAATTTAAAATTCTCCCAAATACTACAAACTTTAGGTTGGCATAAATTTTTTAAATGTCTTTTTTTTTTTTTCCTTACTTTGGGGGGGCCCTTAAAATTTTTTTGGGGTAATTTTTAACTTTTTTTCAAGAAAACTTGCAAAAATGAAATTTTTTTTTTTTTGGGGCCAAACCCCAGTTCTGACGTGGCTTTGAGGGGCTTGTTGTTAGATACCCCATAAATGACTCATCAAGAAACAAAACCCCCCTTAAAAAACCCCCACCTTTGCTGTCACCCCCACCTAAAAAAAATTTCCCGTTTCCCTCATTTCTTTTTCTCTGAAAGCACAAAAATGCCTTTTCCATGCCCCCCGTATCTCCCGCCTTGACTACGCAACCCTCCTTCCTCGTGGGCCCCCCAGCTAGCACCCTTGCTCCCCCCCAAACTATCCTTAACTCTGCTGCCCATCTTATCCACCTCTCTCCTTCGTCTACTCCCTTGCCTCTCCCTCTTGTCCAATCCCATTACTGGATTCCCATTTGCCAAGCGAATCCCAGTTCAAGCTAGAGCAACTTTGTCCTACCAAGGTTCTCCTAACTCTCCCCTTATATATCTCTGCCTTAACTCTAAAATACCTCCCTCACGCAACTTCCGCTCCTCTCAGGGACACATTCCTACTCTGCTCTCCTCTTCTCACCTCCTCTACTAAACCGTCTCCATGACTTCTCTCGTGCTCCCCCACACTGTTGGAACTCACTGCCAACACCTTCAGACTCTCCCCCTCTCTCACCGCTTCAATGTAACCCCCCTTGAAACCTACTCTTCAGGATTGCCTATATCCAACATTAACCGGTGTTGCATGCTCCGCCACTAAAAAACATGTATGCCCTCCACCTTATGTCTCTTAACCACCCTTCCCTGTAGTCTGTAAGCCCTCACGGGAGGGACCTCTCTCCCTTTACCAGTTGTTGTCAAACTTATTGTCATCTTTGTAATTGTTTGAACAATGTTATTTATGCTTAAACGCCTGAAAAGTACAAGCACCCTGGAATCAAGGGACGCTCCAAAATAAATGATAATAATAATAATAATAATAATAATAATAATAAAGTGTTTATGAAGTTTGTTAACCCATTAGGTGTTTCACAAAAATTTAAGCAAAGTGGAGGTGAAATTGTGACCAGGGAGATGCAACTCAACATCGATTTCCCCCATTCTGCCATTTTCAGAGAGTTCCCATATGTGACCCTAGTGTGCTATTTGACTCAACTACAAGCCTCAGCATTCCATAGTTTTTTTTTTAGTATTGTCCCATGAAAGTGGAAGGGGAAAAAACGCAGTTCCAACATTGTTTTTGGAATTTATTTTTACAACATTCGACATGTGGTATAAATGACAGAATAAATTTACTATGCAGGTCCATACAATTACAATGATATCAATTTTATATAGTTTTTTTTATGTTTTAATCAATAGTAATGCGTTTATAAAAAATTGCTTTTCAATTTGTCGTCATAGTCTGATAGCTGTTACTTTTTTCCTTTTCTGTATATGGAGCTTGTTTTTTGTGGGATGAGTTGATGTTTATATCTGTACCATGAGGTTCATATGACGCTTTGATCGCTTTTTATCAAGGTTTTTGTGAGACTTTTTGAACAGTTTTGCATCGTCATAGTCTGAGAGCAATAACTTTTTGTTTGTGTACGGAGCTTGTATGTGCTTGTTATTTGCGGTATGATTTGACGTTTTTAATGGTATCATTTTTGGGGCACAAGACTTTTTGATCGCTTTTTAATTCAGGCAGACTGAAAGATCATACAAGGCTATATCCTAGTAGTGCTTTATTATTTTTAACAGCACTCACTGTGGAGTATGCAAGACATGTTGTACTTAATAAGAAGAAACAATCACCGATCACAAATTCCAAACACTAGCACATGGACAGGGCAACGACATAAACTCAGCCTACAGCCGTTTTGAGCACATGACACCATGGAACCAAGGGATGGATCCAAAGAGGAGCATGGACAGGTGAGTACATAGTTACAGAGGGAGCATGGACAAGGAACACAGCAGGGACACGGCCATGCCCGTAGTTTGGCATGTGAGCCAAGGCATGGACCATGACAGAAACAGGGACACCAGCGGAGGCATGGCTACGTCCTCGTTCCGAGTTAGGGACCACAGCCTGAACCATGACACAAATGGTCTGATATGACACTTAAACATGCCTGGAGTTGTGTGACATTCATCATCTGGTTCCACAGGGCATTGTTTACAATGAATGTGGTCTTCAGTTGTGTGATTGTAGGACAAAGGGACGTCCACTTCCTTGCCTTTCTGTGATTCTTCCAGTCTCTCTATATCTCTGTTGTAACCTGCTGATGACACACTGTGACACTCTAAGCTCAGTGGCAACTTCCGTCTGAGAGCACCCTGCTTGAAGCCCTGCAATGATGAGGTACTACTGATCAATTGTAAGGGGTAGTCTTGGTCTCAAGATGTCAAAATTTGAACATCATGATGAGGAGCACTGCTTAAATCCCAATTCAAATTGTTCCCTTAAATTTATTAGGTGATTCAGGGATCAAACACCTACCGTATTGGGAATGTTGCCATTAAAGGGGTTGACTCACTACATTGATTCATCTTACCTCAGTCCTGTTTTCTTGGTTTTATTTTGAATTCAGGGGCATGTTTTCTGGCTTCTACTAGGCTGCAGTAGAAGCCAGGTCTGTAGCTATAGCAACCAGTGCTAGCAGCCTATCAGGAGAGATCAAGCAGGTCTGTAGCTATAGTGACCTGAGGAGCTGTGAGCCCATACAAGAGGGATATCTAGGAATAGTAGGACCCTGTTAATGGACATATATTGCAAAGTGACTTGTTTTTGCAAGATATTTAATATAAAATGCAGTCCTTGTAGTGAGACCACCTCGTTAAGCTTCTTGTTAGGACCAGCAAATGAAGAGATGGTTTAATTTAGTTCATTAAAAAAAAAAATTATTTCCATCCTGAAATTTCAAACAAAAGCTAAATATCCCTAACTTTATCCGAGTACTGTATATACATAGATATATAGATGTCTAGATAGATATTAGACAGCTAATAAATAGATACATTGATATAAAATTTATTTTCTGTTTTGTTTCTGTTTTACAATTCACAGTACCATTTCCACTCAGTTTGATGTTCTCTTAGACTTGAAATGACATCACTCTTCATATGATGTAATCATCTAATATTCTCTAGATGAATGACTAGAGCAGTCTTCTATGCAGATAGCTATACTAATTTTTCCCTCAGGAAAGTAACAGTTGCATTATCTTTGGCAGCTTCCTAACTATCCCTACGTCTGGAATTTCTTTATGCGTCCTTTCGTAGGACAATGTCTTCTTTTGTTCTTTTTGCAAAATTAGACACAAAAAAGGAGATAGTTGTAGGCTTCAATTAAAGCAAAATAAATCGATGCGAATGTGTCCAAAGTAATGAGTACAAAATGTGAGTATATGTCAGCATGGATTAAGTCTAGAGAACAATAGTTTTGTTCTAGGTTCACTCCCTTTCAGACAAGACGAGCATTCCCATATTGTGATTACCGACCTGTGCTGTATAATGTCCTCTATATTTGACATGAAACTGTTTGAACATATCAGTAATACAAAGGTGCTGGGAGCCCAGACTTTCTTCTACAAGGAATTTACTGAATTTAGATATTACATGGAACTTTGGAACTGTTCCCTTTTATAAATAACAAGGGTACAGAAACTTAAATACTTCATATAGTGTAGGATAAATATAGGTAGTAGAAAGCATTTAGACATGGTGAATACATACTAAGGAATAGATAAGGGGTCCACAACCACTCTGTCACGAGCCACGGCTTGCCTCTGCACCACTCCATACAAACTCCACTGCTATATTGCAGCCTCTCCAGTAGCTGGTGCAGTCTTCCGTTTGTGAGGTGGATGTGGCTATTTCCTAGAGCACCATGGTGCTATGAGACTTTAAGGGTCAGTGCCACTAATGTTAATGCACCTAATGTATTCTGCGTTTTGATTCCTGGTATTAACCTCTACTATTCCATTGACCTCGCTACTTGTTTGATGCCTGCCCTGAGCTTTGGCTTCGTCCCTGAACTCCCTGAATTCGTTCTGCCTCAACCCACTGCCTTCCTCTCATCGGCTCTCTTAGTACTCTTTGGGCGTCAGCTGTTGCCGCAGGTAACCAAGATATGAAATGCAACCTGGAAGTCCCCTTCAGGATGGCCAGATCCCAAGATGGGAGTTCAAAGGAAAAAAACATGGGGTTTAGACTCCGCTCCTTAGCGTGGCTCTATGTCAAAACCTGTGTGCCACCCAATGGATCCACTGTCCATCACAGGGGAGCTATAACACATTCAACACTATGAGCTCTAGAACTATGAAACCAGAAGTGTTACATGAACCCACTGGGCCTAGAAAACATTATAACAGGTCTTGATGTGGCATAAAACACCAGGAACTGGCCACAACTGCCAGCACTGTAGTCTCTTATAGCACCGCCCTGTTGGATACTCTGAATCATGTTCAGGAGCCAGGAGTATAAATCTGTAGGGAATCAGTATTTCATCCCCTGTTTGCTAACTTATACTGAGTGCCCTATGTATAGGTAATATTTGGGTTCAGCATAGCTGTATCGAAGTATCATTTCTATACAGCACATTCAAAAGATAAGAATAAGTCCAAACTGGTCCACATGGTAGCATGGAAAACTCCCGGTGGGCCCCTTGAATGGCAGACTCCAGAGCACAACATGCTGATTTTCAGGGACAAAGGTGGGGAAAGAGAGGTAGAAGACTACAGGCAAAGTGCAAGAGTCATGTGCAATATCTGCAGCCACGTAAGGTGAGCCCCAGGAATCAACACCACTGGTGGGCCCCAAGAATTAACTCCACTGGTGGGTCCCAAGAATCAATTAAATTGGTGGGCCCCAAGAATTAACTCCACTGGTGAGCCCCAAGAATCAGCTCCACTGGTGGGACCCCAGAATCAATTCCACTGGTGAGCCCCAAGAATCAGCTCCACTGGTGGGACCCCAGAATCAACCCCCCGGGGGGGCCCCAAGAATTTACTCCAGGGGTGGGCCCCAAGAATCAACTCCATTGGTTGGCTCAAAGAATCAACTCCACTGATGGGCCCCAAGAATCAATTCCATTGGTGGGCCGCGAGAATACAATCCACAGATGGGACCCAAGAATAAGATCCACTGGTGAGCCCCCAGAATCAACTCCACTGGTGGGACCCCAGAATCAACTCCACTGGTGGTCCACAGGCACCCTAGATGAACACTGGGTAAGCACCGAACCTTTATGTAGTTTTGCTTCTTTAATTTTGTATCTACTACTTCGGATTCACGGTTAGAAACTGATGATTAATTGATTTTTGACATGTAGATACACAAACAGAAAGAAAGAGATACATGATAGACAATAGATATTAGACAAAGAATCAGGTTAAAGTTATAAGCACTAAAATAAACATTTAGTCACGTTTTACCTTGAAAAATGCCTTTATATACTCTTTATGTAGCCAGGAAATAAACACAGGAGAAAGCTACATTCCTCCATCTTTTTCCTGTTTTGCTCTGTACAGCAAATCATATAAGTGTCACCACTACAGTATAAAATGTATTTGTATATAGAACTTGACATAACTTTGGCACTCTATGAGCTGAATACAGAGAACTTTCGTAGAGCTTAATACGCCTTTGTATTTCTGCAGTCGTTTGCATACAGAGCTGTGATAAAATACAGCCCATTGCAAAACCATGGACTCAAACCAAAGTGACAGTCAGGAATTTTATATTTATGATGTCCTATTCTGTTGAAATTCAATACTGGTGAAAAGGAAAAATAGGTCCGTTCACATTGTATTTTCATTTTACTCAACTTCATTAGTCCAATAGACTAAAAAAACTACCGTATTTCCTAAATTAGCAATATTAGTTTGTTCCAGGATGATCATTATAAGCATTAATAATGTTGTAACTCGAAAAAAATGTTGCTCAGCTAGGTTCAACAATAGTTTGATCGAACCTGTAAATTTAGCCCTAATTCTGACTATAACCATAATCCTAAACAGGGATTAAGATTTTTTTTACTGGGTTTGTATGGGTTAATTTACTTGTTCCCCGGTGCTTCTGGTCTCGCAGCACTGTCACTCCAATGTCACTTCCATCTGACGAAACTTCCACTCCAGTGTCACAAAGGTAACCCTAATGAGGCACTGGGCTGGAGGTGAAGTGGTGCTGTTGAAATAACCATACCGTAGGACTGGAAGTGCTGCGGAATAGGTACATTAACCTATTTAAACACAGTTAAAATCCCACCCCAAATTAGGGTAACAGTTATACCTATTATTGTTGTGTTTGGTTTTTTTTGCCAAGTAATGTAAAAAATTTTTTTTGACAGATCCAAATCAGAGCACTTGGACTATGACCAGAATTTGGCTGTGACCTGATTATGAGGTACACAGCTATTTGAGCCCTAATATATTATATATTATATATATATATATTATAAAAAAATATATTTTATAAATATTATAAGATATTTTATATTATATTTACACTTTAACATAAAAATTATAAATAAGTTGTAAACATAATACACAAAGTGATAAATTCCTATGATTTCTGTGACAAGTAGGCTTCGACATCTTCCACTTGGTATTAGCTAAATTCAGAAATCCATAACTCCACTGTCTGCTTCATATATGTATGGAGAATACAACTTTCATTTTACTTTAGTTTTTTAGTTTGGATTGATCTAACCTATTTAAAGAGGTCATCTTCTGAAGACTACACTTGTTCCTATGTGGCTCAGTGGTTAGTACTTTTGCCTTGTATTATAAGGTTCTAGGGTTCAAATCCTGCCAAGAACCTAAACAGCATGGAGTTTGTAATGTGCCAGCACCATAGACATAAAATAAAAAAATATCATGGGGGTCCATTGGTTTAGACTCCAAACCCAAGTGTAGAACCACAAATCAAGACCAGGTTCCATTCTGGCACACTCAGCCTTTCTATGCATTACATGGTTGGCCATTCATCTGAATAGCAAGATTGTCATGTGACCTTTGATCAAAGTTAGATTTCCAGCTTCCTTTTCGTTAGTACGCAATTTAATAAATTCCTTTCTCATGCAGACAGCTGATTAACATCACCATAATCCAAATAAAAATTATTTTTACCTTGTAAAAGGACCAGCTGGAGGACTGTTCTCTTCCCTACCATAGTGTAGTCCTCCAAAGAAAGGGATTATAGATCTTAATTTACGGGTTTCTTGTGAACAAATACGGCAGGTATTGCCATTTGCAGGAGACAGAAAATTTACTCTATGCCACCATTACTTCATACTGACTATAGTTCAGCTGCTTATAATACATGCAAATGATTTTATTTTAGTACATAGAAAACCTTTCAATAATAAAAATGGGAGAGGACATAAATAAAATAAATCATGTGGGGGACATAGAGCACTAGTACTACAGAAAGATTAGCAAAGCTAAGACTGTTTTGGTTGAATCGAGGGAGGAGACAATCATAAAAGTTATCTCGGAAATACATGACTACAAAAGTACATGGCTGTATTTTAAGAGGTAGAAGGAAGTCCTCTACCTCCAATGTAACTGTTCCTTAATATTTATGTTCTCCATTAAGTAAGAAACTATAGAATGAATGTAAAGTTAAACCTAAAGATCTCTGCATCCTAGCTACAGAGGTAAATTATATTTTAAAGGTTTTGAAAAAGAGAACAACTTTTGGTCAGGGACCTACCTTAGGATGTGTAAGAATAGTATTGCTAGACTCTGGTTAATCTTGTGATAGTTTAGGTTGCTCTCTAAGGCACAGAATAAATCTCTAAAGATCTGCCATGTCCACCATGGCTCATATAACAACAAAAGCCAAGAGGTAAGTATGAACATACATTGTCACAATGACATTACCGTTAGAATATGCAACCAATGTTCAATTTACAGGGGTCCAATTGTAGTAGATTCATATCTCGGCAGCTCCACTTGGCTATAGCCAATGGCTATCCATGCAACTGCTGGGAAAAAGCTAGATGAGCCAGCACCAGACAAAATGGCATGTAACGGGATTCAAGGTACGAACCTTCTGTTTAGCTGTAAATCTTGAGAGGCACAGCTATAGCCACTAGCCACCTGGCATGTTCTATGCCCTTTAATTATCCTACTAAATAAGCTATCCTACACATAGGGCAGCCATCTGGGCAGTATTATAAGGAGCCCAGCCGCAAGGATGAAATAAAAAGGGACCCACTAACAGCAACTGCTGCTGCTGTCTCGTGTACTACTGCAATGGGACCATACAATTTTACCATGGTAACAGAAACAGGCTTCCTAATATTCTTCAAAGTAAACTACAGTATATAAGTCACAAGTGAGAAGTCCTCCTCCTACCCACCACTTTGTTCTTTTGACATGCATGTTGCAAGCTCATTCAGAAAGCCCTTGCCAGAGTGTTTCTCCCTATTACCCTCCTCCTGCCAGTGCTTCTTTTAGTTCCTCTAGCACCTTTTCAGAGCTCTATCACCTAGTTCCTGGTGCTTGCACCGTGACCCTCTAATCCCCCAAGAAGTATTGCCACTTTATCTCCCATCCACACTCTCCCAACAGTCTCTACCACCTTGTTTCACTTCCCTAGAGCATCTTCTAAGGCTAGGTCCACACAACATCGGACAAAAACCACTGGAAACACGACCGTTTATTTTCCAATGCATGACCGCGGTATTTGTCACTGTATTTGCAAAAACCATGGTTGGTTCTCGTTTTTTTTGGCTGTAGGCCCATACAATTGCAAAATGTCAGTCGATTATACAACATGTAGTCTAACAAGATACCTCTCCTGCAACAGGAGGCCCTAGTGCCTAGTCTTCTTGGCTGTATAGAGTTCACAAGTTTATGTAAACTTTATTTCATGTCCATTTGGTTATGTATATGACTGTTTGGGCATTATACACACTCATCTAATGTGCATGTATATGATGTCTTATTTTATTACTAGTAAAATATGTTTAAAGAGTCCACAAATTTTTAATGGCAGCCCTCTCTTGAGAACCCAATGTTAGTGGTACACAGCAAGGGTTTTATCCATGCAATTAGCATCAGCAGTCGTCCCATTATAATCAACTGCCCTATTATTTTTCTTACCACTGCTCACCTAGGACCAACGTATACTTCATGTTATGTAAAATCCCAACCACCATCACCTGTCGCAGCCTAATCCCACAGAATTAACAAATGGAGTAATGATATGGAGAGTTGGAAAGGGTGAATAAGACCATTAGATTTGTGAACAGATTCTTTGCCCCTCAACAAACTGTATGGATATACAGATAGAACATTGCAAACACTAGATTCTAGAAAAAGAACTAATTTATTTCTTGAGAAAGGAGCACTCAGCTATTTAAACACATTCATAGACTTTTTCCAATTAAATGTAAAAGTACTAGACCATTATACCCATTAATCTGTTATTCTAACTAGTCAGTCAAAAAGGGACTTGGCAGATTTCACAGACAGCTTGTTAACGAACTTAAGAGAGCCACCCAAACAGATTTCAGCTATGTTTTCCAACTTAGCTTTTAAGAAGTGGGCCCCGAATTCACTAAGGCAGCACTTCTTAGCTAAGACCTGCTTCCAAGAATACATGGGCATTCCTGGCATTCTTTCTTTACCCCGGAGAAGAGGATATTTATCTGGAGTCAAGCCACAAGTGGCCGGGAATCTAAAGCCTTCACTTCCCAGTGAAGGTTTAGATAACGCTTTCAGCTGGCCCTAAGGGGCTAATAGGCTCCCTACACAGAAGTTTCTTTGATTCTGGTTCCAAAGAAGACAGCCAGCAACTGGTTGACTGTATAATATGAAACCCTGCAGTGCCTAAAGACTGTGCAATGCTTTATGGGTCAGTGTTAGTATATCCTGCTTGGTGAAGCCCGTATTGTGTGCTGTTGACAAAAAGGAGCATTTATCACAAGCCATAACAAATTCAATACAAACTTCTATACTGTTACCAGTTAACTGGCTATAAAATTAGATTTAACGTGACCTGAGGGTACTAAACTTTTTAGATTGCGAAACACAGACAAGATAAGGTCAAAAACAATTGCCCTTTGGCTTATTTTAATAGCAAATGATTATTAGCACCCGGATGCATGGCTGGGACAAGGTATTCCGGTGCCCTAGGCAAATAAAGTACAATGCACCCCCAAATGGAAAATTTAGCCCACTCCATGTCTTCTTGCACCCCTTTTTCTGCCTGGGATGAAGTGGCACCCTAGGCGATCGCTTACCTTTGCCTACCCATCATCCCAGCCCTGCACGGATGTTAATTTATTTTTTATGTAACAGTAATTATCATGTCTGCAGAGCATGGTGATAAAGTCACTTCTTATACTAGTTATGGACCATAGGTAGTGTCTTAAGCATTAACACGTAACGGAACTGGACAGCGCTCTCTCCTGAGTAACCCTTAGTATGCTTAGTGAACATAGAAAAACTCAGTCCACACACTGCTATTTTTATATCAATAATAGTTTTCTTTTTACTCAAATTGATATGTGACCCATAGCTTTCAGGGTATAATTCACACAAATCTATACGGACACGGAGTAAAAAACCTGTGATGTGTTTATGCAGCAAAAACATAAGTCCTTTAGATATTCATAGCAACACTTAGCTTATCTTCATTCACATAGAAGTCCTCCAAAAGGTAGGCAGGTAAGAGAAACACAGCTAGACTCTGAATGCCAAGTTCACCACGAGGAACGCCGAACGCCCATGTGTGACGTTTCGGAGGTGTGTCCTCCTTCTTCAGACGGCGTCATTTGAGTTTTTATATGTTCACTGAGCATGGTGATAAAACTGACAACGTGTATGCTATGTGTCTGTGAGGCCCATATAGACCATAGCTACATTGTACAACATTGCAGTTGTTTTACTTATGACACAAATTATTCCCTCCTTTCTGCATAGTCCATCAAATGACAACACTGCATGGCTCAGTCAATACAGAGTCTAATCTAATAGATTAACTCTTCTGGTCACACCAATAATTAAAATAAGGGTCTGGATAATACAGACAGGGAGGTTCACCCCATGAAGACAGAAGCATTATGGAGGATGGTTTCCAATCTTGGGTTAAGTTGACAGGACACAAACTTAAACTAGAAGATTGATTGTAAATGTGTAGAAAAATGGTAATGTACATAATACTAGGGGTCTAATAAAGTTGGTACAGTATAGTTATTGCCATTGAATTAGGCTTTTACATTGGGCTGGACACTTGACCCGCTTATCTTCTGCATCACTGCACTTTTTGCCACCATAGGTAGAACAAAATGCAAGATATCTGTTGAATGTGAGACTCCAACAGACCACAATGGGACCCATTGTAAAAATTAAATGTGCATGTGTTTCACAATGGGTAATATGTAATGTACACATCCTGGTGTGTATTTCAATTGGAGGCGGTAAATGTGATGTCTACCTAGTTTAGAAGGAGTTGTCTCACCATAGATATTGATGGCATATCGAGAGGAAATGCTATCTATGTCCGATAGATGCGGGTCCTACATCTGGAAAAAGAGCACTGAAACCTCTCAGTTTTAAACAGAGAGAGAGGAGAGGTTTCGGGGCTCATTCAAGAGAAAGGTGCGAATCTCAAACGTGAGACCTACACCGCACCTATTAACATTGATGGCATACCCTATCAATATGCCATCAATGTCTACCCTTTAGGTAGGGAAATCTCCTGAAATATAAATGAACACACATAGATGTCTGCAGTCATTCTGACACCCTCTTACAAGATATAAGTAAGGTTAAAAAAGCATATCAGCCAAGGCAGATTAAACCACTTGTGATTCTGAGATAATAAATACTGTGGTTGTGAAACAATCTGACCACATGCTGTTAATGGAATGCGTCACATATGTATTTGAAGCTTCCCAGAATCTCAAAGTATTCCAGCAAAGGATACTAGAGCAATGTTAACAAATTGCAGCCACCTTCCAAATCTGAAAGTGCAGTTTATAACAGCAGATAATGAAAGTCAGAACAGCAGGCTTCATACACCATGACCCATGTGCAAAACACAATCCCTCACTTATATGAATGCCATAAATAATTTTCATTTGAAAAAGAAATGATCAGTGATAATGAAATCTCTTCCTTGGTGGTCCATTTAAATATTTTACATTTAAAACAATATATTCAACAGAGGTTAGCCAAATGACTGCCAAAAAACATATACATGATTCTGCATTGCTGGTGGGCTCAGGATTTGAAACATTAATCTTTTTTTTAATGTGGATTACATTGGTGTTGACATGGGAACCATTACAATCTATTCTGTTTATTTAGTCTCTATAGGTAGTCATGGTGTCTACAAGATCACAATAATAAGGAGCTATTTCAAAAATTAACAACATCTAAAAACCACTTTGATATTTCTAGTTATGGTTTCAAGAGATGTTTTTCTCTATGGGCCTAGTTATAGAGAGCATGCGTTTTCATTTAGGCCAGGGATTTTGGCACTACTTCCCACTTTATGCATCAGGAAGCAGGACCAGTAGGGACGCCAATCAGAACTCTGCCTGTGTTTTTAATATTTCCTGGCATCAGTTCTAGTGGTTTATTCCTACACTGGTGTCCACTTAAAGGGGTTTTCTCGCTACAAAGATCATAACTCAAATGATGGGGACAGTAAAAATAAGCACTTTTGCAATTGGTTTGCATTACCTAATTCACTTAGTATGGCAGATCTGAGCTTATCTGTGCATCTATAGCTATTTCTGCTGGAGCTGGACGGGACACGCCCCCTTTTTATGTGATTTGCTGACTGATATGCCATTCAGCCTGTTTGGAAACGCCCCCTGTGCTGTGATTGGCTCCCTGCATTCTGTGTTTACTCTCCTCTGAGCTGTGTAAGTCAAAAGTGATACTAACTGCCTGAGAGGGCTGCTGGCTCTATACTTATCTCCCAACTCTATGGTGAACGATCTGGGCAATTACTGACTATCTAGCTGATAGATTCACTCTCCCCTCGTATAACACAGTCTTATACCCTGTGCTAACCCCATATGACACAGCCTTATACAGTCTACTCTACTTCTTGCCTGATAACAAAGGGTGAGGAGGGTGGGAGGGTAGTGTGCATTCCTCACACTTGCTTTATCAGTTCAGGCTGTGTGTATAACTGATTAAATCATTACAGGTGTCATGGTTACAGCAAAACAGGTGCTCTGGTTACAAGGAACTTGTGCATCCTGGAGCTGAGAACATTGTGCATCCATGAGAAACATGCAGGAGGGCTGCAGAGCTGACATCCTGTGCTTTCCCCTGCTTCACACAGAATGTGAACTCTTCAGTGAGGGGAGACTCGCCTCCTGGAAGGAGATGCACGCCTACTGAGAGAAGAGACTCGCCCATGTATTTGAAGTTGAAACAGATAGAGACAGCTCAAGTGTGTGAAAGCTTCAAATGATAAAACCCCTTTAAAATCTTAGGGGGGACAAATATGAAAAGGGGCATTGCCTTAACAGTCGTACTTCTCAGTAAGTTAGTGTATGTGTGAAAGTGTCTCACAGCAGTTTATAAATGTGTCCCATTGTGAGACACATTTATGCGACAAAAAGTGGCGCATAGAGTATGCGCCAAAATTTGTCTCTGCCTCACCACTATGAAATTGGTATGGATTGGACAGTTTTGCATCATACTTTGTTGAGGCATATCCATAAGTCTGGTGCGTTGTACTAATTTGGCGCATACAAAAGCTTTGGGTCTGGCGCAGCATGCACCAGATTTTCATGTACGACCATCTATACATCTGTCGGAACAGGGCTACAACAGGTTTTTGGGGCTCAAAGCACGTCATAAAACTAACACAGCCCCATTCATACATGTCGCCCTTAGAATACATCCACATATCTAAGGACAAAACACTCATCGGATTCTGAATTCTGGATTCTGAACTGTGTCGTCCGACAAGTAGTTCAACAGCGTTTTACACAAGAACCTGAGGATTTTTAACTCGGTTTTAGTTTCTTGTTGCATATTTCCGTCTGATTTTGACGCGTTTTCGGTCTTTCAATCGTTTTTGCATCATAGAGTATTATTGAATTTTTGGACGCAGATCCACACCAAAATCCGTGCCAAAGAACGTACACAAAGGTTTTGAAATCTGACCTCAGAGTCGTGAGGACTACAACACAGATTTTCAATTAAGGTCTATGGCGATGGTTTTACAGTTGGTTTTTGACAGTTTATAAAATCCGAATCCGCATGGATTTCCGACTGGAAATGTTTGTCGTGTGGACGGACCCTTATTTTGCCTTGGCTACTACCTACCAATGTATCCCCAAATCCTGCAAAATCTAAACTATAGCTGTGGGGAAGAAGGGTGCTATAGGTGAATAACAATGAGACTGATTGAGATACACACCTATATAAAGCTTAACTTAGGTCAGTTTCCCACTCACACAGCCTAATTAGGCAGATGTACAGCTATTTGCTTGGAAAAAAACAGGAAGAATTCCTGTTGCTCCACGTAACAGTATGGCCCTCCCTGATCAACATTCATGTTCAATCACTCATGAAGATCAAATCAGAAAATACTTAAAAAAGGTCAGATAAAAATTACGATGGGGCTAGCCAGGTTCCCATCATGGCATTCATCATTTTAATGAAAAGACAGCACACCATGCTGCACTGTTTCTTCTGTTATTTTTGACAGAATCTGCAATGGAGGCTCTGAACAGAACCTCCAATGCAGATGTGAACCAGCCCTAAACCTAGCTCTAGACTTTTGTGATGTAATTTCTTTTAATAGGTTATCGTGTTCACAGACATACCTAATCTGCTTCATCTCTGATTGATCTCCCAAACTCTGTTGTGTGTAAACATTCCCCACATCTTTTTTGTACTACTATTATTATTTAAGACCCCATTTACATTCATTCATGGTATCTGTAAAAACTTATCCTGAAGGATGCCAGGCAGGGCCATGACAGGGCCATTGATTTGTATATGGCAAACATAGTCCTAATTGGACATCGTCTGCTCTGTTTAAGAAATGTGTCTGTTATCTGCACTGGGCACAAAAGCATGGTCGACCAAGAATGGGTGGGGGGTTATGAATGGAGCCTAACTGTGTCCACTAGATCTACGCTTCTGACTCCTTAAAACGTTATTGCTGTTTTAATGATATGAGAAAGTCGGTTATGTACAGAAGTCTAATTGTGGAATATGACTTATGATAAAATTTCTATAAGTACTTCTTCTGTTGATCAACTCCGTATAGCGCACAGAACCTTAGGGAGACATGTATGATCTTTGGCGCCCAGGCGCCATTTTTTAGTAGCATAGAATGCGCCTAAATTTTTAAAACCTTTTTACGGAAAGGTAGCTTTTTCTACTAAAAAAGCGATTCTTTGGTCAGTAACCCAATTCAAAAGTGCTCTACCTTTTTAAAGCAGTAATCCCACCTGGATTTGCCATTCGGGAAGTTTATAAATGTGTATCTTTTTAGGCTGTGGGTGAAAACACGCCTCCTGCATGCCCCCACCCTAGGCGCATTAAAAAAATTCCCGGCTGGGCTTTATAATTTTATCTAATCGGGAAGTGCGCCTGGTTAAAAATAGACCCAAACTTAGGGCAAAACCCCGTTCTTTACATGTCACCCCTTGGGGCCCACATTTAAAAATTTTTTAGGAAAAAACCCTCCACTTTTTTGGCCTATAGTAACCTTTTGGGAAAAAAAGGGGTTTTAAAAACCCAAAAAGTTTTTTTTTCATGGGGGGCCTTAGTGTTTTCATCTCAAGAAATTTTTGGGCAATAAAACAATTATGTAAAACCCACAAAAAACCTTATGGGGTACAATTTAAGTACGGAAGTGCTTTTTTTAAAAACTTTCAGCATTTTAATTTTTGGGTGCCTTAAAAATTTTTAATAGGTATATTTAGTACCTATCTGATTGTTAGAATGAAATTGGAAATCTTAAAAGGATCCCCGGGGGGTTGGATTTAAAATTTTTATTTTGGGAAATTTTTTTAAAGGTTGCCCCCCCTTTACAGATTTTTCTTTGGAAATGCATAAAATGAATTTACTCTGTTTTTTTCCTGTTTTCAGATGACTGTAATTTGCTTTACAGCTTGTTTTTATTTTTCAACTCTGTGTTTTCGGTTGTTTTAATTGTTCAGGTTAGCCTCAGATGCTTCTCTAAAAATTTCTAGCGGGGTTTTTTATCTGACCCCTCAAACAAATCCCTGTAATTAGTGCTTTTTTTTAGATAAATCAAGCTTTTTTACTGTGCCCAGCCAGAGGCTGCTTTTGCCTGTTTAAATGACATCATCATGCTATCACTTTTAGAAAAAAACGGGGGGGCGGGGGGGGAGAGATGTACACAGGTCATTTAAATGGGGGAAACTAAAATAGCCAGGGAGGTGTTTAAAATTTTCACTTGTTCTCCTTAAAAAAAAACAGAGGGCCCAACCCTTTATTTTTGGAAAATGTCTTTATTTTGTGTTTTCCCCACAATTTTTAAAGCTTTTTTTGTAGCGAGACAACCCCTTTAAAAGGTTTTATTTGGGCATGAACAACCCTTTAAAGCTGGAAAGATAAAAATAGTGGGTCCTTTTTAATTTTCTAACCTTATGTATGAAAAAATGTATAGCAGTTGGGCTGTTTGTTGCCCCTAGCAATCAATTTAGAGCTCCCATTTTTTTTTTACTTTTGGGACAAATAAAAAATTTTGTTTAGTTTTTATGTCACTGCCTATTTTTTTTTCATTTTTTTTAATAGAGCGATCTAAAGGTTTGTTTTTTGCAGGATGAATTTTATTTAATTCCTGCAGTTTTCATTATACCATTTTTAGGTTATGTGTAACTTTTCGATAGCTTTTTATACCATTTTCTGGAAGGGAAGATGCACAAAAACAGCAATTATGACACCTTGTTTTACCTTTTTATGGAATTTACCATGGAGAATAAATAACATGATAATTTTATAATCATGGTCAACACAATAACGATGATGCCAAATGCATCCATTTTTAAGTTCTACTTTTTTTACACTGTAAATACACTTAAAAAAATATTTGTTTTTTGTGTCACTGGATTTAAAGACCCATAACATTTTATTTATCTGTTGACCGAGCTTTATAAGGGCTTGTTTCTTTTGTACCTTTTTGATTTATTTATTTTTTCCCTTTTCAAAAAAACATTTTTTTTAAAAGAAAAATTTGTTTTTTTTTGTTTTTTCACTAGGGATTTTCTTTTTCATAACATTCTCAAAATTTAATTTCCAACATTTAGACGGGAAAAGGGTTCTTCAACATTTGATGGCTTACAAAATATACTACACTAGGGCTGGGGCGATGGGTAGGTGAAGGTTGGCAAAAAACCCAAGGCCACTTTATCTTTAAGCAGGAAGGAGGGCCCCTAGGAGGATGGAGGGGGGGCTGAATTTTTCCCTTTTGGGGGGGGCGCCCTTTTTGTCTTATTTGGCCCAGGGACCAGAATACCTTTTCCCATCCGACCCACCTAATTTTTATAGTTGCTGTTTGTTTGGGCTGGCGTGGCCTTACAATGGAATGCCAAGAAAACCCCTCTGTCCCTGCAGTTTTAAGGGGGTTTTAAATCTGTCATTTTGGGGGGGAGGGAAGATCTTTACCTTTGGTCTCATTCACGTAACATGAATGTGCCAACAGTCAGCCTAAAATTGCAAAAGGTCAAATAAAAATTTTTCCCCCCCAAAATATGAAGTACATTGAAAAATTTTTACATAATTATAAAAGAAATATAATTTTTTACTCGCTATCTGCATGAAATAAAAAATAAACCTTACCTGTTTTAGGAATTAGGATTCCCAACATTATTTTTATTGCCAAAAATGCGAATAAATGAGAGAGATAATTTTTTTAAGGCATTTTTATACTAAAAAGTCAAAAGTTTCTACACTAGATTACTATGTTTTAAAAAAATGTTGGCAACATAGAAAAAACACTATTCTGTGTAAAAATCATGGGAAAGGTTAAGAAAAATCAGTCAAGATATCAAAAAGGAGAACGTGGACTTGCACAAGTGTGGATACCCTTGGGTAAAATTTCCGTACCTGAAGGTGCCTCCTTCTCTGTCAAAAAATTATATGCAAGTACAAACAAGATGGGAATGTCCACCCATATATGGCCAGGAAGGAGACGGGTTCTTGTACGTGTTTGGTCCGAGTGCATATTAACCCAAAACAAAGCAAAAGACTTGTGAAGTTTGCGGGTGGAAGCTGGAAAGTTTGTTTCTTTATCCCAGTGAAAGAGTACTGTTTAAAACATGGGCTCAAGGACACTCTGCCGAGAAGCCTTTACTCAAAAAAACTTTTAAAACCCATATTAAGTTTGCAAATGCACTTAGGAAAAAAGTCTAATTTTTGGAGACTGTCCCGTGGTTGACAAAACTAAAATGGAACTGTTTGGCCATAATTTTCCTCGTTAGTTTGGGAGGAAAAAAGGGAGAAGTTGAAGCTTTAAAAACCCATCCCCAAAAATGTGAAACACGGGGGGGGGACGATCATGTTGTGGGGGTTTTTTTTGTGCAGCGGGGAGGTGCATTTACAAAATAGATGGCATCATGAGGAAAGAAGGTAATTGAAAGCAAAAACTCAAGACCTCAGCCGGAGTTAAAATGGGACTTCCAAAAGGACAAATGACGAGAGCATACTGCCAAACTGGTTTCAAGTGGTCAAGGTAACCAAGTAATGTTTTGGAGTGGGCCATCACAAAACCCTGATCTAATCTATTGAAAATTTATGGGCAAAGCTGAAAAGGTAGGTGTTTTATCAAGGCGACCTACAAACATGGCTCGTTAACGTCCTGTAGGAGGAATGGGCCCCAAAACTCTACCCCCTATTGTGAGAAGCTTGTGGAAGAATATCCCCAAAAAGGTTTGCCCCAAGAATACAGTTTAAAGGGGAATGTCCAAATACTAATGAAAAAGTATGTAAAATTTTGATTTGCAGAAAGTAAAAAAAATGCCTTAATTATTTTGCTCTCATTTTCTGGTTTGTCAAATTAAAATTTTTTTGGTAATCCTAATTGACCTTTAAAAAAGGGAGAGTTTTTTCTGTTTCAGTCAGTAGTGAGAAAACATGCTATGGTTTTTTAAATAGTGTATGTAAATTTTGGGGCCCAAAATTATGGGAACATCATTCTCAAATTTTACAAGTCCTGGTTAGACACACATGGAAAAATTTTTGTAAAGTTTGGGCCCAGTGCAAGGAAAGACATTGTGAGCTTTAAAGGTACAAAAGGGGGGCAACAAAAATAATAAAAGGATGTTTGGACTGAATAACCAGAAAGATTATCAAGTTGCAAGGGTTAGGGTTATTTGTTTAGCGAAAAAGCGGCTTCCTATAGAGATCCCAAAAAAAAAATTTTTATACCAGGATGTTTTAAACCCCCCTTAACCTTTTCCCGTATCTCACAATGTGGGGTTAGGGTTCCGAAATTGCCGTATGGAGTCAAGCGGATTTTGGCGCGCTCAAGGCGGAGGCGCAAGTGCGGCAGGGAAACCCGGCGGTTTATTCCCGGCTGGCATCATGCGCCCCCCCCCGGCCCGGGGATTTTGACCCCGGCCCGCGGGGGATTAACCTCCCGAGTCGCGACACTTTGGTCGCGAATCGCGGCTGGGGGCGGAGGAGTGAGCCCCCTGCGCCCGAGACCCGGCGCGTAAGGGCGTGAGCCCGCACTGAGTCTCCTACCAGGCACCCCGGATGCTGAATGAAGCACCCCGGGTTTTTCTGGTGAGTCACGATGCCAATTGCTTGTGGGCGCGTGCGAAAGTTGGGAGCCCAGCATACAGCATAAGGTATGCTGATTCCTTTTTGCATAAAACGATTGCGTCGTTATGCAATTCCCCCCTGGGGAAAAGTGTAAAAAGGTTTTGGGAAAAAAATAAAAAAAAAGTGTAAAAAAAAGGAAAAAACCAAACAAAAAAAAAAAAAAAACCGTTTTCACCGCCCCTTTCCCCCTTTTCAAAGCCCCTCGCCCCAAAAAGATAAAAAAATAAAATTACCATATTTGGTTTTTCCCCCGTGCATAGCGACCCCCCTATAAAAATTTTCATGTTAATTAACCGTACGGTGAAAGCGTAAAAAAAAAAAACAAAAACAGTCACAGAAATTGGATTTTTGTACATCCTTGAGCACTAAAATGGGTTTAAAAAGCGAACAAAAATAAAATTAAACGGCCCCAATTTTTCCAAATTAAACGTCAGTTATTCCCCCAAAAAAAGTCTTAACGTTGATACGGAAAAATTAAAAGTTTGGTATTAGAAGATAGCGATGCATAAATATTGTTTTTAAAAAAAACACTTTTTTTTTTCAAAACAATTGTGCTTTTAAATAAAAAAACTAAAAAATTGGGTATCCCCTAATCGTCTAACCACAGGTAAAACTAACTTGTCACGATACTGATGGTGAACGCTTTAAAAAAAAAATAAAAAACACTGTAGGATTGCAGTATTTTTTCACCCCCCCTTTTCCAAAAAACGGATTTTAAAAACGATCATAAAGGGCTTGTCCCTAAAAAAATGTTCCCAAAAAAAAACTAAAACTCATCCCGAAAAAAAAAAAAGTCCCTTCCCGTCCATAAACGGGAAAAAATAAAAAAAATTTTGTGCTTCGGGAGGGGTTTGATGAAAAAAAACGTTTTTTTCCTTTTAAATTTAGGGGTTTTTTTATTGTGAAAAAGCATTTAAAACATTAAAAAATATACAAATTGTGGTATCGTTGAAATTTCCTTTATAAACCCTGCTGGGGAAAACCAAAAAGCATGTCTTTTAAACCCCGCACAGTGCCCCGCTGTAAAAATAAAAAAAAAAAAAACACTCCCCGGATTGCTGTTTTTTTTGTACAAAATCCCTCACAAAAAACCTTAATAAAAAGTGATCAAAACCCACATCCCCCCCATAATAGTCCCAATAAAAACTTTTCAACTCATCTCTTTAAAAAAAACAACCCCAACCAAGCAGCCCCTTATGAAAAAAATTTAAGAAAAGTTATGGCTGTCAGAATAGGACAAAAAAAAAAACGAAAATTTTTTAAAAAAAAAAAATGGGTTCTATTGTGAAAAAATAAAAAAAAAAAATAAAAAAAAAAATTAAAAATTTTTATATCTTTGGTTTGCCCCCTTAGAAAAATTAAAATCCCGTCTTTTAACCCCGGGTGTGGCGAATATTTGAAAAAAAGGGAAGCCAAAAAAACAATGGCGGAACTGCTTTTTGCCCCCCCCAAATTTCCATGGCCAATGCAAAAAAAAAACTAGGAAACCTGTGCCCCCCAAAAAAGCAAAATACCCTTTAAGGTGAGATCCCTGAGGGGTTTTTTGAACCCCAAAAATTTGGGAAAAATTCTGGGGGGGTTTAAACCTGTTCTATTTACTTTGGGGGCTTTCAGATGCGAAAGGGCCCCCCACCAATATCGGGTGCGCCAAAAGCCAAATAGGATCCCTCCTTTGGGTTACCCCCTGCCAGGGCCCCCAAAACGGAGTTTACACCCACATTTTAGGTTTTTGCCAAAATTGGAAAAAATTTTGCGAAAACAAAATTTTTTGGGGTTTTTTTTCCCAAAGTTTCCCTTTGGGTTAAAAAATTAAAACCATTTTCAGAAAAAAATTGCAGTTTATTGGAAAAAAATATTATTTTTTTTATTTTCAGGGTCGCGTTTAAAAAAATTTTTTGAAACGCTTTGGGGGGTCGATAAAACTAAATACCCCTTGGATATTTTCCCGAAAGGGGGTTTTTGTAGTTTCCAAAAAAATTGGGGTTTTTTTGGGGGTTTATTTAAAATTTTTGGAAACCCTTAGGGGTGTCCCAAAACCTAAATTTGGCCCCTAAAAAAAAAATTGTAATGAAAATGGGGCCCCCAAGATTTCCAAAGAAAGGGTCTCTCCTATTCTGGGGCTTTGTTTTGAGCCATTTTAATGCCACTAGGGCCACTTTATGGGGAAATCTCTGAAAACAGCAGAATCTGGGGAACCCAATATTAATTTGCATTTCCCTGATAACTTTTACCCTTTTTCTTTTTCAAAAATTTGTTTAAAAATTGAAATCTGAAAAAAAAGTGAAATTTTTGAAAATTTTTCCCTCTCCACTTTGCTTTAATTCCTTGTAAAAAACCAAAGGGGGTTAAATTTAAAACTTCCTAAATTCGGTTTTTGAATATTTTTAAAGGGGTTTTATTTTTTTTTTCGATGAGGTAATTTAGGGGGTTCAAACATCCGGGTTTCAATCAACCCCCAAGTTTTGAACTGGAAACTGGTCCCAAAAAATTTTTGTTTATTGAAAAAATTTTCTTAAAATTTTTTGAAAAATTACTACAAAAATTTATAAGCCCCAAAAGCCCGAAAAAAAAAAAAAGGACTTTTAAAAAAAATTTTTGCCAAAAAAGCAGACATATGGTAGATGCTAGTTATAAAATATTTTGGTAAAAATAACTTTTGGTTTTAATGCAGAGTTTTGGGAATTTTGGGAAATTGGTAAATTTTTTTCAAATTTTTCCCCCAAAATTTTTGATATTTTTCAAAAATTTAAAACAATCTTTTTTTTGGGAAAAAAAATTTTTTCTTACTATCTTATAGCAAAATTTGTGTAAAGGGGGGGAAAAAAAACAATTTCTGAATAAACCTGGTGGGTTAAATGTCAAAAAAGTTATTCTCACTTTAAGGGGGACAAAAAAATTTTTAAAAAAATTTAGGGGGCTCGTCGGGGGCCAAAACGGGCTTGCCGGAAAGGGGGTTTTAAGAAAAAGGGGGGGTTCCTCTACGTCTTGAGGAAGAAAGTTTTAATAAACTTTAAAAAGGGATTTTTTTAATTTTAGAGGGGTTTGAGAGGGGAAAACTCTCTCCCTTTGGGAAAAATTGTCATGGTGAATTAAACAGGTTCAAGCGGGCCCTTGGATGCTTTTTTGGAGCGTGAAAATTGTAAAAAAGTTATGGGTATTTGGTTTCTGGGAGAGGGGTCGTTGACCCAATTTTTTTAGATTCCCAGTTTGGGTTTTTGGAAAAAAATTTTTTTCCCCTAAAATGGGGAAAATTTGGCTTCTACTCTGGGGTTTTTTTTTTTCCCTTGGGAAATCAACACTTTAGAAAACATTTAGCAAAATGGGCTAAACCCTTGGTTGGACGATTTTTTTTTTGGGGCCCCCTGCCCAAATTTTCTTTTAACTATGTAACTGTATGAAATTTGAGACAAAACCCATTACTTAATTAATGAAAGTTCTGTAACTTTTTTTTATACTTATTTTTATTAAAAGTTTTATTTTTTTGGCCATTCAAAGCTTTATTTTAAGTTTTTTTTGTACATCAAATTTTCCCTTTAAAATATAATTTTCCCCTTGTAGTGGCAGGTTAAAAAACATAGGGAAGGGGGGGAAATAATTTAAAAGTAATAAGTTATTCCTAGACAAAAACTTCTTTGGCCCCATATATCTAAATAGCAGCTTAGATGTATCAAACCATATTTCATGGTGTCTGGCATATTCCAAAAAGGGCCCAAAAAAAAGGAAAAAAGTAAATAAGGTTGTGGGTGTGTTTGCTGTTTTTTTCGGGGCATAGATAATTTCTTTTTGGGACAAAAAATTTTATAGAGCACCATAATTTTTATGCTTTTCCATCCCTGTCCCAAAAAAATTTCCCCTGGGTTTTTTGTATGGATTTCACAGAGCTATGAGAGCTTGTAGGGTGAAAACCTTCCCCCGGGAGGGATCCCCTTTCCCCCTGTACTTGTTTTTTAGTCATTTATTGTTGCTACTGTACTTTGTTTTTTTCTTAAAGTTATGTATGTTAAAACCCCCCTCAAATGCACAGCAACCTGAAATGAAAGGGCAATTTAAAAAAAATAATAATAATAAAATGTTTCAGTAGGGGATTTGGTTACCCGTTAGAAGTTATTCAGATGTATAAGCCTGGGTGGAAAGGGTAATATTTTTGATGTGAATTTTCCAGATATTCAAAAAGAAGATTGTTGCAGACCCGTCTTAATTTTAATCTTAAAAAATTTTTTTCATCGTATAAGTAGGAGACAATTTTCGTGGTCTCTAAATTTTGTAATTGGGCTGGTTTTTGGGGGACCATTTTTAGGTTTAAAACAATAAATTTTATAGAAAAAATTTGTAAAATTTTTTGCCCTTATCATGGCAAAGAAATTCGGGTTAAAATGCCCAAAATTTTTACATGGGCCCCCATTAAAAGTCAGAAAAAAACCCGGATAATTGGCCACCTTGGTTCCCCCCAAAAACCGCCCCCCATCCCTTTGGGAAAAGTAAGGAGCCAAATACGGAAAATGTAAAATATCGCGCTCTACTGGCCCCCCGCCAAACATGCATGCCCCCTAAAACAGGTGTTTTTTTTAATAAAAAAGGGCATGGGTTTAAAGGGGGGATCTTTCCAAAATTAAAACACATGTACCACAGATAGCGTGTCTATTACCCTTTTTTGGTGAGGGAAAAAATTTTAAGGGCAGTTGGGCGATTTTGAAAAATTATCTAAAAATAAAAGTTTATATGATAACCCCAAAAAAAAAATCAACTTTTACACACTTTTGATAAATTTAGGCCCATTGGGCTGGGTTAAAAATTTTTGAAATCCTGAAACCAAATTTTAATTGAATGACACGTACAGGTAAGCTTTGGGGAAATAGTGAAATGAGTTAAATTGGGGGGGAACGACATTTTGAAAAGGAAATTTTTAAAAACCCTTTTTGGGTTTTTAAAAAAGGGCCCCTTTTTATGATTTCTTGACTGGTGTATGTTTTACTACCTATCTGCTTTTTGCTTTGTTTAAAAATGCCACATCTGGGCCACGGGGTTGGGATTTTGGGATTTCCCGCTCAAACAAGTGCTGTACATCTCATTTCCTTTCAAGGGGTTTTTTTTTTTAGTTTTCTTTTTCTTGCCCATTTTATAAAACCCTTTTGTCAATCTTATTAAATATGCTGAGAAGTAAAAAAAAAAAAGTTTATTGTTTTTTTTTAAAAAAAAAATTTGGGTTAAAATTTTCATAACTGGGAAACCCAAATTTTACGGGGTTTTCATTGAAGGCAAATTTGGAAAAAAAAAAATGTAAATTTTTAAATAGAGACTTTCCCGTGTTTCACAGTAATTGTTTTTGCTCTTACATTTCTTGGTCTCCCAAACCACAATAAATTTTTCAACAGGAAGTCCGTTTTCCCCTAGTTTAAACTTTTTATGTGTGTTTGTAGGGTTTCCCAAGTCTTAAGAAGGGCCCCCGCAGAAGCAAACAGCTGTAAAAGCTGTCAAGAGACAGAGTTTTTTTTTTGTTTGCAAATAAAAACTAGTCTTTAAATACGAAGAGCTTAAAAAAGACTTGCACATATTGAGGGAAAATTTAAAAGGAAAGGTTAAAAGTGGATCCCTTCCCCCCCCCCCCCCAAAAAAAAAAGGGAAGGGTTAATTTTTTAAGGGTTGGCGGCCATTTTTTAAGGAATGTAAAAGGTTTTGGGCACAAGTTAAAAGAAGTTGAAAAAAAAATTTGCAAAAAATTTCCGACTTCCATTTTTTTTATTTCTGACTTGTTTTTTTTGGTATATTGGTTTCTGTGCAGTATGGGCCCCTTTTTTCCCTTTAAAATTTTTAAAAACCCTTGTTGTATTTCATTCACCCCGGGGAAAAAGAGGGCCCCTTTGGGCCCTGTGTTTCCCCCCCTGCCCAAATGCCTAT
>JAODAL010002314.1:0-199678 GCA_025379985.1 Phyllomedusa bahiana
AGTCGAATTTAAAACTGTTTGTGCACCCCTCAGATCCCCAATGGGCCCTGCCCGCTTCATCTAGTAGTTCAACTAAACTACTAGACGGGGGCTGATTTCATAAACGGGTGGCCAAGATTCAACCTAACGGGGGCCTCCCTACAGGGGGACTTTGACCAAACTACCGAGGCCATCTAGCTCCCTATCGGGGCCCACCTACCAACACCTACTTAGGGGGGCCTACCACTTTCAAAGGGCAGTACGTCTACCTCGGGGGCCTACCCCTCCCTCCTACCTGGGACCTCATAACACCTGAACCTATCACCCCCCTCCCTACCTCCCTTTGGGCCTCTCTACGCCTACCTCCCTGGCCTACCAACCTACCAAATTAAACCCCCACCTTCTTGGGGTTTCTGTATTTACGGGTTCCTCTCGGTATTCTTTCAGACTTTTTGGACTAGTTTGGACCTTTTGGGACCTTTTCTTTAATAAAATGGTCAGCAAGGTATTGGAGAGTGTTGATTTAAAAAAAAAGTGTTTTTATGTTGTTTTGTTATATTTTTTACCATTTTTTCCAGTGCTAGTAAAAAAAAGTGCTGACAACGTCCTTTATTACACGCGGGGACTTTGATGTGGTGGGGGTGCTAAAAAATTCAGGGGTTTCTTTCAAAAACCTCTATAGCTAACACTGGAATTAAATGTAAAAAAAACAAACATTTTTTACACAACACAAAAAACACTTCATTTAACTAAAACTCCATGACACCGGGCCTCATTGACCATTTTATTAAAGACATTGATCCAACACTGGTTCGACAGAGTCAAATAAATCCATTATAGTCCAACAAGGAGATCTGTAGGAAAAACAGAAACACTACAGAAAGCATAACAGTGTTAAACCCCACCCTTTCCCCCCTAAGTCATGCATCATCCTCGCTAAATTCGGGGTGCAAGGGATGGAGTTTAGACCACAAAATATGATTCTGAGAGATACAGGCTATAGCACAGGTCCCTTTAGCACCTTTTGGTGTGTATTTATTGAATCAGGAATAGAGATGGGCGAAATTCTCAAAAAATTTTAATTTGGGGCACTTCCCGAATTTTCCGACAAAAAATTTTTTTCGTTCCAATTACTTTTGCACTAATCGCGTAAAAAGCAGCTATTTTCCCGGGTGAAGAGCCTGCAGGGGGCGTAAACTTTTTTGCTAGCTTAAATATCAGAGGGGGCGGTTGGCCATCTTTGTGTTTTTTTGTATACACCAGATGCTGCCGCCACTCTTAGAAACGCTTCACTATAAAATTTCCCTGGGGACTTTAAGGGGCAAAAATGACCAAAAAACTCAAGCGGAAAAGTCCTGATAAAGTCAACCCCGCGAAAGCTGGGAAAAAAAAAAGCGAGAGCTCAGGGGGCAACTTAGTACAAGTGTGGAGGTACGGGGGGGCCACAGCAGCTGGCAGGGATGGCACAATGACATTCGGAGTGGGAAAACACGAGGGCCACAAGTGGGGACAATGACTGAGAGCGGAGGGCACGGCCACAGTAAGAGGGCAGGCAGTGGCACAATGACATTGGGGGCGGCAAAAAATATTTGGCCACAAGGGCACAAAGAACAGTGTAGGGGCACGAAGCAGCACATGAGGGCAGGAATGGGCCCAAAGACAACTGGAGGGGCAAAAACGAGGAACCAAACGAGGGGGAAACAATGACTGAGAGCGGAGGTCACGGGGGCCCGCAGTATGAGGTCAGGCATGGCACAATGACATTCGGGAGGGGGAAAAACAGTATTGGGCCCAAACAAAGGGCAAAATGTTTCCCAGTGTGGAGGTCCCAAAGCACAGAAAGAGATGGGCAGGGGCAAAATTGACTTCGGAGGGGGCAAAACAGTTTTGGGGCCAACAAGTGCAAAAACCACACGGGTTTTGGAGGCCCGGGGCGGCAGCAAAATAAAGAATCAGGCAGGGGGCACAATGACATTCTGGAGGGGGCAAAACAGTTTTGGGCCACAGAGTGGCAAAATTTAAACACAGTGTGGGGGTCAGGGGCGGAAGCATTATGAGATCAGGCAGTGGCACAATGACATTCGGAGGGGGGGAAAAAAGTATTAGGCCACAGAGGGCACAATAAACCCAGGGGTGGGGGTCACGACAGAAAGGCACATGAGATCAGGCAGGGGACAATGCATTCTGGAGGTGGCAAAACGGAGGAAGCCACAGAGTTGCACAATGACTGAAGGGGAGGTAAAGGGGGCCCAGTACCCATAAAGGTCAGGCATGGCACAATGCACAGTTTGGAGGACAGGCACAGCCACAGCGGCAGCATGAGGTCAAAACATGGCAAAATTTACAAGTGGGGATGTCAGGGCAACACAACACGCAGCAGCATAGGTAGGCAGTGGCACAATGACAAGTTTTGAGGGGGGTTGGCAATACCATCCCTGGAAAAAGATGGTGGTGGGCCCAGAGGGAAAGAAACTGCCCAGCAGATTTGGGGGCACAGGTGGGGGGGCGGCATCAGAATAGGGGCCTGAGGCAGTATTTGAACCCAGACTGACGCCTAAGGCTTGGTGTGGGGGGAAATCCTGGCCGATCCCCGCCTGTTTTCATTTTGACAAAGGTCAGTTTTTCCCATTTTTTCCCATAAAACAAGGGGTTCTCCTTGGGGAAACGATGGCCCCCGCCGCACTGAACACCCGCCCCTGATGCCACACTACGGGCCGGGAAAGGACACTTCTCCACTGCAAACTCGGCAAGTTGCGGCCACACATCCAGTTTGGCGCCCAGTTTTCCACGGATCTTCAAACCCGGGAGGGGGCAAGTGCTGTCCAAGTGGGCCACCACCTTTTGGGTTTTCAGGGACTTCTCCAGGCCCTTTGCTGCTCTGGCGACTCCCCTCCTCACTGGGGGGTGGAAGGGAACTCCTTTCCAGTGACTCCAAAATTAGGTTACTCCTAAAGGAGCTGGTACTGCTTTTCATTCCCCACCGGACCATGGGGCCACGAGATTTATTCCCACGTTCCCATCCCCCTGCCCAGACACCCATCTGTTCCAGGACAGAAGCATTTTAATAAGTTATTCATCCCGTAGCCCCGGCGACTGAAAAAAAAACTTGGGCCCCCTTTCCGAATAACCCCCAACAAAGGGCGGGTGTAAAACCATGATTTTTCCCCCAAATTGGTTTGACATAAAAGTACACAGGGATTATTTTCGTCTGCCTGAAATCATCAAAAAATCATTAAGGCCTTTCTCTTTTCTTTACGGGCCCGGCCCCAACATGTGCAGGCTAAACCCCCCAGTGGGTGGAAACATCGCATATCAGAGTGTGTTGGGGGGGGCCTTCTGCCGCGGAAAACCCGAGAGGGTTTTTCCTTTGGCTTTGAAACAAAAGGAAAAAGGGTGCATGCACAGTTTCCGGGCCCCTTTTTCAAATTTTTCCTGAAAAACGGTGGAAGACTTTTGGGCCCCCTTTTCAAAACCCAAATTTTGAACACGGTGCCCCCATGCGGGGCCGGGAACCATCCCCCCTCGGGGGCAGCGGGGACACCATTTTCCCTTTCCCCCATTGCCCTCCCCATGGTCCGTTTTTGCATTTTTGGCGCGGAAAACCCACACATCGTTTTCCTTGCTGCATGACCGGAGCAGTTCCTCCCCTGGGGTGACTTTGTTCGCCGGGGCAAGCCGGGTGTAGAACGCGTGAAACCGCGGTCCCCTACACATTGGAAAATTTTGGAGCGGGTACTTGTGGAGGTTTAGAATGGGGGGTGGGGGTTTGGGGGAGGGGGAGGGGGGACTTTTGGCCCGCATTTTGCAGCGGGTTTGAAAACGGGGAGGAAAAAGTGGGGGGTCTCCTGCCCCAAGCGGGTTGGGTGCCTGGGCCGGGAAGCACATTCACCCAGGGGGGCCGAAAAAGGGAACTGAAACGGGCACTGACCGTATTACAGCTCCAACGCCCCACTGCCGTGCACCTTGGAAAAAAACCATAAGCTCAAGGATGCCCCAAACCTTCTGTTCTACAAAAATTTAAGAGGTGCTGGTACTGCCTTTTGGGAAAAAAAATTTAAATTTTGGGAAACTCTCCCCCTCGCTAGGCACAAGCCATTATTTTTCTCAAAACGGGCAGAGCCCACCTTTTTGGAAAGGGAGGGACTATCAGCTCCCTGCCCCTTGGGAAATTGGTTGGAGCGATACTGTTGTCTCTTTCAATCCCCCTTCGCTAAACGACTGCGGCGCCTGAGAAAGCGGGGAGCAAAAAGCATCGGGACCGGGAAAATGAGGTCAAAGAGAAACAGCCCCCTTCTGCAGAGGGGGTTGAGCCTTAAACCTGGCTGCAATGGCATGCCCACGGGGGCGCTGCTCTGCTGTTTTTCTGCGGGGGCGGAAGGCCCCACCACACCCTGAGCCCCCATTTCCCCCCACCCAAACCGGGATGGTGACGCGGGAAAGGGGGTTTGACGCGGGGGGGCCCGGGGTGCCAACTTTTAGCCCCGGGGCCACGTTTCACTTTCTGCCCACAATTTCTACATTTACCCTTTTTGGGCTCCTCCGTTGTCTTAGGAAAGAACTGCCGCACCACCCCCGAGTTCGGATTTTTTCCCGGGCCAAAAGGGCCTCCACACGAGTGACTACTGCCGCCGCTGCCTTTGCTGACCCCGACTGCTACTTTCCCAAAACCCGAAGCCCGGGTTTTTTTTCCCCGTGGCCGCTTTGGGGTCCCGGGCCTCACCCTGCTGCTATCCTGCTTACCTCACGGCCAAAACGACCCACTTTCTGGCTGCGCTGCTGCCTGAAACCCCAAGCTACGCCCTCTTCCCCCGAAAGATGATGAAGCCCTTGCCCCACCCGGGTCCAAAGTGCGGTCCCGGGTACTTCAATTTATCTATTTTTTTTTTCATCGTCCTTTCTTCCCTTTTCACCCGGGCTTGGTATGCGAGGCTGACCTCTCACAACAGACCTCCCGCCCCCTCCCACTTTTATACTTTCCCCTACTGCAAGAAGCAGGGGGGGTTTGGGGCCCCCTTTCTTCGCTGCCAAATAGCTTTCCCGACTGGGCCCCCCTCAAAATTTTTTCATCCTCGCTATATAGTGGCGCTGAACCCAGACCCCATAGTAGATCTCTGGGTGAGGGGAAACCCGGTTTGGGGCAGAGGGGGGCTAGGGGGAAAGGGAGGGCCGCTGACCCGCCTCCCCCCCCCCCCCCCGGGGCCCCCAAATAATGGTTTTTGGGCTGAGGTTCCCACTAAATCTTGGGTGGGGGTTGGGCAATGTCCCTCGGAGGAAAGGATTAAAACCCAGTCAACCAAACAAGAAAACCCCTTTGGGGTTTCTGAAAAAACCCCACGCCTCTAGATGACAGCGGGAAATTTGGGGGCCTCACCCCAGTGACCCCTGCTGCGAAAGTCCCCTTGCTGGCGGGGGGGCGACCTGGGCCTTTCCAGGAATGTTTGTGCCACGGGCCCCTCGCAGGGCAAGCCTGCCACCCTCTCTGTCCCGACATAAATGTTTTTTCTAAAATGGGACAGACACTTTTTTAAAGGGTGAAAATCTTTATATGAAAAATAAACACCCTGTTTTTGACCCCCAAATGAAACCCCGTAACAAGCTTGGGGAAAACCCCTTTGGGGAAAAAATTTTCCCCACAAATGCCAGGAAAAATTTATTGTATGTTCGTTTTAAAAAAAAACTGTGTGTTTTTTTCTAAAAGAAAACACAAAAAGCTTTAAATTTAAACCTTCGACAGAAATTTTTGGGACAAGGGAAAAATTTTTTAATTTTTGGGGGTTTAAAAAAACGGTTTTTTTGGGGTTTAGCACACCACATAACAACGCTTAAAAATTTTTAAACCCCCCATGTAAAATTTTCGCCCAAAAAATTTTACCCCACAAAAAAGTAGCTTTTTTAGCGTGTTACAATTGATTTTTTTCTACGCCACACAAAAAGAGATACAGTTTTAATTTTAAACCTTTTCTTGTGAATTAGGCTACAGGAAAAATTTATATATTTTTTGGGGGTTGAAAAAAAAAGGGGTTTAAAAATTTTTTTCCCCGCCCACCAGCAAAACAACCCCTTAATTTAAACCCCCGGATTTTAAATTGCGCCAAAGAATTAGCCGCACAAAATAGTAGCTTTTTAGCGTGTTGCAATTTCGGTTTTTTTCTACGCCACAAAAAACAAAAGATTTCAGTTTTAATTAAAAACCTTTTCTTGTGAAAAAGGCCCACAAAAAAATTTATATATTTTGGGGTTTTAAAAAGACGGTTTATTTTTTTCAGCACCCCCAGCAAAACAACGCTTAAAATTTAAACCCCTTTATGTAAAATTTCGCCAAGAATTGAGCCCACAAACTAATAAACTTTGTACGTGTTACAATGGGGTTTTTACAATGGGGTTTTTTTTTTTCCCTACAAAAAGAGATAAAAATTTTAATAAACCTTCCTTTGTGAATTATTTCTACAAAAAATTTATATAAATTTTTTTCGTTAAAAAACGGGTTTTTTTTGGGGGCAGCACCCAGCAAAACAACGCTTAATTAATCCCTGTATTAAATTGGGGCAATAGGGAATTTTACAACCAAAAATGAAGGGTAATTTTTATTTTAAAAACGCTTTTTTTCTTAAATGAATACAACAGGAACTGGCTTAGATTTCCCCCTTTGATATTGAAAGAAAATTCAAACTGCAGTGGGCGCACACTGGGTTTTAGATCCAATACCCCAAAAAAAATTTGAAATAGAAAAATTTAAAAAAAACAGTTTTCTGAGACCCAAATTTAGACACCCCCCAGAAATCCTAAAAAAAAATCAATTCCCTTTAGTAATAGCTATCAGCCGGGGGCAGCACCTTCCCTGATGAGCAAAAGTGAGAGGAAATGTTTAGCTCCCGGCGGGCGTGCCCGGATTATTTTAGTGCGGGACTTCACAGAAACCCGCCGGTCTCCCGATTTGGGTTCACCTCTGCACAAGTCTTCAGGCTATGCCCTTTTTTCCTCCCAGAGTGCTTTTGCCCCATGTATTTCCATGTGCTCGCAGCCTTTTAATCAATCAAAAAACACACTTCCGGGTTTACCTTTCCCCAATTTCCCCCAAAATTTTGACTTTGTTCCGAACCGAAGTTTTCCTTTAAATTTTTAAAAGAATTCCCCTTTGTTTTGAATCGATTCGCCCATCTCTAATCAGGAATACTATTTTATGAATGATTTATTAAAAGTTATATTCTAAAAGGAATAATTTTTTGTCTCGAGATTTCGGATTGAATGTGTTTAATCCTATATTTTCATACGTTTGGGATTTTGGCTTATTATGCTTTAGTCCAAGAATATGCAAAACTTCAGGAACTGTTTAGGATGGTCTTATCTAAATTTTTGTTATCTATGCAAGGTTCAGTGCATAAGAATCTCAGGTAAAGGCCCGACCCGGGAAGACCTTCTTACTATTATGAGAAATTTTTGTCTCCCCCAAACCAAGGGGGTTTAAATAAAAGATTGCGTAAAAGGGTGTCTTTGTACCCAGGCCCTGTAGCCTGAGAGGGCCCACAGGTGTCTATGTTTTAAATTTGGGGGGACAATAAAAGTGGGGTTTCAAAAGGGGCCCTAACATGGAAAACGTAGCAAGAGATGAGCAACCAAACTTAGGTGGATGGAAGGGAGAGAATCATGGCCCCCCAAAGGGGCCCTTTCACAGTGCCTTCATCCGGGGGGTCAGAAGTGGGATAAAAAAACCCCGCCTTGGGGCACATGATTCTCTCCCCTTTCCCTCCACCAAAATTTGGGTTTTTTTATCTCTGGCTACATTTTTCCCTTTTAAGGTCAGTTTCATTTATTCTTGTATTTATTACTGATTACATTTACTCTGCTGTATTATATGACGTCCTCAACAAATTTATATGTGTATACTTGCCTGGATATTGGATTTCTGTATTTTGGATGGTTTAGGCTGTGAATCATGTTTCTGTGTTTTCCCTTTCCCCCTTTTTTTTAAATTTTTTCATTTTTTAATATTTTCATTTTTCCTAATAAAAATATATTTTTATAATAATTTGGATTCGGATTCTTTTTGCGGCGTGTTGTGTTCTGTGTAGTTTCTTTATTGAGTGGTTTAGGGCCCTATCAATTTTGTGGGCCTGTTTTGGAGCAAAAAAACCTAATGTGTCTACTTCTATGAATGTGTCTACTTCTATGAATGTGATGTGACGCCCCCGGAACGCCCCAAATCTTTGGCGCACTAAAAAGTGTCTTTCGTGCATTACAAGGGGACTTATCGTGCCCAAGTTTGGAGTGCACTTGTTCATACATTCTTTTTGGCTCAAAGTACACCAGAAAACGGGCGCAGCCCCATTTACTGTTGCCCAAGTAAATTTTCCCGGGTTCCAAATCTATAAAAGGGTTTTTTATATTGTTCCTACACTTTTTTCTGTATTTTAGTGTAGTATAGCTTCTTATATATCCTATATTAGTTGAATAAGGCATTTTCCATTCATGCTGCTAACAGAACAATTTCTATAGACAAGTTCTTGTGAAATGTCGCCTCTGACATAATTGCAGAAACTACACAATGCAAAGACAGACAAGGGATATGAGCAGCACGAGGTAGATGAAATGACTCTACAAACATTTCTATATTTACTTCCACATAGTTTTGCTCGTGTTGTGCTAAGCTGCCCTTCTGCTGCCTCTTCAAAATGAATGTGCGACAAAGGGCTCCCTGCCACTTGGCTTTCAAATCCAGAACAAATTTTCTGCATAGATTAGATACCGAGCCTGTTTTGCAGCCACATCCTTGTCATTGCATCACCAAATGAGTATATGTTGCCATGGAGCTTTAGAGATATTTCCTAGACAACCATGATGCCACCATTAGCATCACCCCTTCCATTTCCTTATCCATTTTGGGCCCAGGTTGATTCATGTAAAATACCCATTACGTCAAGTTCCATGAGGAAGACGTGCAAAACCTGTTAAAGTTTTCCTTAAGTCACTTTAGATTTTAAACTACAGAATAAAAATGACCTGTTTGTATCCTAAATCTTCATTTTCACACTTCATTCACACCGTTTTCCAAAAATATCGTGCTGCGCCAGCGAAAAAGAATCTACATGAGTGACAATTATTTACCTTCTGTCGGATCTAATCCATGATTATTGAACACAATAAGTGTGATACATTAGCCAAAGCTCTTTACTGTTCAATCCCAAAACTTTATTTTTCCCTTTGTTTGATGCAAGTTATCTTAGCAGGAATCAACGTCTTAGAGAGTTCTCTTTCTTGCAGCCAGCATCATATAATAAGTAAACACTGCTTTCATGAGACCACTCTGACAATCCGAAGGGGAAGGTTTCTACTCCATTGGAGACCACTTTGCTTTGCATCTGTTTACCCCATGCAACGTGTGGTGATTAGTACTCAGCTTAGGCACACAAAGAACAGCAGACTGGCACACTTTACTGTAAAAAAAGAAAGCACTTCTATGGGGATTATCTCGTACTGACCACTAATCAACATAAAGCACAAGCTCTGTTGTACTAAACAATTGCTAAATTGCCCATAATATGTGCTTAACTCAGGCTAATTCATAGTAAAGAGAAAAATCCTACATTTATTGACAAACAGACCTTAACATATTATGCTTTGTGGTACTTGGCCTACAAGAAGATATGGTTAAGGCTTTGGACAACAGTTACATTGCTTCAAATGATAAGGTTTTGTGGGCTTTAAAGGGGTTGTCTCACTACAAGGAATGCTCTTTATGTTAAAGATCTTGCAAAAACAAGTCATTTTGGGCAATTTTGTCCTAAATAACAGGTACTACCTATTCTAGATATTCCCTCTGTATGGGCTGCATCAGCTCCTAAGGTCGCTATAGCTACAGACTGGACTTCATCTGTAGCCTAGTAGAAGACAGTAAACACGCCCATGATTCAAAATGAAAACCATGAAAACAGGACTGTCGTGGTATGTGTTGGAATCAATGTAGGATCGACAAAACCCTTTTAACCCCCTTAAGACGAATGGCTGAAATGTACTTAATGGACCAGAAATTTTCTTCAGTTCTATTGCCATACTTGGTTTAATACAGTTGTAACTTTTTTATTTTTTCAATGACGCAGTTGTATGAGGTCTGTTTTATTTCGAGACAAGTTGTACTTTAATGGGGGATAGTTTAAGTTCACATTATAAATAATTGCAGTATTTTTTTTTTTGTTTTTTTATTTTTGCTTTTACACCATTCATATTTCACACTTAAATAACTTGTTCGATTAAATTTACAGGTTATTACGGAGTCGTGTGGATATGAATATGTGTAGCTTTTTTTGTGTGTGTACATTTATGAAACAAGATTATTTTTTATTAAATATTATTTTTATTTTTATTATTTATTTTTTTATCTTTTTTTACACTTTTTATGTTTGTTGTTTTTTTTTTTACTTTTTTTGACTCCCATGAAGGAGTTGGGAGAATGTTTTTACATTTTACAAAAAAAATGTTTTTACAACTTAGTACCATATTAGTCATATTCATATATGATAATCACAGTCTAATCTGTGTCATCAGACACAGGCAGTGATTAGGACAGCATACAGTCTGCCCTGGTATGGCTTAGTACACAGACAGTTGTCTGGGGCACTCTAGGTCCCCAGAGCTGAATGTTCAGACCGTTCTCCGGGTCTGTCGGGTCACCCGGTGTTCCGATCACCTGACAGAGCAGGGGTGAAAAACCCTTTGATTAGGCTCCGGTAACGGCACGCGCCGCACATAGGGTTTTAAAGGCACCGGGTTCGCGGGGTTTCCTCCGTCCCGGTGCCATGCTGGAGATGCTTGGGATCGGGGCTGTGTAACATCTAGCCCCGATACCGCAGCACAGCTGCGGCGCCGCAAAACTCCGATGTCTGCAGCGTCGCCAATAATTTGTCGCCGTTGTCAGAACGAACGACCCGCAGAGCTACTCAATGTCAAAAAGACGGTGGTCGGTCGTTAAGGAGTTAAGATTTAGGGCCCCATGTATGAAAATTTTCTCGGTCTACGACTTTCTTTGTTGCCCATAGGAACCAATCAGAGCTCCCCTTTAATTTTTTCAGAGCCCTTTATGAAATAAAAGGGGTGCGCTGATTGGTTGCTATGGGCAACAAAGAAAGTCTTAGAACAAGACAGTTTTCATACATGTCCCCCTTATTTTGTATCTATTATGTAAACAGTTTATAAGCCGAATGAGGGGCTGTGGAGTTGGAGTCAGTTAGTAGGAATATATTGACCTCAACTCTGGCTTTAAAACTAAAATATTTTATGTATGATTACCATTGTATTATTAATTTATTAAAGGGGTTCTCCGGGAAAAGAAAAAAACTAAATACATAAACTACATGTCATTATGAAAAAATTCCTAAATATCTTTAATTAGAAAAGTCTGCTTGTTTTGTCTAGGGGATTATCATTATAAAAGAACAAAATGGCCACCAGGCTCCTTCCTCAGTGATACTGTCCTACCAGAAAGTAGGACAGACTACGTTTACTCCTGGTTATGCTGACTGGCTTCATGGGCATGGTGCTGTGCTCTGTCAAGCTGAGAGACTTGTTGGTATGAGGGAAGGGTCTGCCAGAGTAGAATGGAGATTGAGGGCTGGGACAAAACGGTGTGTGTTGTGTGTGTTGTGTGTTGTGTGTGTTGTGTGTGTGTTGTGTGTGTGTGTGTGTGTTGTGTGTTGTGTATATATATATATATATTTTACGTGAATATATTATATAGAATCTACAGCTCAGCTGGGGGGGAATTAGGCTGTTGTAGTTCTAATAGAGCGCGCCGAGCAACTGGAGCTCCGCCCACTAGCCCAGTGAGGAGAAATGTCCAACATGGCGATAATATGTGATATAACAGCGTCTGTAAGTCGTTCACACACTGTATGGTGACAGATAGTTACTGTTTATCTTTACTATTGCTGCACTACATGTTCTTATTTTTTTGGGTTTCTCACACCACCCCTTTAATGTCTTAGCTTCTGGAATATTTACTCGCAAAGTAATTTAGTAAAGTTTAGACATTTTAATCATACAAATATATGTTGTATTAATCTAAGACCTCTATGTTATTAACATGAGTTATTTACAAAGGAGTCAGAGTTGAAGTTAACCCATTTTTTTTTTTTTTTTCCTATCGCCAGTGATTTCCACGGATAGAAAGACCAAGAATACAACACACCAGTAATTTCAGTGAAAGAACACCCAAGATTTTAATCGAATTCAGTAACAGTAGCCGATGTAAGGGGTTGTAATGTTAAACTAGGGGGAGAAGGTGGTGTAGTGGGAAACCAGAGAGAGAGGTGGCTTAGTTATGGCAGGGGAACAGTTAATAGTTTGGCTTGCAGGAAGACAGTTGGGTCTGTGAAGAGTTGCAGTGGGGGATAGTCAGTCAGAGAGCTCTGGGAAGGGAGCTGAGGCCAAAGAGATGGGGGTCAGCTTGTGAGCTGGGGGGAAGCTGGAGTACAGAGAAGAAGGAGAGACAGTGAGGACAGAGAGAAGTTTGGCCCTCGGAGTAGCTGTGCAGTGGCCATGGGGGGAAGGCGATTCCTGTGGATGACGTACCAGATGCCCAATGTTCAGGTGGACATGTACATAGTTCCAGATCGAAACAGCAGAAGCCAGGGAAAGTTCCCTACTTCCAGAAGCAGACAAGAGATCCGGGAAGCAACTAGGGACTTCGGCAAGAGACCTGAGGCGTAGTAGATGGAAGCTACTTGAAAGCACAGGCGGTATAGTGAGGAAGGTTAAAGGAGAACCCCTTGTGTGACTGCTGGAGCTGCTGGGTGTCATGATACAGAAACACTGGATATAATGCAGACAGCAGTGGAAGGCCAAAAAAAAGCCTCATTATCCCCGGACAAGTGTTGTTGTATTAAGTTATTACCGCCAGTGCACTACATGTCCAACATCACACCTCTCCCCGCAATATAAAAGAATTTTTATTTGCAGTTGCTGCGGGCAATGGTTGGTTGCAGTGGGAGCGCCGCCATCACCACCCTCCTCTTACACAGAATCTATTCAATGTCTAAGCAAATGATGCTACTTTGGTGAGATGGACAATGCTTTTATCGCCCTGTACATCTCCACAGAGTAATACTCCAAGCTCTAAACTGACCTTGACACTCTTCTCCCCCTTATACTTCAGCTTCTAATGATAAAAGTATATTTTATAACAGGTGCAGGGATGTAATATGTCCTACAAGATAGGCCAACTAAGAATGTGCCCTTGTGTCCAATTCTTCATGTACTTATCTATAAAACTGTTATTTGACAAAATCTAAATTGAAGAATTATCTAAGCTAATATGAATCCTTCCACATACAAATAATCTGAAATATCTTTACATCAAAAGACTACAAAAATGTAAGATTCGAGCTGACAAGTTTCAGAATTTTCAGTTTTTGGCTTGGCAATTGCATTAAAAGGGTATTTCTATCTTAACCATGTATGTGTTCTACTGTATACCTAAATATCTGATCCCTAGGACCAGAGTCAGACTGGCCATCCACAGGATCCTCCCGTGGGCCCAACCTTGGCTCCAAAAGCCAAGTAGATACTACTTCATTTACAGTTTCTTTTAGAACAATCATCAGACATCCCCAAAAATTGTGCATATGCAATGATTATGTGGACATACAAGAAGTACTTCAAAGTGGACACACAGATGCCCTGTAGAGATTGAGGATGGGCCCTCAGAATAATTTCTTCTGAGTCCCAAAACCCTTGTTTGCCAATTCTCAAGGACTCATATTAAATATAAAGAGGAAATACTCCCTATAGTACTAGGATTTCAATCCCTAGTAACTCTTTTGGTTTATATATTAAGATTTCAAAATTCAATGACAATTGGTGGTCACTATGCGGAAATACTATACCACAGTTTCACAATGACAATATTTAGTTGAGTCTTGTAACTTTTGTGCATTCAAACACAAATAAAATAGCAGCCTGTACTCAGGGCCGGGACAAGGCATTTTGGTGCCCTAGGCAAGTAGAGCCAATGGCCCCTCCCCCACTCCCCCCGCCACGCACCAAAAAAAAAATCCCAGCCCGAACCTATGACACCATGCCTGGCACCTCCTCCCAAAAAAACACAATTCAACACGCAGAGGAGTTAGTAGGGTCACTTAGAATGTATTATATAGAATAATATGCTTGTGAATGGAATAAAAACCTATAAAATAGTTATAAATGACAGTTTTCTACAGATGATTGTCTTGGATAATGGTGAAACTGTCACCTCATAATACCGCTATACAGCAGAAAATATTATCGCACATACTGTTCCTGCACCTAACAGTATAGCAAGACCAATACTATCAATGATACTGATATACAAAGACTGAATAATACCACCATACATGACCACATATCACCACACATAGTGACTGATAGGTGGGCATGAGGGGGCTATGGGTTAAAGATTCGAGGTGAGTTGGTTAAGGGGTGACAGAGGGGGTGGTAGGTGGAGGTGGGAGGCTATTGGGTGACAAGCAGTGTGAGGTTTAAATGGGCTTATAGGTGGAGATGGGAGCTATAGAGGGGATAGGGGGAGGTGGTGGTAGTTTATGGGGTGATGGGGGCAAGGAGGGAAAGAGAGGGGTATAGGTCATAACTTACAGACAAAATATTTTGGGGGTAAACCCCCTGAAGATTGTGCTGTGGGCTATACTCCAAAGGATCATTTTTGCACGGCCTGCATTACTTCCCTTCTCCGGGAATAATGCCCCTCTCTCATGATAGCCCCCCTCTCCCACTCGAGCTCCCATCTCACTAACCCCCTCTCCCACTACAGCCCATCTCACTATCCCCCCTCTCCCACTACAGCCCATCTCACTATCCCCCCTCTCCCACTACAGCTCCCCCATCCTCCATGACAGCTCCCCCATCCTCCATGACAGCTCCCCCATCCTCCATGACAGCTCCCACACCCTCCATGACAGCTCCCACACCCTCCATGACAGCTCTCACACCCTCCATGACAGCTCCCCCTTTCTG
This sequence comes from Phyllomedusa bahiana, assembly GCA_025379985.1. Taxonomy (NCBI): domain Eukaryota; kingdom Metazoa; phylum Chordata; class Amphibia; order Anura; family Hylidae; genus Phyllomedusa; species Phyllomedusa bahiana. The sequence goes on from JAODAL010002314.1 coordinate 14,977, forward strand.
TGATAGCCCCCCAGCAGTAATTCCCCCCACCCCACACACAGTTAACCCTCACCTGTCCTATGAGCACTTGCAGTCTTCTGTCTTCAGCTCTGACTGTTTCCGCTGGGGACAATGGTCGAAGCTCCGCCCACCCATCCCAGCATACACTGGGCCCCTTCATGGACAGGAAGCTGTCACAGAGTGCATTCATGTTAGGAGAGATGGATTGTAATCTCTCCTAACTAGTCCACTGCACAGTCGCCCCTGTCAGCTTCCCTACCCACATCCTCCCCCTCCCCTCCGGCGCCGGGAGGAAGAAGGGGGTGGAGGGAATCCACTTAGCTGCCGGCTGTAATAAGACAGCCGGCAGTGCTGCAATGTATGGCGCTGGCTACTGAGCCGGCTCCATGCCTGCGCCCCCTAGTGGCAGGCAGAGGGAGGCGCCCGAGGCGACGGCCTTTGTTCGCCTACCCATAGTCCCGCCCCTGCCTGTACTCTTGATAAAGACCTAACCACTAAAGGGTTGAAACTTAGCAACTGTTCTGTGTGTTGACTTGGGCACAACAAATGAATACCTATAAAACGAATCCCTGATGAAGGCATTGTAAATGACATTACGCGTTGGGTTCTATTAACCTGGCACATGTGTCCCCAATATTAACTCTAGGATAACAGTTTGGATGGTTTGAAAGACACCCTTCTTTCATACTCTAGAGGACTTTTATATATGTGCAATTTGGTGCCTTTTACACATGGTATCTTTTTATACTATTTCTTAAAGGGGTTTTGCCACAATCTCATTTCATACCTCCTGCATCCAGCTCTTCAGCTCTGTGTGCTCAGAAGGGGGCGTGTGTGATTTGTTTGAGTTGCATATCCTGTGACCCTGCAGGATGTCATCACCAGGCCTTTCCTCTCTCTAGTCAAAGAAAGGCCTGTTTATGTATAGAGCTGTGAACAGCTACATTGTAGTTCAGAGGTAAAATTTTTGCTTTACAGCACAAGAGTCCTTGGTTCAAATCCCTGCAGATCCTGTGGATTTTTTTCCTCTTTATCAATGCACAGACCTCATTGAGGTTTCTATTTTTATTTGCACTGTTTGACTTATTACTAACTAGAGTGACAGCATCGGGGGTTTGAAGACCCAGTAGCTGCCTGAGAGGAGAGGTGATGTCTGAGCATGTGCGACCAGGACTGAGAAGCTCTCAGCCCTGGTTGTATCCTCTGGAGATGAGCTGTAAACAATGGATCACTAAAGGAGCAGCTAAAACAAAAACGGTGCAGAATTTTTAATAATGATGAATGGTGAAAAAGTTTATTATTTAATTTTCAAACTTCCCACGTCAACTTTACTTCGTGGCAAAACCCCTTTAAACTGCACTTTATATTGTGGGACATTATTTAATTGGGTGCTTGTGCAGCATTATACTACATCTGCAGGTTTACAGTTGAGTGAATCTTTATGTTTCATCCTTTTTTTGTTTTTAAACATTTTTAACCTAGATTACTGCATTACTGCACTTGAGTTGGAAAAAAAGATTTTTTTGCACTTTATGGTTTCTTGTTTTGTGTAAGTTTATATAGAGTATCCTTTTTCCTGGATAATATATCATAGTCTTAAACACTTCCTGTACCCTAAATATTTATATATGGTGCCCTCGGCTATGCATTACAATACCTATAAAGAGAAGTCTGGCACAGTTTTGTTTATCTTTGGAGACGTTTCTCCTTTTTTTGGTGGGCATCCATCTTACTGTATTACACCCTGTGGATCCAAAGCCTTTTTTAACAATTGAAAAAGACATGTGAGATCTGACTGCCAATAATGCACCCTAACACAGGCAATCCCTTTAATATTACTACTTCTATTAAAATGCAAAGCAAATATGCTAGGATGTTTAAATGTAAAATTGTACAAAGCTGTCTCTGAAGCAGAATATAATTTAATTTAATTGCATTCATTATGAGAAACATGAAAAATAGTGCGCGGTAAAATCACTTCTGCTTCAAAATTTATTATATTTAATCAATTTCGTGAAACTGTGCTATTTAGGAAAGACAGCTGTATCCATGTAAATATATTTTGCTATACTACCTTCCAATCAAACAAAATTAAGAAACCATTGAATTAAAGTGTTTATATTGTAAAAGCCGGTTTCTAAGGACAAAGCTGATTTCTGTTTTTAAACCAAGGAAATTTTATAACTCGGATCATGTTGGCTACATTACTCTTATATTCCCACTTCAGTGTGACTCATTCGAAACAGGAACAGCTGACATGACTTCATTGCACAAGTACCTTTGGAGATGAAATGCTTTCTCTTAGGCTATGTCCACACTGCACAGGATTATGCTCGTATCTTCAGCGCTTTTCATTTTTTAAAAGCGCCGAAGATACGATCGTTCCTGCGGCCCCATGGATGGCAATAGGAAAGACAAGCTGCAGTCTACACAGCTCGTATTTTCTCTGCTCGTCTTTCGGCAGCGGCGTATTATACTACATGTTGTACAACAATTGATCAATACATGTTATATAATTGTATAATATTATATAACATGTTGTATAATACGCCGGCGCTTCTCGTTTTCTTGCCTTCTTCCCATACAATACAATTGTGTGGGTGACGGAAAAAAAACGAGATGTGACCGCGGTTTTTGTACAAAGCTTTTGGGACGTTTTTTGTCCAATGCGGTGTAGACATAGCCTTAGGGTTTATATTCAGTTCCTTTGTAGGGACATCATGGAACCAAGGGTGTATCTATAGGAGGTGGAGAGACAGCAGAGCTCCTTCTGCCATGTAAGAATACACCAGATGTGGGGCCCATTTCACTTTGTTAGTTACACCTCTGCCTGGAAGAAGATACCAAAGTGTGCAGTTCTTACAGGCTGTGTCTTCATTTGCATAATGTTTGATTGATTAAATGATTTAATTTCTCTCATTGTTTTTGCTAAAGGGGTATTTCCACCATGTTAATTAGCTTTTAACATGTATGCAGAGGTAGATAAAGACTATTACCAAATACACTGCTGTTATGATTTTGCTTCCTTTCAGAGCTAGAGCAGTTCTTAACTACTGCTTGTATATGCAAGCTTCCATAGGTTACTGACCATCTGTTTCTGCTCTCATTGCTCCAGCAGCCCTGGCAGGGATGGTCGGGATGGCAACCTTAAAGAGGACCTATCACCTTCATGAAGTAAAAGCATTTTCTCAAATATGTTTCATTAGAAAAATCAACGCTTTTCACCTGTAACACCTGTTTTAAAAAAAAAAAAAAAGCGCTGGCCCTTTAAGACAGCTCTGAAGTCGGGCCAAGTGGGCACATGACAGCTTGATGTATGACTATGTTGACAGTTGTATCAAATCTCCTGCTTCTGAGCTGGGAGAGCCCACTATGCAGGGGGAGCCTGTAAGGCTACATCATGTGCACACCAGCAGCAGTGTAATGTAGATGACTGTGTTCTATGGATGAGGAGGCTGAGGCAGCAGGTTAACTCTGTCACATGTGCTGTGCCTGTTGTACTGTATGTAGTGAGAGACTCAGATTACCCTGTACAAGCAGCTATGCCCTCAGATCCCCCTGCACAGTTGGTATCTCCCAACATAATGATCAGATTCTTCGGCATCACAAAGTGAAAGTAAAACCTGTTCCCCTGTAAAACTGATGGAAATCCTCTGGATTGCTAATGACATGTATTTGAAAAAAGTCTTATAATTTCATCTACTATCAATTTTTGTGTTTGTGTGGAGGTTATAAGTACTCTTTAAACCCTTTAGAGCTCTGTAGCTGTCACAGGCTGCACAATGGCTACCTACTGCACCATGGCAGCCGCAGATGCAACTACTCCCTTCCTCTATCCCTCCATTGGCTCCCTACTGCTATAAGGCATGTGCACATCTGCTCTGATTTCAAAGGCCCTTGCGCGTCACCCAACTTTCCCACAACCAAGGCTCTGAGAGCCTCTCCTACTTAAGTGCGCATCCCCCACATTATCCTGCCAGTCTGTGTGTGCTTCTTGGCAAGTTTACTGTTGTTTGGCAAATATCCAGGTAATCTTCTTCGGTTTTTACTTTGGCTCTGTTTACCCATTTGTGCTCTTGCTCTGCCTGTCCTGTCCTGTCCTTCTTGCCTGTGACCCACCTATACTTCTGCCTGACCCTTCTGTACTACTTTTTAATGCAAACAATATCTGCATCGACCTCACTGGGGGTAGCAACCTGGGAGCAGGGCCAGGACGATGGGTAGGTAGAGGTAGGCTATCGCCTAGGGCGCCACCTCTGCCAGTAAGTACGGGGGCGCAGTACAATGTGTGGAACATCACTGTGGGAGCAGCACACGGCAGGCAGCAGCAGGCTGACTTTATCTACTGCTATGTATAAAAGGTCCACTGCTTGTGCCACGGAAAATAAATACTTTTAACCCTTTCCTGACAACCAGTCATAATAATATGGCTCTTTGTATTTTTTCCTCTCCGCCTTCCCAGAGCCAAAACTTTTTTTTTTATTTTTCCATCTACATAAACCTATGAAGGCTTTTATTTTGCAAGACAAGATGTACTTTCCAATGGTGTCATTCACCATATCATAGAATATACTGGGAAACTGCAAAAAAATGTAAGTGGGGCAAAGTGTGAAAAAAACATACTTGTGCCATGTTTGCGGGTGTTTTTATTTTTACAGCGTTCACTCTTCGCAGGTCCACAAGTTGATTCAAGTCCGGCAATACCAAATATGTACAGTTTTCATCATGTTTTAGTATCATACAAAACACCCCAAACATCTACTACAGAAAATAATCAGCCAATAACTTTATTTTGATCGTCACCATTGAGTGGACTAGAGTGAGGTGGCGAATTTTGCGTGCTGATGTGTACTTTTGATTGGCAACATTTTGGATACAGGTGACTTTTTGATGACTTTTCTTCAATTTTAGGAGATGTGAAATGACCAAAAATCCAAAATTTTAGCATGAAATTAATTTTTTTCTATTATGGTGTTGAGCATACAGGATGATTGTTGTGATATTTTAATAGATCGGATTGTTGCGGTGATAACTATTATGTGTAACTTTTAATTTTATTTTTTTTTTTTTGTAAAATGGTAAAAAGGGGGATTTGAATTTTTCATATATGTTTTCCATAACGGGGGAGGGGGGTGGGGGGGGGGCGGCGCCATTTGACCCATTTGCCTAGGGCACCAAAATGTCTTGTCCAGGCCCTACCTGGGAGTTCCCTTGCAACAGAGTGCAAGCTACAGATACAAATATAACAGCAAATATATAGCTGAGAAGGATCCCTGACAACAAAACTTGTATTGCAAAAAGGAATAGTCATATAGTAAATTTCCACTTTTAATGTTATTTTTTAAAATAGATATCAAGACCCATATATTTCACATCACAATAGAAAAAAGAAAGCAAAGTGTACAGAACAGCAGTGGGGGTGGGTGGGTGGACAAAAGCACCGATAAGGCATCTACACTAACCCCTACAGACAACAGGGTGGTTCCCCCAACAAGGGTGTCCCTGAATGGAACCTCACCCTGTTATGGGACCCTACTATTCCCTAATGACTCTGCCCCAACACAAGTAAAAAAAAATAATTAAAAGTAAAATTTTACTTTATGACAATTCCCTTTTGCAATACAAGCGGAATGAAAGCTCCCTTGCAGGGATTACACCCAGCCTATACCACTTAGACTAAGTGGAAGCCATGTCTAAGCTGTTACCAGCAGCGATCAGAACTGGTTCTGCTCCCTGCTATTAGTGACGATTGCTGCCTATAATGAACAGCCTCCGGTTGCCACGTATGGAGTGAGCTCAGCGCGTGAGCTCTCTCCATACACCTTTTATGTTATTGGGACATTTAGGACATTCAAATGTGTGAAGAAGATAATATTATTTACTTGAAAGTGGTTGTCTAAGCCTTTCTTGAAGCTCTTAATTCTTCTTGCTGTGACCAGCTCCTCAGGCAGACTATTCTACAGTTCTCATGGCTTTTCTCCTCTGAATATTGAATCTTTTTTTCTTCAGACATAGTGAGCGCCCATTTGTCTTTTGAGGGGGCTTTACATGAAATATCTTTTCACCATACTTTTTGCAGGGGCCATTTCTATACAGTACTTAAATAAATTAATCATGTCTCCCCGGTGCTGTTTTTTCTCAAGACTAAATAAGTTAATTTCTACTAAATTCTCCTCATAACTAAGATGCTTCATTCCCCTTATAAGTTTAGTTGCTCGTCTTTGCACTCTCTCTAGCTCCATTACATCCTTTCTATAAACTGAAGCCCCGAACTGAACAGCATATTCCAAATGAGGCAGCACCAATGCTTTGTATAGCAGTAACATTACATCCCTGTCCCGCGAGTCCATGCCTCTTCGAATGCATACCAATACCCTGCTGGCATCAGAGGCAGCTGATTGACGTGGTGCTGTTCTCTATGATCTACAAGTCACCCAGATCCTTCTCAGCAAGTGATTCCCCCAGTTTTTCACTCCCCCCCAACTACAGACATATGACGCATACAGATTATTAGTGCCCAGACGAAGAACTTTACATGTATCCATGTTGAACCTCATCTCCCCAAGTGGATGCCCGAACACTCACCAAGTCTGGTTGCAATTTATGAACATCTGGCCACCCATGAAATAAACATATTGTATAGTGTTATAATAGAGCTAATGTACATTTCTCGAAGAACTTTCATACAAATAACTGAAAACACCATTACTTTATCTAAGCCATTTATTATTAAAGGGGTTTTGTCACGATCTCAATTCATTCCTCCTGTATCCAGCTCTTCAGCTCTGTGTGCTCAGACGGGGGCATGTTTGATTTGTTTGAATTGCATAAAATGTGACTCAGCAGGATGATATCACCAGGCCTTTCCTTTCTGTAGTCAAAGAAAGCTCTGTTCATGTAAAGCATTGTGAGTAGCTGAGAGGTAAAGTTTTTGACTCCAGGCACAAGGGTCCTAGGTTCAAATCCCTGCAGGAACCAAACCTGTGTTTTTTTTTCTCTTAATCAATGCACAAACCTGATTGAGGTTTCTTTTTTTTATTTATTTGAACTGTTTGACTAATTACTAAGTAGTACAGAGGGCAGGAGTAGATGGACAGCACCTGGGGTTTGAACACTCAGTAGCTGCCTGAGAGGAGAGTTGATGTCTGAGCATGTGCGACTAGGACAGAGGAGCTCTCAGCCCTGGTCGTATCCCCTGGAGATGAGCTGTAAACAATGGATCACTAAAGAAGCAGCTAAAACAAAAATGGTGCAGAATTTTTAATAATGATAAATGGTGAAAATGTTTGTTATTTCATTTGCAAGCTTCCCACGTCAATTCTACTTCATGGCAAAAACCCTTTAAGGGATCTGTAAATGTTTTAACATTTGTTATGGAATGTAATATATCAGACATATCCCAGTTTATATTTTTATTCATTCGGATTTCACTGGTTGTGTTGTGATACAGTATAACCTCTATGTTGGAAAAGTATTGACTGTTCTTGGAAAAGCTCCTTAAATTGGTCTCTACTGTAATTTTCAAAAATGATATTTCTGGTTCAGTTTTACAATTGCACCTGTATTCTTCAGCCAGATGAACATAAGTCTTTGGCCTACCAGTAACTAAAGCAGCATAGCATTTATCATGTTATGTGTTACTTTTATCAATAAAGTTTATTTTTGTGAATAACCAACAACCACAGAAATAACTCACTGGAAAACCATACAAATGATTAAGGAAACTTAAAGTAAATCTATTTCCTGTGATATATAGGATTATATGATAGAGTAGCTGAACTCTGTGATATAAAGGGTTATATGATAGAGGGAGATAAGCTGAGCTCTGTGATATATAGGATTATATGATAGAGAAGAGAAGCTATGCTCTGTGATATATAGGATTATATATATCCATCCAGGATCTTCACAGCGCTTATCAATTCAATATTATCCCTTTCGTTTCCGAACGAGATGCAAACAAGCCTTATTGGCCAAGGCTAAAATTTATTTAAAAAAGAACTTTTTTTAAAAGAACTTTAAAAACATATACAAATAAACCTCTCATAAAACTCTCTCTACGCGTTTCGCACGACCCTATCGTGCTTCATCAGGAGTAATACAATCACAAAAAGTCCTCCCCTTTTATACCCATATACATTAACAAATAATAATACCATAATCAATTATTATGCATGTATGCCACTCACCACAGGTTCTCCCTCCATTGCTCACCGGTTCCCGGGTTCCGTACCGGAAGATGTCATCCCTTTACATCACTTCCGCCCTTACTCTACCAACAGAGCACTAACGCACCATTGCGCATGCTCTGTGCCCACGAACCTCCGTATTTAAAAAAGGGGGTAGTTTTTTCATTTTAAAGCTAATTAATAATCTCCTGCACTTCATTCAAGCCAAAAGGGCTTAGAGTGTTAAGTTTGAAGATCCAGAAGGTTTCTCTATTGGTTAACATTTGTAACCTATTTGGTGTAGACTCATGTATAAAATCAATAGGTTGCACTGAGATCCTATAGTTGCCATCTCGGTGTCTTTCCTCAATATGTCTCGGCAAACTATACAATTTACTTTTCTTTCTTATGTTAAACCTATGATTGTTCATTCTCTGTGAGAGTTTCGTGGTGGTTCTACCCACATACTGTTTACCACAATCACAGGTTATTAAATAAACAACAAAACATGAGTTACAAGATAATTTGTGTCTAATCTTGAAACTTTCTTCTGTAGTTGTGGATCTAAATGTGTCTCCTTCTTTTAGCATATCGCAACACTTACATAGGGGGAACTTACAGGGAGAAACTCCTTTTTGTTCAAACTTCAAAATTTTGGCTTGAATGAAGTGCAGGAGATTATTAATTAGCTTTAAAATGAAAAAACTATCCCCTTTTTTAAATACGGAGGTTCGTGGGCACAGAGCATGCGCAATGGTGCGTTAGTGCTCTGTTGGTAGAGTAAGGGCGGAAGTGATGTAAAGGGATGACATCTTCCGGTACGGAACCCGGGAACCGGTGAGCAATGGAGGGAGAACCTGTGGTGAGTGGCATACATGCATAATAATTGATTATGGTATTATTATTTGTTAATGTATATGGGTATAAAAGGGGAGGACTTTTTGTGATTGTATTACTCCTGATGAAGCACGATAGGGTCGTGCGAAACGCGTAGAGAGAGTTTTATGAGAGGTTTTTTTTTTTTGTATATGTTTTTAAAGTTCTTTTAAAAAAAGTTCTTTTTTAAATAAATTTTAGCCTTGGCCAATAAGGCTTGTTTGCATCTCGTTCGGAAACGAAAGGGATAATATTGAATTGATAAGCGCTGGGAAGATCCTAAACCAGGTTAACCCTTGTGGATGGATATATGTTTTTCCTCTAATACTTTCCTTTGTGCGAAAGAAGAGTGCTAATTGGATCACACAGCAGCTGTAGATGAGGATCAGAACCTTCTAAATGTGTTGTACCATCTAGTACAACTTGCACAGGTGAGCAAATTATTCACCTTAGACAAACTGTAGCATTATTACGTAATACACGATTGGAGCGCGCCTTTTTGTCTTCCCTACCCTTCTTTTTGTCTTGTGAGGTTAAGAAGAAGTGCACAAATCTTTCGAATTATATAGGGTTATATGATAGAGGAGAGAAGCTGAGCTCTGTGATATACAGGGTTATATGATAGAGGGAGAGAAGCTGAGCTCTGTGATAGATAGGGTTATATGATAGAGGAAGAGAAGCTTATCACTGTGATATATATAGGGTTATATGATAGAGGAAAGGAGCTGAGCTGTGTGATATATAGGGCTATATGATAGAGGAGCTGAGCTCTGTGATGTATCAGGTTATATGATAGAGGAGAGAAGCTGAGCTCTGTGATATATAGGGTTATATGATACAGCAGAGAAGCTGAGCTCTGTGATATACAGGGTTATATGATAGAGAAGCTGAGCTCTGTGATATATAGGGTTATATGATAGAGGGAGAGAAGCTGAGCGCTGATATATAGGGTTATATGATAGAAGAGAGGAGCTGAGCTCTGTGATATGTAGGATTATATGATGGAGGGAGAGAAGCTGAGCTCTGTGATATATAGGGTTATATGATTTGGAGCCAAATTTCTTAGTAAAAAGCAGAATCTCAGACTAGACTCTTTTAGAGATAATGAAAGTCCTGCTGACCCAACCAACATGTAATGATTGAAAGCTTTCCCGGTATCAGTGTTTGTACAGGTCAAACTGTCAATCACTGCATGTGGGCAGAGTAAGCAGGACTTTCACTTTCAGTTTTGATTTTTTTTTCCTCAGCTTTTTACTTTAAAGTAGCATAAACCAACTGACAGACACCCTTTAATGGGAACCCGTCACGGTGAAAATGCAGTCCAGTCAGCACCATATTTAGAGAAAAATAAGCTGAACATATTGATGTATCTCATTCACGGAAGGTTATTAATCACTGCGTAGGATTGCCCATTGGACTCCTAGACACAGTAAAGCAAGAGTTTTTTGAATTATACTAAATCTTTTTTCTGCTTTACAACAACTTGTCTTCAGATTGGCCTGCATTTTTAATATTAAAAGTTCCCTATAATTCTGGTTCACATTTATGTTTATAGCTTCTTTGGGAGTTATTGTTGCCCGTGTAGAAATTTAGAGGATTGAATAGTGCAATGTAGATCTCTGTTCTTACAACAAAACTGAATTGTTTGAATTGTTGGATTGGATGCTCCTCCATATTCCATTTGAAGATGCCCCACAGATGCTCAAAAGGGTTTAGGTCTGGAGTCATGCTTGGCCAGTCTGGTACAATTACCCATCATTTTTTTAGCAAAGCATTGGTCGTCCTGGAGGTGTGTTTTGGGTCATTATCATGTTGGAATGCTGCCATGTGGCTCAGTTTCTGAAGTGAGGGAATCATTCTCTGCTTCAGTATGTCATAGGACATGTTGCCATTCATGGTTCCCTCAATGAACTGTAGCTCCCCATAGCTATCAGCACTCATGCAGCCCTAAAACATGACACTCCCACCACCATGTTTGACTGTAGGCAAGACACACTTGTCTTGTTCTTCCCTCCCTGGTTGCCGTCACACACGCTTGACAGCATCTGAATCAAATAAGTTTATCTTGGTCTCATCTGACCACAGGACATGGTTCTAGTAATCCATGCCTTTAGTTGGCTTGTCTTCAGAAAACTGTTTGCAGGCTTTCTTCTGCATCATCTTTAGAAGAGGCTTCCTTCTGGGACAACAGTCATGCAGACCAATTTGATGCAGTGTGCAGCGGAGTACGGACAGGCTTACCCTCCTTCCGTTTTACCACTGCAGCAATGCTGGCCACACTCATACGTCTATTTTGAAAAAACAATCTCTGGATATGATGCTGAGCACATGCAATCAATTTCTTTGGTCAACCATGGCGAGGACTGTTCTGAGTGGAACCTGTCTTGTTAAACTGCTGTATATTCTTGGGCACCATTTTGCAGCTCAGTTTCAGGGTGCTGGCAATCTTCTTATAGCCTAGGCCATCTTTATGTAGAGCAAAAAATCTTTTTTTCAAATCCTTACAGTTCTTTGCCATGAGGTGCCATGTTATTTCAGTAGGGGAGTATGAGTGAGTGGAGGTGATAAATAAAATTTTAATAATCTACTCCAATTACACCAGGACCTTGAAACACTAATAAGTCACATGACCCTTTGGGGAAAAAAAAAAATTTCACCTATTGGTGTACTCACGTTTGTTGCCAGCAGTTTAGACATTGATGGCTATGTGTTGCGTTATTATGAGGGTACACCAAATTTACAGTTAAAAAAGCTGTACACTGACTACTTTACATTTTATCAAAGTGTCATATCTATCAATGTTGCCCCACGAAAAAAATACAGTAAAATATTTACAAAAAATTGAAAGGTGTACTCACTTTTGTGAGATATTGTAAACTGGTTTTGTCTAATGTCAATACAATGATTTTGTTTTTGGATACCACTATTAATAAATTACATATAGTCTTAAAATGTAATAAGGCATTGGTTTAAAATTGATATTGCAAGTGAAAAAGAAAAATATGAAAACTATTTAAAAGATAACACCATTAAAAATGGAGCACTGAATCAGTCCATGAGAATTCTATAGAACTGAAGGGCTCAGGTCCATGTGGCTGCCTTAATAAGCTGTTATGGGTTCCAATCAGCCTCTGACTGGCCCACAAAGGAACAAGGGAAACCCCAGGTGTGCCCCTGAGCATGGAAGATCTGGAGTTTCTTTTAAACTGTATATACATCCTTGGGAGAGGCAGAAAGTCAGAGAGAAAGCAAAAAAGCAAGAGGCAGAGTATAAACGGTATATAGAGTAGCTGTAGGGTGGGCCCCCAGAATGAAAATCCACTGGTGGGCCCCCAGAATGGAATTCCACTGGTGGGCCATAGACACCCCAATCAGATACTGGTTCCAGTAGTTTAAGAAGCCACTTCTATAGATAATTAATATAAGAGGTGAGGAACAGATAGAGTTCACTGAAATATTTCCACAGGACAAGGGATGGATTAGGATGGAGTGCAACACGGTTAATCTTATAGAGGCAGTAGACATCCATAGAGAAAGGAAAATACATAGGAAAGAGTGAAGGCTATAATAATCTTTCCATTTATTTTGCTTATGCAGTGCTGTTACTTTACTATATTGCGACATGGTTTCTTATAGGGCCCAGTTAGCCTAATGGTTACAAGCGATAAGAAGGGGAAAAAGGCAAACAATCAAATGTTCATTTAAACAAGACCATCTTGCTTTACAAGCAGACATTTTGAATTTTAAGCAGCCCTTAAAGGGGTTTTGCCACGATCTTATTTCATACCTCCTGCATCCAGCTCTCCAGCTTGTATGCTCAGAAGGGGGCGTGTGTGATTTGTTTGAATTGCAATCATGTGATTCAGCAGGATGACATCACCAGACCTTTCCTCTCTGTAGTCAAGGAAAGGTCTGTTTATGTCTAGAACTGTAAGTAGCTACATTGTAGCTCAGAGGTAAAACTTTTGCCTCCAGGCACAAGGGTCCTCGGTTCAAATCCCTGCAGGAACCAAACCTGTGTGGGGGTTTACTCTTTATCAATGCACAGACCCCATTGAGGTTTCTTTTTTCTTTTATTTGCACTGTTTGACTAATTACTAAGGAGTACAGAGGACAGGAGTAGAATGACAGCACCTGGGGTTTGAACACTCAGTAGCTGCCTGAGAGGAGAGATGATGTCTGAGCATGTCTGACCAGGACTAAGAAGCTCACAGCCCTGGTCGTATCCCCTGGAGACGAGCTGTAAACAATGGATCACTAAAGGAGCAGCTAAGACAAAAACGGTGCAGAATTTTTAATAATGATGAATGGTGAAAATGTTTATTAATTAATTTCAAAACTTCCCACGTCAATTTTACTTCGTGGCATAACCCCTTTAAGATGGCTCTCCAAAAATGAGGGTACATACAAGCAAGACTTCCAAAATCTAACACCTGATATTTTGTTCTAACTTTACCTTAAAATGTCATTGTTATTCAAAATTAAATCCTGTGGCTATCAAACCGAAAAGAAGGTTTCAAGGTAGAGTTTTTTTTAGGGAAGACGCCCCTGTCTACCAGTCAGCTGTATTGAACCAACCAACATAGCTCAATACTGACCACATCAGATGATTGACCAGACCTTTATGTCCATTTCCATCCCTAAGTCTCAACTCCTTTTCAGCTGGATGGAAACACAGTATGCAGCAATTTATGACAGTGGCATTTTGTTTCTTCTTGGCGTGCTGGACTATGGCCCTGCTTATCATGTACACATATCATGCCTTCTTGACCCCCACATCAATAATGCTGATGTCTCAATAAGATATTCTTGTTGTTAAAGTTATTTAAAATTACTGCACGCTGTGTACTTGCACAGTTTAAATGTATGCTCTGGACTCCTAGTATATTTCTTGTTTTAGTTTCATGATAAGTGTGATTGATTGACATCTTAATAAGACATCTAGCCCACTTTCTATGCAGCATTACAATGACTAATTTTTTGGGTTAACCTTGTAAGGTGTTGGTAGTTTGCTTCACTAATATGTTCAAAATATCCAACACTTCCTAATACAGGTAAAAAACAAATCTTCATGCGTTATTATGTCCCAATAAACAAAACTTTAATATCAACACAAAGTGAAAAACTCTATAATGTCTCTTACGCGTTTCAAGCCTCTTACTGGACTTTTAATCATAGTTTACTTCACAACATTTGCTCACATATGTTACTATCTCTGGACCTCAGATGGAAAACTAGTGGAGAAAAATATGATGATGTTGTCAATAGCAACCAATTAGGATTTCAGCAGCTATTTTATTACTGACAACTAATTAATGAAAAAGTAGGTGCATTGTATTGCACTTAATATTAGAGATGATCTAACAGTAAAATGTTCTTGTTCGAGTAGAACTTAGAATAGTAGTAGTGTTCAGTTCGAGTCCAACTAGAACTCGAACCCCATTAAAGTCAATGGGAGAAGATGTTTGGGTTAATTTTTATACCTATACTGGTGAGAAGAAGCTGCAATTAGCATCCATAGCAGTAAACTGGATACATGGAACAACTTAGTGAAGAAAATTAGGCTCTAAGAGTGACAGAAAAAAATTGAGAGGCTAAAATACTTCATTTCTTTCAATGGCTAACTGAAAAGATGAGGACAGCTTGCAAGAATGGGGCTTAGCTATAGGAGGTGCAGCGGTAGCAGCTGCTATGGGGCCATTAGGGGGCCCAAAATCCCCTTTGACACATAGGAGATTTGGAGACGGTGTGTTTTATAATTACTGAACCCCCAAAACTGCCAAAATGAACTTTTCTCCACTCAGAATAATTTTCACCAACCAACCACTATTTAGAATATATGTCTTTGTATAGGAGAATTGGAGAAGGTGTGTTATAAAATGAATTCACTCCCAATACTGCAAAAACTGAACTTTTGGGCGCTGAGCATGATTTAGCAAATCTAAGCACTCTGTATAATATATATCCATGTATATGAGAGTTAAGTCTTATGTGAGCCTGCAAATGTAACCAAATAACAGCTTCTGGGTGTGGGAAAGATGCAGCAAGCAATACCAAACTCCTTAAATATTGACGTCTATGGGGAGGAAAATGCTATCTCACTAAGAGCAGTCTGTACAGTACAGAAAGTGAGCTGAAAATGGCGTTCACAAGGCAATGGAGTGAAATATATATAACATGGTCATGTGATTTTAGCAGCCAATGAGAGCCCTACACCTCAGCGATGACGTTTTTGACACTTCTCTGTGCTCTGCACTGATTGGATGGCCGCCAAAAGTGCAAAAGGTGATTGGATGGCCGCCAAAAGTGCAGAAAGGTGACTGAATGGCTGCCAAAAGTGCAGAAAGCCATTGCAAACGAAACTGAAAATGACGCGTCAAACTAGAACTAGAACTTTACTCGAATGAACAGTAAAATGTTCTGTTCGGTTTGAGTTCTAAAAAATTTAGATGTTCTACTCGAACTTAACTTTTCTAGAACGGTTCGATAAACACTGCTTAATACATGTTTTTTTTTAATTGAATTCAGATGTGTTATAACAGTGCCATCTTCAAGGCCGCCATCAGGGCAAAATTGACAGTACTGCTGACAGGGGCCCAGATGAAATTTTGATGAAATGGGTGGGGTGTGCAGATGCTTTGGCTTTATGGGGATCTAAAATTACGAATGACAGCCCTGGCCATTTGTATTGCTAAAGCATTTATTATGTCTGAAACTGGACATAAACCAATGACCAACAAAACAGCGACAACCACATGGTACTGATAACTGTAACAGACACAGAACCTTATAGCAAGAGTTGTACAATGCCCTATAACAACCACATTGTACCCAAGTCACCCAGAGTGCCCATAACAGGCACAGTGTCCTGATACCACCCAAAGTGCTCCCATTTTTGACCAAAGTGCCCCTTAAAGAACAAAATTAATTACTGTTCCTGTTATCAGGCTTAGGCTCTGTCCATCATTTTTTTTTGCTTTATGTTGAGAATACCTATGTATTTAAAGAAAATTTCCTCTGACTGTACAGTTCTGATTGTAAAGTTCCATATTTCACCCATAGGTTTCCTGTTAAGTGAAGCTCTTATGATATATTTTTTTGGAGTTTTATATGGTGGTTCTTCTTTATGAAATATTATCATAAATTAAAATACAATGTATATGCCTGAGCTTTTCAATACTGGACAACTAAAAAATTAGATGGTGGTGTGTACAATCTGACTATATGGCAACGATATTGATTGCAATCATTTGGGTCAATGAAGGCCAATGGACGAGTTCAGCCTATGTGCTTGGAGAAAACAATGGAGCACATTTATTATTACTGTCTTATGATTACTGTCGTACTACTAATCCAGGCAGACAGAAGATTTACACCAAATTTAAAACTGTGTGACAGATTTGACACATCTTTCTAGAAATGTCAAACATTATTTTCTTAATTTCACCGCCTCTTGGTTGATTTACTTTGAATCGATATTTTTGGCAAAGTTTGGCATATATTCTCTCATCCATGCCCCATTTCTAGGCATTGTGAGGACCATGAAGTGTTTAAAATGCATAAAAATGTGGCGCAAAGCATGTACGGTAGTTTCTCTATATATTTAATTTTATAAAACATTAACACTTTCTAGAATTTAGTGAATACAATATTTCTACCCAATACTTTTTATATAATTGCCTAACTGTAAAATGTAAATCAGTGACATTTAGAGGATTGATGAGAAGAGGAGTTTCTGAAAACGAAGTAGAAATTCACAGTAGATATAACAGGTAATCAGCGTAGATTTTCTCAGAAGAGAATCAAACGCTACTAGTTATCTGAGCTGCAGTATATTTTTAGATTTAGGACACAGTAGCCAACGCGGAAAGCGATATAATAGCATGGAAGTCAAGGACCATTTACACGTCTCTTTATACACATTACAAATACAGCTGGAGGTGACAAGCCACCCAGAACTTTGAAACTATACAGAAACACTAGAAGTAGCAGAGACCTGGTGAGTAAAATGGTCTAACAATTCAAAAAATATATAGTCTTCGAGTACTGAAGACGCACTAAATAGACCGGAGCATCAAATAAATGCAACTTTACCATGCACATAGTACAGAAATAAAAATGAAGAACCATCCGATAGCTCTGTTCTTACATATAACCAACTTATATATTAGGTCATTTTATAAAGTGCTCTCTTTAGAATATCTCATTATATCTTAACATATCCCTTCTGATTATCACTATCATCCATGATGTTCTAGAAAATTTTAATTCTGTAGCATTTGAAGGATCTTTATTAAATCTCAAAAAAGGCAACTTACGTTTTCTTCTGTTCCAGACTTCTCCACAATGACCGCTGGCAACTGTAATCCTGCAGGAGAAGTTGGATTTGAGTACATGCCAGCTTCTCCAACCAAAGACACAACTCCATTGCAATCCACGGAACTATTTCTCTTCCCATTCTGTGTGAACCCCGGTGTGTTTGGGTGGGAGCTGGCGATTGTTTGGCTTTGTATACTTTGGCGTCTTCCTGCACGTGGAACGAGCAAAGATCCTCTGTGACCATAACTGGCGTTGCTAACTTCATCATCTGCAAATTCAGTCTCCGAGCAAAGATCTCTTGGACGGAAATTAAAAATGTTTCCATTGCTTTTTCTCCGTCTTCCAGAGATCGGCCCGATGCCAATGCCAAGAAGAGACTAAAAAATAACCAAAGAAAATGAAGAGTGAGTCATTGGTGTGAAAAAAACCCAGTAATAACAATATATCACTCTTCATTTTAACAAATTTGTACCTTGATATACAGCAGTCCCTCAAGTTGTAATGGCCTCAGGATACAATGGACCTTATGTATGAAAACTGTCTAGCAGTAAGACTGTTTTTGCTACCCATAGTAACCAATCAGAGCTCAGCTTTCATTTCATATAGTGCTCTGGAAAAATAAAAACTGAGCTGTGATTGGGTGCTCTGAACAACAAAGACAGTCTTACCGCTAGACCGTTTTCATACATAAGGGCCAATATTTTTAACATAAAATGCTCTTTCCCAGGACATTGTACTGTATGTTAAGTGTGGTTTCAACCAACAATATCCCAGACACCGATCCATTCAATTATCATGGATATTTTACTTGGAAAGCCCCTGTATAAGTGAAGTGCATGCAGTGATTGACGAACTAGTAGTGCCTCTCTATTATACAGTTCGGTAATATATGTTCTGTACTGCTCTTTACACATGCCTGGATAAGTGGATCCTTTGAACAACAGGTGAGGGCCCTATTTTCTTTTTTTTTTTGGTACATTGCGTATAAAGTACATAACCCAAAGAAGCTCCTGTTCTCAAGTAGAAAGTTTTCCATCTTCCAGCAGCCCTTTCTGATGGTAATATGTAAGGAGTTGCTTTATCTGCATTAGTTATCTCCATAACTTTCTTTAATTTTCATTTTGCACTATGCTTGTCACATTTTGGGGCCATGGAACCAGATTCCAGTTTTCGGTAGAGTTCTGGTCTCAACATACAATGGTTTCAACATACAATGGTCACCCTAGAACCAACTAATATTGTATGGAACCACTGTATTTGTGTCAAAAGTCAAAGGTTTCTCTAAAATGGAGACTAAATAAAGTTCTAGATAAAAATATAGTAATGAATAATACACTCTAGAGAATGAATGGGTCCTAGACTCTCTGCTTCACAAATAGACTGACACTTGAGAGACGGTTGGAGATCTGACGAGGCTAAATGCAGGTCGGACATGATAGGGTTTGTAGCTTAGACAGATTATTTTGCAAGAGCTGAATTGTGAATTGGGGAAGCTTTAGTTTTCCAGGGAAGGACAGCTTGGTTGGGGTAGGCTACTTCAAAAAAGTAGGCTAGTGATTGCTTCCTGGTCGTTGGGGGCTTGATTTGTTGAACTGAGTACCAGTCACTCCCCCCTCACTTCAGCTGTGGAGCCTGGACCAGAAACAGCGTGACTTCCTGCCCTAAGCTCATGAGCTGGCTGGTAGTTTGAGGGCTGTCAGTACTGGGCGCTTGTCGAAGCAGCCTGTGGTGAGAAGGTCTTAGGGTATGTTCACACGGCCTATTTTGACATGGTTTTGGATGAGATTTTCGGAGCATTTCCACTCCCAAAACCTCGCCTGAAACGCACTTCTTCAGAAGAGGTTTTTGAGGCGTTTCTCAGCGAGGTTTTGGATGAGGTTTTCAACGAGGTTTTTATCCATACAAATTAATAACCAGGACAAAAAACGCACTGAAACCACGCCGAAAACGTGCCAAAAACGCGCCAAAAAATACGTCGAAAAATTTGCCTAAAACTCGCCTAATAAAACACGCTTCAAGAATTGACATGACACTTCTTTTTCAGTGCTTCCAAAGCAGTGTGTGTCTAGACCTTGTTGTGTGTGAACTACAACAAGGTTTTACATAGGAATCAATGAAATGAACTGGGGGTGTTTTGGAAGCGTTTTGGATGAGGTTTTGGCCGAGGAAACGCTCCGAAAACCTCGTCCAAAACCACGTTAAAATAAGCTGTGTGAACATGGTCTTAGATGACACTGATCAATTTTTTTTGGGGGGAGGGCCAGAAAAGGGTAGTGTGAACCACATCTTGGTAAATAGCAGTGAGTTCCTACTTGGGCATTAGTGGAAACAAGGTTCTAAATGAATCATGAAGCAGTAAGGGCCGTTCAGACGGCTAATTTTGGGCATGGATTCCAGCCGTATTGCGCGCCGTACTGCGCTGCCATTACGGTTATCATACTTTGGATTTCGTCCCTCCTCCCCGCTCGGCGAATACACGGGGCGGGGAGAAAGTGACATGCACATTATCCCGGCGGGATACGCACCGTGAATAATGCATGTCTGTGGGGCCGGCGAGCAGCCGCCCCCGCCCCTTATTCAAGCCATAATTGCGGGCGAAATCCGTCCTGCAATTACGGCTTGAATAAGCCGTGTGAACCGGGCCGCACTGTCATCGCCAAGCCGGAGCTCTGAGCTCTGCATAACTTGAGGCCATCCAATACCTCCTCAAGGCAGTCCTTCCATTGCATTTATTGTTCTTTACAATGTTATCATTTTTATATGGTTTATTAATATAATATGTGTTTCATTTTATGATAAAGATGGTGTTGTGGCCATTCTATTTCATCATCACTCAGCGTCTTGTGTGTTTTTAGTGTTAAGTGCGTCAGGGAATGTGGAAAGTTTTATGACAGACAGGGGAAGAATGTAGTTAATTTGTTGTGTGATGGTCTCCCCCTCCTCAAATCAATACCCTTTTCATGTAAGTGATTTTGTAGGATAAAATGTTACAAATAGGGTTTAATGATGAGGGATGTAGCTAGAATTCATCAGGCCCCATAGCAAACTGAGATGGCGCAACCACCTAATAAAAGAAAGCTAAATTAGCAACGTAAGCAGCAATAAGAAAAGTATAAACAATAGCGCCATATCAGAAAACCTACATAGTAGTGCTGGACAGCAGAAAATCACTAACTTTAACCTTTGGGCCCCTGCTATGGCTATTACAGCTATAGTTATGCCCATGAGTCGATCCATCCCTAAAGTGTAACTGCTGCTTCAGTCAAGTCTTAAAGTGACGTGACAACTGTCAAGAACTAGTAGAGTGCTCTTTAATCTGATCCAAATTAGCTACAAACAAATAGGTGTAGAAAGAAATGACATTTGCCTTACTTGAAAGACTAGCACAGTGGTTACTTCCTCCCGGAGAACATGAACAGGTGCTCAAGGATGAGTGATTTACAAATTAAAAAGATCTTCAAAGGGACATTTAAGTAAATTGATTCACATACCAAATTTGGTAAGTCTGGTCAAGACTCGTGTACATGAACAAGGTCATCTGTCAATCTGCCTATCTACAGTGACGCACCAGTATTTATATGCACAAAGATATACACATTAGGTGTTGAAAAATATATGACAATGACAAGTTTGGTCTTTTAATACTTAAGATCAACACTGATCAGCCATTACATTAAATAATATTGTGCATGTCTCCACAAGACCTCTAGAGATGGTCTCTGGTATTCGACCCCAAAGCGTTGCTCTCTAAGGGCGACATGTATGAATGTTTGCGCTGACAGGATATAAGGCAGTGCAGAATGCGCCAGAATGTATGAACCTTTTCTTCTGCAGGTCATACAAAGAGGCGCAGTCTAGTGCCAATATGGCAAGTCTGGCTCAGGCACTACCTTTACCCTGGTCTGGCTGTTCTAACTTTTCTGTGCCTAGGTTTGGTGTCAAAGAATCATAAATGCGTCTAATCCTATGAATGTGGTGTGTCGCTTCCGGCACGCACCAAATCTATGGTGCATTAAAAAGTGCTGCGCAGGCGCTTATCATGCCAAAGTTTGGAGTGCGACTGTTCATACATCTATAGAACAAGTTTTTTGATGCCAGATAACTGGAGCAGCCCTAAGTCCTCGAAACTGCGAGATGGGACCTCCATGGATCGGACTTATTTTTCCAACACAAAACACAGATGTTCAATTGGACTAAGATCTGAATCATGAACACCTTGAATTCTCTCTTATTTAAACCATTCCTGAACAATTTTTGCAGTATAGCAACTGCCATTAGGGGAATACTTTTGCTTTGAAGAGATGTCCTTCATCTGTAACAGTGTTTAGGTAGGTGGTGAATGTCAAAGTAACATCCACATGAATTCTGGGATTAAAGGTTTCCCAGCAGAACATTGCCTAGAACATCGTATTGCTTTTGCTAGCAGGCTTCCTTCCCATAATTGATTTTAATACATCTCTTCCCCAAGTAAGTGATACACATGTACCCAACCATCCACATAATGTAAAAAAATACATGATATATCAGGTTAGGCCACCTTCCTCCATGTTTCTATGGTCCAATTCCAAAGCCCAGGTGTCTATTGTATGCATTTCAGCTGGACATGACATCGATGAGCATGGGCACTCTGACCATTCTGTGGCTACAAAGCCCCATACAAAGTAAGCTGAGATGCAACATGTTTCCTGACAACTTTCTATTATAGCCAGCATTAACTTTTTTAGCAATTTGTGCTACAGCAACTCTACTGTGGGACTGGACCAGACAGCCTTGCCTTTGCTTCCCACAGCCATCAATGACCATTGAGTATTCATGACCCTATCACGGGTAGTTTGGTTATCTTTCCTTGGACCATTTCGGTAGGTACTAACCACGGCATTGCATGCTACAAACACCATATAGAGCATGTGTATTGAAATGCTCTGACCCAATTGTCTAGCAATCACAATGTGGCCATTGTCAAAGTCGTTCAGAACTCTGCTTGTCAATATTTTCTATTTAGGAGTACTCCAAGAACTGACTGTTTATTTGTTGCCATATATATTCCACCCCTTGTCATAAGATAATGTAATTAATTTTGGCTGATCAGACTATGACATTGACACTGACTACAGAACTTCAAATTCATTTGAAGACAAACAATTACCGGCTTTCGGCCACTCTCTTCATCAGACTCCCCTCTGTTAGTTCTGATGTCATCATTATATTCGTCGACTTCAGAAGATTTTTTTTTCCTTCTTCGATTTCTTCTTTCTTTGGCACTTTTGGTGCTGAATGGTGACATTTCACACGAGCTATATGAACCAGCATCGGTTCCTTTATTGGCCAGTGCCTGCTCAAGGGATACAAAAAGCACACATGACATAAAACAAATCGATCCAGATTGCTAGAAGATGTAAAAAAAAGTTACTTGTACAGCATGTTTTTTTATTTTTATGCACTTTCTGGTCTTAAAAATTTGACTTTCAGTCCAGAACAATCCGCCATTTTTATTTTATTTCTAGGATTCCATAGTTGCATGTTTTTGATAATAATAATAATAATAATAATAATAATAATAATAATATATTATTATTAGTATTATTATTATTAACAATATGTCTACTGTTTCTTTATGATACTAAGTGTAAAAGTTTTCGTAAAGCAGTTCATAGGAGCTTCTTTGTGAACAGAATGTGTCTCTATTTATATCTATTTAAAATTACCTATACCACTCCCTTTATTTTCCATGCTCTTAGTTTAATTTAATGGACATATTTCTTTTCTGCAGGAAGATCTGCCACATATGAATCTGCCTTTCTAGTTTATGCTAACATACCCATAGCCACTTAGAAGGACTTGATGCTTGTGTTTTGCCCTTTTCCTGTCTTTTTTCAATAATTCTTGCGGTAATTGGTTAGCATACCTGTATGTTAACCTTGCAGGGCCTCCCAAAAGGGGATCCCCACATGTTTTTACATCCATTAAAGTTAAAGGGAACCTGTCACATAGGTTGTGCCTCCCTTGCTAAGGGCAGCACAAGCTAGTGACAGACCTGCTGTTCCCAGAGCTGTGTCCCTTATTCTGTAAGATGCTGTAGTTTTGGAGTATTTAATGCTCAAATCTGCAGTTTTCAGCCAGAGAAGAGTCATTCAAAGAGTCAGTTTTTTCAATCCCCGCCCATCTGAGGCTAGCCCCGCCCGCCTCAACTGATTAACCTATTATTTTGAATAGGTAGCAATAGGTGTGAATAACTGCCTGGTGGGCGGGGCTAGCCTTTGGTGGGAGGGGCACCTGCTCATGAATAAGATTTGAGTTGTAAATGCTCTAAAACTAAGGCATCTCACAGAATAATGGACACAGTGCTGGGAACAGCATGTTTGACACTAGCTTGTGCTCAGCAAGGGGGGCATAAACTACGTGACAGGTTCCCTTTAACCTTTTTCCAGATGCTTGATAACTTCTGCATGGGATGTCTCTATGGTGCAAACACTCTTGCTTCTATCCTACGGGCATTGACACCTAACCAGATGAGAGGTCTCAATTAGTGTTGAGCGATTTTTATCGACAAAGTTGAAATCGGCAAGGTTTTTTATGGTGATCGAAATTTCCAGATCATGCGATAATTAAGGTTAAAATCTGTGCATCATCTATTAAGATCGCGCCTTTTTCGGCGCTTCCTGTAATTTTGGCGGCCAGCAAATGAGATTACAGAATAGAGCAGGGTGAGATGTGTGTGCGACTTCATGACTGGGATGTGTATGGTTGCGATTGGCTGGAAAAATCACATGACCTCGTTTTACATAGAACAGCGTTTCCTGTTTCAGCCTCAGTGTCTCTCAGCTTCTCATAGGGAGAATACCTGCGCTCTGCATGTGGCCAAAACAATCAGCGAAATTAGTCTATTTCTGAACAGAGAAACCTCTACTATTAGCTGTGATCCTTCCAATTTAGTTAGATTAGAGATTTGAAGATTTTTATGTAGTTAGCTAGAGAATTTTAAAGCAGAATCTACCGCTGTAAATTCACGGCGGTGGGAGCGGGGGGGGGGGCCCGCGGGCGAACACAGGCAAGCTCTATCTATAAAGAACACTGGATAAAGTTCACCAAGACTTAGTGTAGACATTGTAGTGGAATATCTTTATTATTAACAGTTGGCTATTGAAATATTTCCTGGATATTGGGCAGCCGGAACTTATATTGGATACACATCATTTCTAGTAACTGCAGGTCTCTTTGTTAGCTGCAAAACTCCACTTTTATTATCAGTATACATTTCAGATAGGTGTTCAATTTTACCCATTACACCTGTGACTGTTGATATATCCACCTTGCAGTTAAATTACAATACAGCAATCTTGTAGTCAGCACAGGTTGTTTGTTGCAAAAAATACTGTGTATCGTACGAAAACATCACGGTTACGTGTTTTTTGACTTTTGCGCACCCAGCATTGTTCATTGACGCAGCATCTACGTAAATCTTAAAACACGCAATTCTATATTCACCACAGGTGAATTGAAAGGTGCAAAAAAATACCGTTTATTTTACCAAAACATAACAGTTACGTGTTTTTTGACTTTTGCGCACCCAGCATTGTTCATTGACGCAGCATCTACGTAAATCTTAAAACAGCAATTCTATATTCACCACAGGTGAATTGAAAGGTGCAAAAATATGTCATTTATATGCCAGATACACATAACAGATTTACTTTTTATTTAGACTTTTTGCGCAACCCAGCATTGTTCATGACGCAGATAACTAAAATCTTAAAACAGCAATTCTATAGTCACCACAGGGAATTTGAAAGGTGCAAAAAATTCCGTGTATTATACAAAAAACATAACAGATACAGACATAACAGACCTCCTTTTCCCGGCACTTTTTAATCTGGGGGTCAGACAGGTTTAATGGTCATATGCGGTCCAGGACAGGTTTTAGTCAATGTCCAGTGAAACTAAAATGGTGGTTGAAAGGACTCCTTTTTCCAGCACTTTTTAAATGTGGGGGTGATGCAGGTTTGGGGCTCATGCTATGGCCCAGGACAGGGATATTCAATGTCCAGTTCAAGTAAGATGATGGTTCATTTTCATACTGCCTTCTGGCACTTTTTAATTTGTGGGTGATGCAGGTTTAAAGGTCATGCTGTGGTACAAGACAGGGATAGTGAATGGCCTGTGACTTTTTTTCTGTGACTTTAATAACCTAAGTGTGTTGCCTAAGATGTAGCACATATTCATTTGACTGTTGTGGATGTTAATTTCAGCTTCTCCAGCCTTGTTTGGGTGTAATAATGAAGGTGTTGTTGCTCTCCCATAGACTTTAATGGTCATCGCTCATAATCGATGCTTACTATCGAAAAACCTTATCGATAGCGGCCGACTATCGACTATCGCTCGATCTCGATAGCCAACGCAATCGCTCAACACTATCTCAATGATAGATATGCCTAGTATTGCAGTCATACGTATCTGATGACATAACATTATGTCACAGAAGTACAGATATTTGACTGATATAATACATAAATCAAACAGACAGTGAGGGGAAGAAAAGCTGTAACCATCTGTGTGCTTTGGACTCCTTGTAATCATCATAAAACTATTTTAGTTGACATCAGTGCTTCAATATAGTTCAACAAGTCATTTGAAAACTGTATAGGTAATGCATAACATGAAAGTATCATCAATGTAACCCTTGACTTAATGTAATGTGCTTTTCTATTAACCTCTTGTTCCTTCTTTAGTTGTTCCATGGCTTGTTGAAACTCCCTTTCCTTTGCTTCTGCCTCAGCAATGCTGGCTTGGTTCTGCTCTTCATAAGCCATGGCCACCACTGCAAGAATCAAGTTCACCAGATAAAAGGAACCCAGAAAGATGACAAAGACAAAAAAGATCATGTATGTCTTCCCTGAAGCTCGTAGAGTCTGCAAAAACAAGAATATATAACAATATATAAAAATATTAAACACAATCATAATTATACTACATTACAACATACTTGATGGGTTTTTAGATGATTAAATGGATTTAAAAGCTCATGAATTCGTTTAGTTTAATACACTTTCATCTAATTATTCTAAAACCATTATTCTGTAGGCAGCTAAAAAGAAACAACAAAAATGACTGGATACAAAACAGCATTAAATGTTACCTGTTGATATAAGTTCTCACAAAAGTCTTGTGTCATAAGTCGGAAAAGGGAAAGGAAAGCCCATCCAAAAGTATCAAAGCTGGTGTATCCATAATTGGGGTTTTTGCCGACCTTCAAACAAACAAAACCTTCTGGACACTTCCTATGGACAGCAGCGGGGAGAGGTATATTAAGTATTTTTCTTAAGAATTGTATGAGTTCTTTCACATCTGTTATTGAAATCCAGTTATAATTTAGCATACAATAGGAACAAACAGTAATGTTAACTTAAAGAGAACCTGTCACATAGGTTATGCCCCCTTGCTGAGGACAGCACAAGCTCGTGCCAGACCTGCTGGTTCCAACGCTGTGTCCTTTATTCTGGAAGATGCAGCAGTTGTCGAGTATTTAATGAGTATTTAATATTTAATAATAATGAAATGTATGTAAACTTTTTCCTGTGCAGAAAGTAATAAAAATGCCTTAAAAATTCCCTCTGATTATTCTGGCATTTGGAAAATATAAATAATTTTGGTTCCTAATTGACCTAAAACAGGTAAGGTTTATTCTAATTTCATGTCACATAGTGAGAAAAACATGAATATGTGTCTTTTTATATAGTGTACTTCCGGTTTTAACTCTATGTGCATGCATGATTCCCAGAGGTTAAACAACCCTGTACCATGTTTATCAACTTAAAATAGTCCCATATTTAACCTATGGTGAGGGTGATTCATTGTGGTTTGTTAAGGCCGTCAATCAAAGATGCTATTGGCAGAGAATCAAGGCTACAATATAATTAAGGACACAATAGATAACACAATGAGCTTTGTGCTACCCCTATGATAACTACAGCAATGAATGTAATTATCAATTAATATAAATCACACTGGGCTACCACTACTTATATACTTCAATAACATTAAAACCACCTGCTAATAATGTGTAGGTCCCCCTTGTGCAATCAAAACACCTCTGACCCATAAAAGAAGATCTGTGACATCTCCTGACATGTCTAATATTGTAAATTCTTGTGTTCCCTGTGAAATAACATTTCTAAGGCATCTTCTATAATATTGTGCTGTCCCTCTCTTATTCTTTCTAGAAATATAATATTGAATCAGTCATCTGGGTGTTACCATCCCCAGTTTTAAAGGGGTATGTCCCACCACACACAGTGTGACACGTATTTCGCGTCGGAAATACATTCCCCATTATTTACTATTATTTACTTTGTGACATGTATTTGCAATGTATTTCAGGATGGATTTGCATCCACATATTCTCCCTGAAAGAATCCTGGGGAACAGCGCCTTACACCACTACAAGAATTAAATGGATTGGTCATTTAAATGAAGTACTTAATAAAAAGACATATCCAAATGCTCCAACAATTAAATCACTGTATTAGTAAATTGTATCCAATAACATTAATGCCAAGATATATATTATCTCCTACGAAAAAATGTTCCACTATAAAATGCATTCCAAAGTCCGTGAAAATTACACTTACCGTATATACTCGAGTATAAGCCGACCCGAGTATAAGCCGAGGCACCTACTTTTGCCACAAAAACTGGGAAAGCTTATTGACTCGAGTATAAGCCTAGGGTGGAAAACACAGCGGCTACTGGTGAATTTTAAAAATAAAAATAGATACCAATAAAATTACATAGGCAGTTTAATGTCCGCCATAGGCAGGTATATGTCCCCCCCTAGGCAGATATAGGCAGGTATAGGCAGTTTAATGTCCCCCATAGGCAGATATAGGCAGGTATAGGCAGTTTAATGTCCCCCATAGGCAGATATAGGCAGGTATAGGCAGTTTAATGTCCCCCATAGGCAGATATAGGCTGGTATAGGCAGCTATATGTCCCCATAGGCAGGTCATAGGCAGGTATAGGTCCCCTAGGCAGGGTATAGGCAGGTATAGGTCCTCTAGGCAGGGTATAGGCAGGGTATAGGTCCTCGAGGCAGGGTATAGGTCCTCTAGGCAGGGTATAGGTCCTATAGGCAGGCTATAGGCAGGGTATAGGTCCTCTAGGCAGGCTATAGACAGGGTATAGATCCTCTAGGCAGGCTATAGGCAGGGTATAGGTCCTCTAGGCAGGGAACGAAAAAAAAAAAAAATATAGGCAGGGTATAGGTCCCTCTAGCAGGGTATAGGCAGGTATAGGTCCTCTAGGCAGGCTATAGGCAGGGTATAGGCAGGTATAGGTCCTCTAGGCAGGTTAGTATAGAGGCAAGGCTATAGGTCCTCTAGGCAGGTATAGGACAGGTATAGGTCCTCTAGGCAGGGTATAGGCAGGGTATAGGTCCTCGCACTAGGCAGGGTATAGGTCCTCTAGGCAGGGTATACAGGGTCCTATAGGCAGGCTACAGGCATAGGGGTATAGGTCCTCATAGGCAGGCTATAGACAGGTATAGAGTATATCCTCTAGGCAGGCTATAGGCAGGGTATAGGTCCTCGAGGCGGTATAGGCCTATAGGCAGGGTATAGGTCCTAGGCAGGTATAGGCAGGTATAGGTCCTCTAGGCAGGCTATAGACAGGTATAGATCCCTGGCAGGCTTTAGGCAGGGTATAGGTCCTCTAGGCAGGCTATAGGCAGGGTATAGGTCCTCTAGGCAGTGTATAGGCAGCTAGTCCTCTAGGAGGATAGCAGTATAGCAGGTTTAAAAACAAAAAAAAATCCACTTACCTGGCTCCCCGCTGCTCCGTCTCCCTCGCTGTCCGGCCTCTCGCGCGCTCTCCTGCATCTTCTCGGCACAGGCGCGTGACGTCATCAGGCCGCGCACGAAGCGTGATGACACACACTGCCTGTGCCAGAAACTCCGGACGGCCGTGAGTCTGCGGCCGCCCGGAGTCCGCTGTGGAGCAGGGAACGCTCGCTCTCTGCTCCGCAGTGGTATTTTCTTTTGTATGCGCTCCGGAGGAGTCGCATACACGGGAAGTGATAGCTGACACGCCCGGGCCACCGAGTGCCGGGATCTGTCAGGTCTCGGCCTTCCCAGTTATATCGCCCCTGGGGGAGTCCATAAAAAACTGAAGCGCCCTACGGCGCAGGGCCCCCTCGAAAGGCCCCGACGGCAGTGACTAAGTATAACTGGGGGGGATTTTTCAGACATTTTTTTGTGTAAAAAACTCGGCTTATATCGAGAAAAATTGGTTTTAACATCAGATAAGCCAGATGATGTTGTCCAGAGTTTTTTTTAAACTTTTTTTCAAAAACAACAATGTATTTGGGCTGCTTTAAACTTTAATGAACTAATACAACAAAAGGCGCACAGCACAGGTTTGCGGGCCCCTGTGGTCCTCCAAGCGGGTTTTTCTATTTTCCCAAAGGCTTTGTTCTACATATTTACGGTGATTTAGTTTTAAAATACACCCCAAACTCAGCGAAAAATAATGAAAACAAAGGGAATGGCTACCGGGGGAAAAATACGTCCGAAAATACCCCAAACAAAGCCCTTTGGGAACAAAAAAATCCTGCTTGGAGAACCAAGGTCCCCCAGACCTGGGCTGTCTGGCTTTTGCTGTCATACAAATAAAATAAAGGGTTGAAAGAAAACAAATACATCTTCATTTTTTTTTTTAATTTATTTTTAAAAAAGGCCAAAATTAACATTTTACAAAATCGCTTTGGGTTTTTTATTAAATGTAAAATTAGTTGAATTTTCCCCCCTTTTTTAAAGGGCCCCTTTTCCCCAGCTGATATTTCTTTTTTTTGAGATCTCGCACTGGCGAGGTCAGGGAACCCCTTTACAAACCCCAGTATGAGCGCACTTTGGACCTGA
This sequence comes from Phyllomedusa bahiana, assembly GCA_025379985.1. NCBI lineage: Eukaryota > Metazoa > Chordata > Amphibia > Anura > Hylidae > Phyllomedusa > Phyllomedusa bahiana. Next base: position 45,248 of record JAODAL010002314.1, read on the forward strand.
CAAAATGAGGGGGCAGCTTTACCAAAAATTGCTAAAACGGCCTCCGCGCGCCCATTTTACAATTTGCCCATGGAACCCACAAGACCCCTGAAATAAAACCCCGTTAATTTTACACTACGCAATCCTTTTTTTTCCCTTTCCCCAAACTATTCCAACAATTGTGCAGGTGGGGAGAGGAAATTTTTCTATGAAAAAGGGCATGTTAATACAGAACACTGTTGCCATAAAGAGATGTGCTTGGGCTGCAGCAATGTTTTGGTAGGTGGTACATGACAAAGTAACATCCACATGATTGTTGGATGCAAAGGTTTTTTTAGCAGAACATTGCCAGAGCACTCAATCCTCTGCCCAATTTCCCCCCTTTTTCCCATAGTGCTCCCATTGTGTTTTTTCCCCTTTGAATTTCAGGGTGTGATTTTGGCTCTTTGGGTTTACTATTTCTCATATAGAACAACCGCCCTGCATTTTCCCTCTTGTACCCAAAAGTCACCCCCTTGATTGTCCTTGGGAGGTAAGGACAGTTTGGTCTATTATAGCAGCAATTGCAATGTTTTCTATTGTCTTGTCTGTGGATTCTATCATTTCATTGTGGGATTTATTTAATCATTATCTATATCACCCTAGATATCATCTATTGTATTGCTTCTTTTAGGACATACTTTGTGCCAGCACATTTAATGTGATTTTTTTTTGCCTATGTATACCTGGTTTTTTCTTGGTTCTTACCCTGGTCTCATATTTTTGAGGTTGTCTTCCCTAATTTTTTGTCCCCCGAGGAAACCGGTTCAACTCTGAGGGGTCGGTCGAAACCATTTGGGACGGGACTATAAGGGTTTTTTTCTAGGGACTTATCAATTAGGTTCCTTGAAGGAACCCCTTATTTGGGGGATATTCCTGATTTTTGGATGGCGGGGCTAGCACTGAAGGGCCTTATGGGTCTCCCCCTGGCATTGTTTTCCCCGTCCCAGTTACTTTGGGTGTGACCTTTGTTTTTTCTGTACCACGGAGGTTTTATTATTGAAAGGGGTTATCATAATTTTTAAAAAAAAATTAATTTAAAAATTTAATTTTTAAGACTATCCCCTTTATTTCATTACTTTGACCAATGAGAATAGCTTACATAATTTGAATTACTGTATTTCCCGGCAATTCTCTCTATTGCAATTCCTTATGTAGCGCCGGTCTCGGCGACAAATGCGTTGTTCGGGATTTAATTGATTTATGTTTATAGAAGGTTTCAGCTCTTTTTCGGAGAATATTGTACAACTAATAAAAATTATTTTTTTAATAATACTCCATGCCGCACGGCGCAGAGCGCCGAGATTGCATTGCGCCTGTCTCTCCATAGACTACAATGGGAGAAGTAGCTTGCATTCTGATTTGTCGGGATAGTCAAGAACCCGCTAGCTCAGCCAATCAGCTCTATTCTGCCTTTTTACTGTATTTTGAACTGTCCCGCCTTTGATTCTGATTGGTCAATAGTTCTCCATAGGTTTTAATGGGTCTCTGTCGCTCCTATTCTGATTGGCCGGTTTCTGCCGCCCAAATTTGAGAATAGCTTTCAGAATTTGAATTAACGGGTATTTCCCGGCAAGGTCCAATATCCTAATTCTTGAATTAGGATATTTGGAAAGTGATTTTGTTTTAATTTTTTTTTTATTTTTGAGGTTTCAGCTCTTTTCTGAGAATGTTGAATGCCTTTATAAAGGCGATTTTTGATTCATACTCCGCACCGACATGTGAAATGATTTCTCGCTGTTTTCCAGCCTGTCTCGCATCGGAACAGATTTTCGGCGCAGCCCCGCACTGCGCCTCAGTCCCCGCACTGCGCCCATGTCCCCGCACTGTGCCCCACACACTGGCGAGGCGCAGGGAACTTTTCCCCGCATGTATGAGTGTGTAACGGTCTGGAGGTGGATCCTCTGGACCACCGCAGGCGATGGCGTAAGCCCACACCAGGGAGTGGAATCTAAGTGGGTCCCGGTATTCACCAGAGCCCGCCGCAAAGGGATGGACTTGCTGCGGCGGGAGTCCACCAGGTCACTACCACTGGCGGGGCTTGCCTGCGGTGGCGGCCAAGGGTAGGCGAGGTACAGAATCGGCAGTCAGGCTCGTAGTCGGGGACAGGCAAGAAGGTCAGGGCAAGCAGCTGAGGTTCGTGAACGTACACAGGCAGAAGGTCAGGGGCAGGCGGCAAGGATCGTGGTCGTAAACGTAAGCAAATGGGTTCGGTACACGGTAGGCAAACAAGGCTTTCTGGAACGCTTTCCCCCCAATAGGCCATGTGCACTAAAGATCCGGCAAAGGCCACTGGGAAAGGCTGGGCTAAAATGGGAGCAGGCACGGTAATGGCCAATTAAACCGGCGCACTGTCCCTTTAAATCTCAGACTGCCGGCGCTTCGCGCTCCCTAAAGGGGCGGCGTTTGCGCACCCCCGAGGGACCGCCCAGGGGACGGGGCAGGAGCGGGGCCCGGGGGTAAGTCACGGGGAAACCCGGGCAGGGGGGATGAGCGGCCCCCGGAACCCAGGTGGGGGGACGGGGCCCGCCCCAAAAGTCGGGGCATGGATGCCCCCGTGACCCGGGCGAGGGTGCGGGGGCATTGAAAAAAAGTGTGCACTTCCTGGGGACGGCGAATCTTCGGAGCAGCTTTGCCCCTGCGCCTCAGTCCCCGCACTGCGCCCCACACACTGGCGAGGCGCGGCGGATTTTTCCCCCGCATGTTTTAGGGGCACAGCTCGGGGGGCCCGAATCTCAGGCGCACCCACCGCACCCCCCAAAGCCCCGAAAATGCCCTAAAAACACTGGCGAGGCGCGGGGGGATTTTTCCCTGGGATGTTTGAGCGCGGCCCCGCCCCGACAAAAATTTCAGGCACAGATTTCGGCCGGAAAAACAAGTGGAAAAGCGCCCCCGGGGGAAGGGCCCGGATTTCATACATGTCGCCCTTTTATTTTTGGGGTTTTTCTCCTATCCCCCCAAAAAAAACAACTTCAATAAAAATCAGCATCCAAACTTACCAAACTTTCACCCAAAAAAATTTCCCTCTAAAACTTTACATATCCCCAAACCCATATTTTTTCCCAAGGGTATCAAGGGTGCCATATCTTAAAATTATAACAATTGTAATTTTTTAAATACTTTCAAAAAATTGCTTACGCCCCTTTTACATAAAATTTTCCAGCAGCATTTTCCTTTATGATATAAAAACGAAGCCATCGGGGAGGGGGATGGTACATTCAGGGTTAAAGGGGCAGAAACCCCAAAAGGGGGGGGACTTTTTTCGGGGGAAAAAAATCTCCTTCTCAGCCCGGGGCGTCTTCAAAGAACAGTTCTTTTCTCTAAAGGACCTTTTCAATTTTTATATTTTGGGTTATGGGGGAATTTGATCCCCCGGGAAAGATAGGGGTTTGGGGCAATTTTTAAAAAAAGAAAATTTAAAAAAGTAATTTTGGGGAAAGTTTGGAATTTCAAAATTTTTCATAAAAGAAAAAAATAAATTTATTTCTCATAGCATTTTTAAAAAAGGCCTTTCTAAAGAAAATTTGTCTCACCATTTCACTTAAACTGGTATGGATTTCAAACACTATGGCCCCAAGACTTTGGGCATTATCTTTTTTAATCCAAAGTTGATGCATTTGACGTCCACACCCCCACAAACTTTCAAAATTTTGTGAGGTGCGAATATGCCAACTTTGAATGTACGACTGTTCATACAGAAAAACTGGCACAGCCCCATTCATACATGTCGTCTATTGTGTCTTTTATTCTCAAAACCTAAAAAAGCTTAGCACACGCAGTCCCCAGGTTTTTTTCGGGGGTTTTTTTAACGAGTTTGTATGAAAGTTGGAGGGGTATTTTTCTGTTTGCATGTGGGGAAAAAACTCTTGTAAATTTTTTTGCGTTTTGCCCTGTAAAAAGATTTACCTACTTTTATCCCCAAAAAATTTATTTTGGGTCCCTCCAACCTTGTTATGGGCTGGGGGGGTCAGTGGGGGTTTATTAAAAATCCTTTTAAATACACAGCAACCCAAAATAAATATGAGTTTATAGTTTTTTTTCGCAAAATTGGGTTTAAAACGATATAGCAATTCCTGGTGCAATAATCAAGTGAAAAAACTGCAGAGGGCAATTTTTTTTAAGTTCAATAAACTGTGACTTTGGGCCTTTTTGGGCCTTTTCCTGTTCCATCATGAAGTCTGGTACAATGTGCAGGTGAAGGGTTTAGCTGCAACATCTAAAGGAGTGTGAGAGAGCCAAGGCTCATGCTCTGAGTCACACCCAACAACAGCCTCTGTTCTTACAGGGTTTTACCACGATAGAAAATGATGGCATATTGCTAGGATATGCCATCACTCTCTGATAGATGTGGGTCCCCAAGTAGGATTGCACCTAATTCGGGAGCGATTTTGAAGAGTGGCCATTTTCACAGTTACCTCCATTTGTCTATAGGGGTTTGAGTACATAAGCAGTGTGTTATGCTCTGTCGGGTTCCACAGAACAAATGGGAGCCAGGGACAACGCAACCGCTTTTATTCTGCCTGTGATGGGGGTCCAGAGGGGGCGAAATGCCTATTTTCGTTGTGTTTAAACCCCTTTAAGTACTGCCTGTGTGTATAATAGGATAATGCCAATAAGTTTAGCCAGCAAGCAAGAGTGACGTTCTTTCAATCTAAAAAGTAGCAAATGGACGACAGCTTTTTTGAAGCAGGAATCGTTTTTGGTTGGCAAACCAAAGCTTGAAAAATTTCAGCCCCAAAATTGGCCTTTTTCAACACCTGTGCTTGAAAAATGCCAATTTTTGGGCTGAAACGTTGCACTGGTTAAAAAAGGCCAATATTGGGCTGAAACGTTGCAAAGCTTTGGGGGGTTTTTCACTTGCAAAAAAAAAAAAAAAACCCCCAAGATTTCCCGCTTTTTAAAATGCTGTCGCCATTTTGCTACTTTTTGGGGCTTTCGGGTGGGGTAAGGGGTCCTTAACCCTGGGACGTACTTTGCATCTTAGCCTAAAAATTGGGGGGAATTATTGGTGCTTTTCCCTTTTTTGGAGTTTTTAATCTAAATTAAATAAAAAAAATTTAGTTAAATGGGGTTTCATTTTATCTAAAAAAAAATTTTTTTCGCTCCCTAAAAAAAGGGGAAAATTATTTGTGTCAAAAATTTGGTGGAATTGATTTCCAAGTAAAAGGGGTTTTTCGGATTTTGGGAAACTGGGGGTCCCCTAGTGGGTTGTTTCCCTTTTGGGACAAAATAGTAAAGGGGGTTCTTAGGGATCATCCTACCCTACTTTTACATGCCCACTTTACACTGAACCCCCTTTAGGGTATGTTCCCACGGCAAAATTTTGGGGCACTTTCCCCCGGCATTTTTTTGCGGGGAAAGTGCTTTTTACGGGGGGGAAAATGGCCCCTAATTACGGTAAATCCATAGTTTCATGGGGAGAATTTAGATTACGCCTCCTCCCCCGCTCGAAAAATTAGGGTTTCATATTATACGGCGGGGGAAAAAGTGATAGTCAATTATTTGCGGCGAATACGGCGGGAAAGTAATGAATGTCTTTGGGGCCGACGGGCTGCCAGCCCCCGCACCTCATTTTTGCGCTGATAGGCGAGCTCCAGAAAAACACAAGATGTATTGGGGCCGAAATTTGTAAGCGCCCCCGTACATGGGTGGAACTTTACCCTTCTCTCTCCCTTCTCTTTCACTGCCTTTCTCCTAAAACCCCACCCCGTGACGTACCCTTATTGTCCCCTATTTATTACTTTTGTTTTAGTCTACGGGGGGGGGGGGTTGCTCTGCAAAACCTGCATAAAAACTTAGTTGTTGCCCCCTGACAAATAAAATTAAGGGAAAAACCCTTGGCCAAAAAAAATAACTTTTCAAAATAAGTTGTTATGGTTTGCTGGATAAATGGTTTCTCTTGAAATTATTTTTTTAAATCCTCTCCCCCTTTTTTTAGGGGTTCGGGATTTTTGGGGCACATTGATAGTGTTGGGACTCCCAAAAAACTCTTAGCTTTTCAAAACCCAAAAAAACCCTAAAACTGTTCCCAAAGGGGTAAGCAGAGAGATTTTTAGACTCATAGGTTGAAGCTTTCAGCACAAAATATTGAGTTAAGCAGCAGGTTCTGTATAATGCATTAAATACCCTTCAGAAGGAACACTTGATGTAAAGTCACATTGATTTGTCAACATGTCTTTCTATATATTGTTTCTCACAATTTTAAAGCAGAAATTATTAAATGAACATCAGGTATAACACTGACATGGACACCTAACACTTCATTAGTTGGTGAATAAATTGATATTTTATTGGCCTAATCAGCACAAAAAAAAAGACATAAAAAATGACTGTAGAAAAAATATATGTATCGCTTATCCTACATCGTAATGTCTCTCCTTGGTCTAGTCAATTGAACATACTTCCTCTGGTATCCAGGTTGTTGGCGCTAACCAGCAGCACAAACTGTTATTAAGTAAAGGTATGGATATCCGAGGATTCTATAAAAAAATCTATTTTCTTCAAGTTTAAAAGGCACAGCGGTATGGCAGCATATGGATATAGAGATAGATTTGTGGTCTCCCCACCAACTTACGCATTTTGAGTCCGTATAGGGCTTTTGGTCACAGCTAACCCACACCTAATCTATGTCAGGTTAAAAACAAGGTGGGACCTGTTTACATACAAATTACCATAGACATTAGCGGAAGGTATATTTGAAAAACGAAACGAATAATATATATATAATATATTATATATATATATATATATATATATGCATGCGTGTGTAGTGCATTATGACATAAGATATGGAGATTTCAAAGCTTTCCTACATCAATAAAAAATACATCAAGTCACTGTGATAGTTCAAGCCTCTGGGCATGTGGGTATAAAGTTCTAAGATCCAGAAGGCTTCCCTACATCTCACAGTATATCTACGATCTCCACCTTTTCTGGGTGCATTAACCCTCTTAAGGCCATAGAAATGAAAGGTACAGTATGTAAATCTCCATCATGTACCTCAACAAAGTTCTTTTTGGCCTCAGAGACCTGACTACATCTTTGGTTGTTTATGTCATCACATGTTCTGCAATTCTATTTTTTAGTTTCCCAATAGTACAACCAATATAATATTGGTTGCAAGATGTACAGTAGATGGCATAAACGACATTTGTAGTACGAAAATTAATAAATAAAAAAATTATGTTATAAACTTTATTTGTATACTTGTTTTCCTTTTTTTCTGACGGGACACACATGTTGCACCTAGATCCCCTGCATTTGAAAAAAACCCTTCTGGGAAAGCCATATTGTCCTATTATTATTGTCTGATGAGAAACTAATAGGAAAAGCTTTGAAATCTCCATATTTTATCCATATCTGCTCTGTTTTTGTTACTGTTTTTCCAATATACCTTCTGCTGATGTCTATGGTAATTTGCATGTAATTTGAAGAAAATAGACAGATTTTTTATGGAAACCTCGAATATTTATACCTTTATTTAATAACAATTAAAATGACTAGTGTTATTAGACTCTTCTCCTACTGCCTCTCACTATGTCCATCTGAGGTTGTATCTTATATATACCTCCAATGTATAATTATGGCAGATGCTATACATCCATATTAAATACGGTCCCATTAACAGACAAAAATAAACTTGACAAATAACATATCATGATATCAACTTTTTCAATACCTTTCAGTGACTGTTGTTGTGATCATAGAACAGATAACACGGAATTCCGTGATATCACTGTTAGGCTATGTTCACACGACTTATTTGCGGGGCGTAATTACGCTCCGAAATTACGGCGTGTGGACGGGGGCGGGGCGGGAGCGGGGGACGGCACCTCGCCGGCCCATAGACAATCATTACTAGCGGCGCGTTTACGCCGCTAGAAAATGACATGCAACTTACCCCCCCCACCCCCCCTCCCCGCGGCGGATTCGCCGGGGCAGGGAGAGGAGAGAGTAATCCATAGTTCTCTATGAGAACTGTTTATTACCGAAATGACTGTGATGTATTCCAGCCGTAATTCGTGCACTACGGCGCGTAATTACGGACTGAAATACGTACCATTTTAAGCCATGTGAACGTAGTCTTAGGTTAACCTTTTCTACATTTACAACTACTGCACTAACCTATAAAATATATACAAATATATCCACAGCACACTATAGGTTATGTGAAATTTCAAAAATAATCTTTTTGATATACAGCTCAAAGTTAAAAAATGCAATTCACCTGTGGAAATTTTTGTCTTCCAGCTGCTTCTGACGCCCTTCTGATTATTTGAGACAGAATTACACTTAAAGGTGCTGTCTCACTGCAAACATTAGCTTTCAACATGTAGGGACAGGTAATAGAAGAGTTTTTCCAAATGTATTGATTTATTTTTTTGGTTTTGTTGAGTAGATAAGATAGATGTTATCAGCTCTGAGTGCACACAGGTTTCTCTAGGTTACCATCCTGCTCTCCCCTTCTCTCTCTCTGCTCTATCTTATATGATAGCAGGGATGGCATCACCACAGGTCGGGCTGCCAGCAGCTTGAGAACAGAGTGTTATCTCAAACAAGTAATTAGTCTCCTTTGTTTGTTTACTGTGAGCTCTGTATCTCTCTGCACTTATGAATAACATATCCTGCTCTCATGTCAGCGCTATTAGAAGAGCTGTGAATACAGAGCTGAGATGCTAATCACTGCTATAGAATCACGCACTGCCTGACCAGGAAGAGACAAGGTGCATAAATGTAAAACTACTTGTGGCTCAGTAAAACAGAGAGGTGAGACAACCCCTTTAACAAAGATTTGAGACAAACTAAAATATTGAGAGCGATTAGGTTATACTGTAAATCTACAACACTGAATAAGATACCACTGGAGCAGGGAATAACCATATTGTGTTGATCTGCTCAGTGGACTCACTGGTAACTCCATGAATATGGTACAAGTGGTCATTCTGTATGGTCAATGCAATCAGGGTGAATGTGTATAAGGTGGATTTCTATCCTTGGATATAGTATAAAAAATCTTATAGACTCAAATAGATTGAGATATTAGTCTTCATCATATTGAAACAAAGACTGAAATTTGTTCAAGATTCCATTGCCTGATACGCGGTTCATTAGACCTTGCTTAAATGGGTGTTCCCATGAAGCAAAGTCTACTGCACAGGTTAGTTATCAGTTAGCTATGAGCCAACTGTGCATGAGAATGAGGAGGGTGATGCCTGTGGATTCCCATCCACCTCTGTGGGAGCTCCAGGGTATAGCCAATCGCACACATTCGGCTATATTCTGATCTCCTCTACAAGTAAAATGGAGGACAGCCGCAAGCACACCCTCTTTGTTCTTCTTCAGCTTGATGAAAACCGACCTGTGCAGTAGACTTTGCTCTGTGAGAACACCTCTTTAACTTATGATTAATCTCTATTACTAGAGTACCAGATATATAACAATTTTCCACAATTGAATTGCATGTTCACATAACAGACAGTGTGCCATGGGTAAAAGTACTAAATATACATGGGATAACTTTCCACAAAGCAGCTATCCATTTATTGGGGTGCAATACTGTTCTTCTTTCCTAATTTATATAGCAAACCTGAATATACACCATTTTTAGGCCAAAAGTGTTTCATTTTTACCTCTGTTGGATGTAGGAGTTTATGGATATGTTTAGTGTATATGCCAGGCGTTTTTCCTGTGCATACATAGGATAAAAAGAAGCTTTTTACTAGTATTAGATTTTTTTAACCAGGAGCTGACACATATAACAGTGTTTCTGTTATTAGGTATTCCAATTTAAGTTAAAACCTCCCTTTTACAAAAAAGGAGCTGATTGCCTAAGGGAGGTTAAAAGTAATAGTTATTAAAAAAGCCACATCAACAAATCAGCATATACTTACCTAGTCATTCCTCCTTTTTTTTATGTGCCTCATATAAATTTTTTTAATTTTTTACAATTTCTGCATGATTGCCACCTTTTTGGCTCTTTTTATCCCAGATTAATTTCTAATGTATTTATAGCCCACACAAATGGAAGCATGGTGTGATGCGTTTTGTTATTCTGGTGTTTTTAAAAGCCGAATGTTATTTTTTTTTTTACAGGAAATTTTTAATGCAAAAGAAAAGTGAGACAACCCAAATTTTACTTTAAAATTAACATTAAGAATTTTGAACCCTTTTTAAAAAAGAAAAAAATATTATTTTTTATGGATGAAAAACCCTTTAGACACATTTTCTTTATGTTAATGTAAAAGTGTAGTTTATTGGGACTCTCTTATGATTGAAATTTTTTTTTGAAGGATGACCTTGACAAAAAATTTGATTTTGTTTTTTTTATTATTTTTAAATTTTAAATTTTTTTTAAAGCTCATTGACCCCGGGGTGCGAACATTCGGGGGGGGGTTTACATACTTAACATATGTAAAAACAGGTACAGTAGAAAATAAATGACAAAAAACGTCAAAGGGAAAAAGGGGCCCTTGCCCACAACGGCTTGCAGTCTACAATCTCCTGGGATGACCACTGTATGTTGAACCCATAACCATAAAATCATAAAATCTGGTAATTGGTTCCAAAGTCCCCCCAAAAAATGAAAAATAAAGAGAAAGAAAATGGCGAAAACAATGCAAAAGCAAATCCTTACATAAAAACGGTCAAAACAGTTCTGGAAATTCTTTCTTGTTGGACAGGAGCTTTTTTGGGTCATGCCCTTAACAAATGCCCAGACACAAAAAGGGCCACCCTACGGCCCAAAAAAGTGCTTACCCTACTGTTTAAAGACAGCACAAAATGTAGTACCGACTCACTGTAGAGAAGTGCAAAAGATTGCCAATACTAAATGCACTAATACAGAAGTTTTACAAGTAAAATGTTCATGATAATTGGTTGGATGTTCCATTAGTCACATAAGCCGCAGATCACCAGTGTCAGACATTCCATGGTGATTGTGGTTTCAAGATACAGTGTCTTATTTTATGGTGAAAATATTGTATCCTGAGGCCGTTGTAACTTGAGGGATGACTGTTTGGACTAAAAATTAGGTATTATGTATGTATTTGTATGAAATATCTGCTGCATGCTGAGCATTAATTTTTTTTGGGTTATGCATCACCAGATGGACACCAAAAATATTTTTTGTTTATATTTTTTTCACTTACATTTATCTTTGGGTATTCGGAAAATGTGACCGTCAATCCATGAATATACCAGAATGTTGTCATTGTGAATTGTGAATCACTTCCCTAATTGATATATATATTGGAGCAGTGCTAAACTCTACCCACGGCAAACAGAAGTTCAGTTCTGACCCTATGTAGTTTAGCACAATACATAGACAGTGCTGTTTCTAATAACACTAGAGCTTTCTACTATAATCATTCATTGCAGAGACTTTCAGACTCCCTAATGAATTATTTTTTTTTACTGGTGCTAATTGCTAAGCTGAAGCTAAAAAAAATGTTTCAAGCCAATTCATATCACAAGACAACAGAGCCAAGTCGTAGCTGCTGTATTTCCACATGTTATTCACTAATAATAGTAATACTTATTATTTACTAATTTTTTTTGTGTATCTATTTATATTTGTAAATAAACTAACAAAGATCTTCCTGGCATTGCTACTTTAACATGAATGATGTTTCCAGTAACATACAGGTTAGGCATGGCCAAACACACAGGTACTCCTATGGGAATGGTGAGCAGCTGCAAGAGCTCTGAGATGCAGCTTATACAAGAAGAAAACAATAAAAAGGGTAGGAAAAATGCAAGTCCTCTAGATTTCTTTCCCACTACCCATACAGAAGCCCAAGCATACACAATCTGATGTAAGGTAGCCTGTCAATTAATCAGTACATTTGTCATCACCTAACCTAACTCTCAGGGATATTATGTTCCGCAAGATAACTGTAAATACTATTGAAACCTTAGAAATGGAGCACTATCATTTGCATTCCCTTGACCTGCACATACAAATGCATTATCTGTTTCAATATGCAAATACATTAGTCATTATAATATACAATGTCTAAAATTCAATATACTAACAACGTTTCACTTACCCAGCGTCACTGCTATTCCCACACAATAAAGCATCTTTTGTTCCATTCCTTATGTAGATATTTTCTTTAAAATACAAAAGAAAATATTAATGTGAAAAAAGACATATAATATAATAATATAATAAAACATAGAAAATATATTCTACTAATACAGAGGATACATGTCAAATAAAGTGTTGTCAGAGTAGTTATGGATTATATTCATTTAACACCTATTCACAGAAAATTAAAATAGAAAACTGATTCCAACACATACATGCAGATTGTATTCCACAGCGCAGTACGGAGATTGTCATCACAGGTAGGTTCCTTTTCCCATTAGGGATCACAATCTACATTTTTAATGAATTTTTAATCATTACGTGAATGTATGTGAAACAACATTTACTTAGAGGATTATTCCCATCTCATTGATTAGCTTTTAACATTATTACCAAATGCATTTCTGTTTTGATTTTGCTTCTTTTCACAGATACAACAGGTTATCTGTATAGTTTATTTACAGATGATTTTGTGGGATGATTTTGGATCCAACAAAAGAATATGGGTGATATGTATGATTTATGGCGCACATTAGTAGCGTAGAATGCACCTGAATCTATGAACCTGTTCTACTGCGGGTCATAGATTTAGCGCTTTCTAGCAACAAAGCGACAATTCCAGCTCAGGTAAACCACTTATAAATTGGTCTGCCTGTTCCAGCAGTAATGTGCCTGGATTTGCCGTACTAAAGACATAAGTGTGTAGAGTAATACAGTTGTAGTGCAACGCGCCCCCAGAATGCTCCCACAACTTAGGCGCATTACAAAGAGCCGCGGGCGCTTTATAGTTATAGAGTGTGCCTGCTCATACACAGAGCACACAGAACTAGTTTTTAGTCTGAAAAGACACCAGATAACTGGTACAGCCCTGTACATACATGTCACCCAAAGACTACATGTATTGGTTGGTAACCTAGCAAGTCATCAGTAAACAAGCAGGCTGAATAACCTACTGTATCTTTGAAATTAATCAAAATAGGACAGAAATGTCATACTAAAGACATAAATGTGTAGAATTCTACAGTTGTAGTGCAACGCGCCCCCAGAACACCCCCACAACTTAGGCGCATTACAAAGTGCCACAGGTGCTTAATAGTTATAGAGTGTGCCTGCTCATACACCGAGCGCACAGAGCTAGTTTTTGGGCTGAAAAGACACCAAATAACTGGCGCAGCCCCGTACACACATGTCGCGTACTGTACATATATGTACATGTGTGTACATGTATTGGTTGGTAACCAAAAAGCAGGCTGAATACCCTACTCTATCTTTGAAATTAAGAAAAATCAGGACAGAACTGGATTTGGTAATGAATTGTTAACATATTTAAACTAATCAATGAAATGGGATTATTCCTTTAAAAAGTGTGTCTCAACTATGACTTTCATTTTGGAGCCACCACGATGAAACAGCTGATGCCAGAGGAGGCAACAACCAGACCCAGCTCTAATGCACAGATACCATGAGTAAAACTGCAGCTTTTTAGGGTCTTTCTGACCCTGCTTGCAACACAGCTGGGAGTTGCAAGCAGGAGATCCAATAGCATTCATATATTTCACTAGAAGTCAACCCTTTGAAAATAATTACTTTACCATTGTAGCAAGACTTCCTGTACCACAATATCAACTGTCAAGTTAAAGGCTATCCCATTTTATTGATTAGCTTTCAACATGTAAATAATGGCAAATAAACACTATTACCATATACATTGCTGTTCCTACTTTGCTTCATTTCATAGTTAGAACAGTTCTTATTTACTGCTTGGTTACATAAGCTTTACTAGTTACCAGCCATCTCTCTCCGCACCAGCAGTGGCTGAACTGGTAACTTCACTCCCTATTGTGTCTTATCAGCAGGACAAAGGACAGTTGGATTCAGTGGATTCAGTATTTAGAAGCCGCAAAAATCCAACTGTAAACCATTCCCATAGACCTCAATAGAAAATCTGAGCTGTTGTCTACACAGCTTGGATTTTCTAAGGTCAGATTTTAAATCTGAAATCCGACTAAAAAACTTAGGACATATTTATAATCCACTGAAAAATGTCAGATTATAGTACTGTTCATGGGGCACCCGATATCCGAAAGCCATGGAAAAAAGCTGCGGCAATTAATGTGACAAAAGACTATAACCGACTGTATAATACTGGTCAGAATCTAATTAGAATCCGAACTGTATTTTACAGTCTGCCATGTAGACACAGGCTAAGTCTCTGATCTTATCTTTCTAGTGAGAAAAATCCATTAAACCTTAGAGTTACTGCCCAGGAAAAAGTCTTGTACCATCCTGTCAGATTTGCAGAGCACACAGCTGTTTATGTACAGAAAAGGTAACAATGACTTTTGACAGCAGTGTGTCTTGGCATCATATATCCTAAGCTTTTCTCTCTCAAAAGAGGCTCTCATGACAAATACAGCTCTGCCAGCTCACATTTATAGCCAAACATCCTACTTTAACAGTGTTATTGTTTTTCACAACCATCAGAAATGTCCCTCTAACAGTAAGCTGACAGTAGAAGCTAGCAGAGCTGAAATGTCAGTGAATGCTGTAGAACTGCCCACAGTCTGCACAGGAAGCGGAAACCTGAAGTGGGGAGAACAACTAGTTCACGGAAACAGCTAGATGGGAAAATCTCTTTAAGTTTTGATACATTGTATGTTGCACCTATTCAGGGGTACCATTGAGGCAGTATTTTCAGCCAGGGGTGTCAATAGGGCAGTACAGGCAGTACTCCTGTCAGGGGCCCTAATCAAAAAGCGGCCCACTGATATGTTAAAAAATAGGAATTAGGGGCCCTGAAACGGTTAACAGATGACTGATGGCAGCCCTGTTGGCAGCACTCCTAGTACTTCTGTCAGAGACCCTCTTAAAATCTTAAAAAGAGGGCCCGCTTATACGGTGCAAGATAGAAACTGGTGATAGGCAGTGGGGACCCAAAAGCTTCAGCTGTATGTGGCCCTGAAATACCAGACATGCACTTGTTAAATGTAAACATGAGGACAGCACAAGAGCGTCTTAATGGAATGACATGTACTGCCTGGGATACACATAATGAAAATGGGAACCTGGGTGCTAAGTCGAAGGCTGTATATATTGTACAAGAATCACCAATTCAATAAGGTCCAATGCTCAGTCTACAGTCATTATATCACATAAACATGTTAACCAAAAAAGAATACAATGACAAAAAAGTCATAGGAAAATATATATTGACAATCTTTATTAATTCAATAATAAATATTAAAAACTAATATGTCACAAATAGTACAAATGTAAGGCTAAAAACAATTAAAAATAATGCCCATATCAAACAAGGCATACAAATCACACCATTCCTGAATATAGAAAGTCATCTAAGGTCTATAACCTATAATATTTAACATTAGTATTAAAGTGTCTTATATTAGAGATCAAGTGACTAAATAATATATAGACACATCAAGATGGGCATACAATAATGCCACACTTCTCACATACAATACATTACCAAGTGTATACAGGAATGGAGGAGATGCACTGCCAAGGAAATGGGATAGCCTTGACGCGCGTTTTGCCAAGCTTTATCAAGAGGCTTCATGATACAACACAGAAGGTCCATGTATATACATAATCATCTAATTGAAAAACCACCCCCAATTCATTCTATTGGCCAATAGAAGGTGTAATTAGAGCATAGCAGACAAATCCCTACCTAAAGCTGCAGCACTACTTTAGTAAAACTCCGGCGTCCGGAAGAAAGATGTACGCAAATGCAAAAATACAATAGCTCACTTCCGCCCCGCGCCGCAAGAATTTACACAGGCGCGATACACAGATCAAAACATATCGCACATTTTTTTTTTATTTCCTTTTTGCCCCTCCTAACTCATATAATAATTGGAAATATGGAGCACACTTGATAATTATATTTTTTGCACATGACACTGCAACATAGTATATAATTTGTGACATAGGTATTATATTTTAACAATTTGTCTGCTATGCTCTAATTACACCTTCTATTTGCCAATAGAATGAATTGGGGGTGGTTTTTCAATCATTTGATATCTAATATAAGACACTTTAATACTAATGTTAAATATTATAGGTTATACACCTTAGATGACTTTCTATATTCAGGAATGGTGTGATTTGTATGCCTTGTTTGATATGGGCATTATTTTTAATTGTTTTTAGCCTTAAAATTGTACTATTTGTGACATACTAGTTTTTAATATTTATTATTGAATTAATAAAGATTGTCAATACATATTTTCCTATGACTTTTTTGTCATTGTATTCTTTTTTGGTTAACATGTATATATTGTACAAGCTGCTACAACCTGCAACCTGTATTGTGTGAATAAAATTACTGAGCAGTATAAGAGAATATTACAACCCCACTGCTGCTCCACCCCAGTAGAAGATCTCTTATGCTCATTAAGGGGCTATTTTACTTTGAGAACAGAAGTACATAAGGAAACTGCTGTATAAATTATAGAATACAGAAGAATAGAATATAGAATACATATTCTGGAACAGACCTAGTAAAACTTTAATAAAATGGCTGCATCTGTACAACACACATTGATGGCAAATGTGTAACAGAAGACAATGTGATACTGGCACTCTATCTACAGAGGAAACACATTGCACCTTGCACAAAGGCTCATTTTCTCAGTCCAGGCGGAAGTGATATGTAGCCTGAGATGTTAATGACCAAGCCAGCCAAGTGTTTGACTTGTGATAATATGGAAGTGATGCTCTCGGGAGACTATAATATTTTAATCCCTCCCTACACAACAAGGCAGGTGAGAATACAGCGGATCCACCATTCCATCTCTTCCAGGACGTACCTGGTTACCGTCAATAGGTAATCTCCAGCCACCCAGACCTCAGCTCTGATGATCCTTTCCCAAGCGTGACTGTCTCATTTGCTTAGCAATGTCAATATGTGTGTGTGATAGGTGATACTGTACAGATACATGTTAGAGATACAAATGAGCACTTACTCAAAAAGAACTCATTCAAATTATTATTAACCTCAACACAGCACATTAGTCAGATTAAAACTGGTGCGTTCATACATGAAAGAGTTTACACAGCATCATGTTGTGCACCACAAACAGCTGGGATGAATGGATGGATGAGAGGACAAGAGTGGCAGGTCTGCAAGGCTTCACCTCTATAATATTTATAAGAGAGTCATTATGACATCCTGACAAATATTTTTTTGGCCTTTTTTATTTGCTAAGCTAAAGTCCAAATAAATTCAAGCTACTGCCTGGCAGCCAACGGGTGACTGATTTCAATCTCCATGTTAACATTCACGACATTTGCTGGTGGCTTGAATGTCAAGACCAGCTCCATGAAAAAAATGCATAAAAATGAATAAAATTTGCAAAAGGAACACAGTTCCTAAGGCTACATAAAGCTTATGTACACAGAAAGCTCCATATTGTATGGATCTTTAAGGGGTTGTCTCACTACAAGGATTGTTTTTTATGTTAAAGATCTTGCAAAAAAACAGATCACTTTGCAATATGTGTCCATTAACAGTGTCCTACGTATTCTGAGATATCCCCTCTTGTATGGGCTGCATCACCTCCTCAGGTCACTATAGCTACAGACCTGTTTGATCTCTCCTGATAGGCTGCCAGCACTAGTTGCTATAGCTACAGACCTGGCTTCTACTGCAGCCTAGGGGAAGCCAGTAAACACGCCCCTGAATTCAAAGTGAAACCAAGAAAACAGGACTGAGGTAAGATGAACCAATGTAGTAAGACACCCAGTTCAAATGTATGGATATATCAGAGAAGCCATAGAGTAATAGTAGTGCTTGATAGCAGAAAGTCACCAAGGTAGCCACCTATAAAAGACACAATGTTCTTATATCTAAATTAGCCATCAGCCTCTGGCTTATTTTCAGGCACCGGCATATTATGCAACATATTGTATAAGATGCTGACATTTTGAGTATTGCCGTCGGTTTCCCATACAATCAATTGTATGGGCCGATGGCAAAAAAAACAGAACCGACTGCGGTTTTTTGTGCAAAATGTGACAAAAACCACGGTCGCACATCGGACAAAAAACGGTCGACTTCCAGACATTTTTTTATCCGATGCCATGTAGACATGAGAGTCACTATTTTCTCCCACAGTTGATCCCACCTAGGCATGTCTTGAAACGGCCACATTTTTACAATCTGCTCATGGTCTCCAGGAGTTTTTGTGATCATTAGACAACTAATACAACTCCTGACCAAATACAGCTGTGGAAGTACAAAAGTGTATGCCCATATTCCTAGTGCCAACTACTTAGAATGGAATGTTTTGGGAATGGGAAGCGACACTGACATTATGTCCGACATCACTTCCGATTTCCATAACACAGAGGTAACCTAGTGGAACTGAAAGTGACATTCAACATTCAACGGTTGTACTCAAAATCAGGCTGTGCCGTGAGCAATGTGAGGCCTGAAGCAACCTTGAAAGGTAAGTACACCCCTAAAACAACTTAAAAAAACATAGGGCCACATGTATGAAAACTGTCTATAGATCTAAACTCACTTTGTTGCCCATAGCAACCAATCAGCGTGCCCCTTTCATCTCATATAGTGCTCTGGAAAACTGAGAGGGGCGCTCTGATTGGTTGCTATGGGCAACAAAGTGAGTTTTAGACAGTTTTCATACATGTCCCCCATAGTGTGGTTGGGTTACAGATAGGGATGGGGTTGAATAAAAAATTCAGGCTTGGGAGGTCCCAAACCCACATTTTTCGTAAGTTTCGTCAAACAATTGTTGAACTAAAGAGGGCTCTATAAGAGAAACAATATGAAGAAAAAACATATACAGAAATTTTCTAACTAAACAAGAAGCTGATCCACTTGTGCTTTACGAAAATGAAGGTATAGATTTTAACGACCGCCCACTGTTTTTGATGGTGGGCGGATTGTGTTCTCTGTCAGCAGCGATGCTACAAGACGTCACTGCCTACAGAGAGGGTTTGCCTTCACACAAATATCATTGGCAACATAGGTATTTATAAAATTGCTTTACTTGTATCAAAAGAGTTTCAACAACAAATATCATAGAGCCCTTAGGCTTACCACACATTTAGAATTTCAATGCTGGTGAACACGCTCATCCTCCTTAGGAATGAAATTAGAAGTCCATTCTTATGATCAGTCCGTTTCTGATGTGCCGGAGCACTAACTGCACTGCACCCGCTGCTGCAACGTTTCAAAGGTCAAACGCCTTTTTCCTCAGGCATGCGCAGACGATGGGGGGTAACACCTCTATATAGTATACAACAGACTTAACTCTTAACTACCCATAATATGGCTCGTAAATCTATTATAGCTTCCAAAAGAAAAATATACTAAAGTGTTAACCCTACCCTATGTGAAACTAAACACCAAAGGGTTGACAACAGTCGAGAATTTTCCCAATCTAATAACCAGGATAGAGATACCGAAAAAATGGTGGATCCGGCGCATGTGTATATCTATGAAGAACGGCAATGATGCAGGCGGGATTATTGTTAAAAAAATATCCAATTTTGTAAAAGACCTAGGTTTTTATCTGTGGTTTTTTAATCTTGCGAAGGATAACTCCTTTGTATGTCTTTTAAAAAATAAATCGGATATTTTTTTAACAGTAATCCCGCCTGTATCATTGACGTTCTTCAGAGATATATACGTGCGCCGGATCCACCATTTTTGCGATAGCTCTATACCGAGCTCAGCAAGGATTTATCCGCTGAAGGAACCAGGATCCAAGGCAGCCGTGGTAAGGGCCACGGACAAAAGAGCCCTGTACACGCTTATGAATGTTGTGCTTCTAAATTAGGTGCACAACTTCACCAGGTGAGCACCAGCACTCTACACTATATTGTGTTGTTTTGACCTTAACACACTATTTGTGCACCCCCCCCTGTTTTTCTCTTTCTCTTTCTAATAACCAGGATACTTTGATGACTACTATCATTAATAGTGGCATTTTCATCACCCTACACATGTTACTAGCCATGCTACTGTTAGACATGGTTTAGGGATCACAACGTACAACACAAGTGTTAGGCAAAACCTCACAGGAGTCCTATACAGATTGTATGGTCTTTCATGATGCTGCCTATAACACATTCTCCAACTTTAAACCCTAAACATTCCCAACCATCCGGTAATCCAAAAAGTTAAAGGGGTTTTTCCACGAAGTAGAATTGACGTGGGAAGCTTGCAAATGAAATAACAAACATTTTCACCATTCATTATTATTAAAAATGTTGGACCATTTTTGTTTTAGCTGCTCCTTTAGTGATCCATTGTTTACAGCTCATCTACAGAGCTCCTCCGTCCTGGTTACACTTGCTCAGACATCACCTCTCCTCTCAGGCAGCTACTGAGTGTTCAGACCCCGGGTGCTGTCACTCTACTCGGGTCCTTCGTACTCCTTAGTAATTAGTCAAACAGTGCAAATAAATAAAATAGAAACCTCAATGAGGGATGTGCATTGATAAAGAGAAATAAAATCCACAGGTTTGGTTCCTGCAGGGATTTGAACCTTGGACACTTGTGCCTAGAGGCAAAAACATTACCTCTCAGCTACTCAGATGCTCTATATAAACAGACCTTTCTTTGACTACAGAGGAAAGGCCTGGTGATGTCATCCTACTGGGTCACATGATATGCAATTCAAGCAAATCACACACCCCCTTCTGAGCACACAGAGCTGAAGAGCTGGATGCAGGAGGTATAAAATTAGATTGTGGCAAAACCCCTTTAAACAATCTTTCCATTTCTTTTGTGAATGCTGAATAGAAATTTCCCTGTTTTTCCGGATTCATTTCCTGAGAATGGGAGTTCTTTCCAGATTCAAATGGGTTACCATACTGTTTTGGTGCTCTAGGGTGTTACTATGTTGACAGGATCAGTGGCTATCAGTGTGTTACACAGCCCAGAACTTTATCATCACAGCATAGGAATTTTCTGACAAAGGCAGGTCAGCAGTCAGCACGGGAAAGATAATGGAAGCAAAGACTACTTCAGCCATGCTCCTCTCTCTACTTAGGCACAGATCACAGTGTACAGAATCTGTTTTTCTTCTAGCCTACTAATCAACTATAGTGCTCCAGTATCTGCAGCCAGCGTCACACGTGGGTGAAGTCCATGAATAGATGTCAAGTGTCAAGTAGAGTACACGCTCTCTACATAATGTACCAAGGCAGGATGTGCTGGAATCACTGCTATTCCACAGATGAAAAGAATCATATGTTTAATTAATGTTTTCACTGGACTCAAAATGTTACAATTAGCACCAAACTAACTAAGTAATTCATTGGAATATCCTGGACATAGAAATGATCACACATCCACAATTGTAACCATTCAATGCTCTGATGATTCTCGCTCATTCAAAATGTTCACGTCTACATAGAGATGTCATAGGAACAAGGCATTTGTGTCAATAGGCCGCCCATCACCTAAGAGAGTGGAATGGAGATGATATGTTGTACAAGGAGGGCATATGTTTCTTCAGAATGTGTGTTTCTTTGTACAATATTCAAGTCTGTTGGCATGGCAAACAAAATATGCATTGCTGGCACTGCTTGCATACACAGAACTCCAATTTGTGTCCTTTAGAATGAATGCGATTGTATGAGTTCATGACAAAAACGCTTTATTTCTTTTCTATCCGTGGTTAATTTGGGGAAACATTCTACATTTTCCTAAAGCATATGTGAAATCCACCATGTCCCCAAGTCATAATGTTCAATAAGTCTCCAAAACCTTGCCACAGCATACCAGTTCTGACTATATTTTATGTCCATTAAAGGGGTTGTCTCATTACAAGGATTGCTTTTTATGTTAAACATCTTGCAAAAACAAGTCACTTTGCAATATGTGTCCATTAACAGTGTCCTACTTTATCTGAGATATCCCCTTTTGTATGCGCTGCATCAGCTTCTCAGCTACAGCTACAGACCTGTTTGAACTCTCATGATAGGCTGCCACCACTGGTTGCTATAGCTACAGACCTGGCTTCTACTGGAGCCTAGTAGAAGCCAGTAAACACGCCCCTGAATTCAAGGTGAAACCAAGAAAACAGGAGTGAGGTGAGATAAATCAATGTAGTGAGACAACCCCTTTAAATTTGTTCTGCCAAACATGGGACTGTTGAGGCCAATCTTAGCATATAACATTAGAATATACCAATTGTGAAAATGAAATACTACAAAAACCCTTACAAGAGATAAAGGTTTCAACTATTTGGCAATGTTTGACACTATCTACCAGAAATGTTGCTCTAACCTGTCCCTGGTCACAATTCAACTGAATTTGCGAAAAAATTGCCAAACCAATTTTTTTTTCTAACCTTATCCCTATCCGCAGCTATAACTATAACCATAAAGGATTAGAAAAACATGGATGCTTTCTTTCAAAAAATAACATCTCAGGATTTGCCTTGTATTGTAGCTCAGCTCTATTGAAGTGAATGGGGCTGAGCTGCAATACCAGAAACTTCTTGTGGTAGAGGTGGTGCTATTTTGAAAAGAAATCAGCCATGTTTTTCTGATCCTGGAAACCCTTTAACACATAGGGCGACATGTATGGAGGAAGGTGATTCGAAGTAAATTGTCGAGTCTCGTTTTCAGTGTATAATGCGCCTGAATGTATGAAAGTGGTTTTTGTGCGATTATAAATGGTCTAAAGTTCATCGCGCCGCACCTGTGTGTTAAGCGCATTATGAAACTTAGGCACATTAGTAATGCGCCAAACATGTATAAAGGCTATAGATAGGCTGGAAATAAGAGAAAAGTCATTAGAATAGCATACCAGTGACTAGAAACTATGGTACTGATCCTGCTTGGTGGACCACAGGTCTCAGCAAGCAGCAAGACCTGTGGTGTACTGTGTGTAGAATAAAGGGTGAGAGCAGCAAAAGTAAATTTCAAATTTAATGTAGAAAAAATTTAAAATTTTAAAATCTGAACAACATCATCAGTGGGTTATTTAATGTAATATTTTATATTAATTTTATATGATACATATTTTATTAAATTGAAATAATTACATTTTTTATAGTTTGATAATTAGCATAAATTACTTTTTATTAATGTACTGGTGTAAGTTGAGAAATATTGGACATTTTTTTGCCCCTTACAGCAAATCTAGCTCCACTTCGACTCCTCAGGCTCAGACAGACCACATTGAGATAGGTCTGCCTGTTCGAGCAGTAATGTGCCTAGTTTTGCCGAACCACATTCATATGTGTCTAATATTCCGAGTGTGGTGCGACGGCCCCAGAATGCCCCATCATTTTAGGCGCATTAGAAAGTGTCGAGTCTCATGAACAATGCACCTAACACATTCATTAGGCGCATTAGACATCGTAGACTGCTCACTTAGGCGCATTTTACGGCAGAAAAGGGTGAAAAACCTAATCATACAAGTCTACCTAAGTTGAAGAACTAGATGGGACATTGAACTGGAAATGAGGCCAAATCGGAGGCACTGCAGAGAAGTCAGTTAATTATTAAAGCCCTATACAAACTCTAACCAAAATTTCCACCTGCCCAAATTGAATTGCTTTGATTGAGGTCAGCAGTGCTCTAGCTGTCCACAGGTTTTATGTGGTATTGCATCTCAACCATACAGAATACACTTTAAATGTACACTCACCGGCCACTTTATTAGGTACACCATGCTAGTAATGGGTTGGACCCCCTTTTGCCTTCAGAACTGCCTCAATTCTTCGTGGCATAGATTCAACAAGGTGTTGCAACGATGCTCAATTGGTACCAAGGGGCCCAAAGAGTGCCAAGAAAATATTCCCCACACCATGACACCACCTCCACCAGCCTGAACCATTGATACAAGGCAGGATGGATCCATGCTTTCATGTTGTTGACGCCAAATTCTGACCCTACCATCCGAATGTCGCAGCAGAAATCGAAAGTCATCAGACCAGGCAACGTTTTTTCCAATCTTCTACTGTCCAATTTCGATGAGCTTGGGCAAATTGGAGCCTCAGTTTCCTGTTCTTAGCTGAAAGGAGTGGCACCCGGTGTGGTCTTCTGCTGCTGTAGCCCATCTGCCTCAAAGTTCGCCGTACTGTGCATTCAGAGATGCTCTTCTGCCTACCTTGGTTGTAACGGGTGGCTATTTGAGTCACTGTTGCCTTTCTATCAGCTCGAACCAGTCTGCCCATTCTCCTTTGACCTCTGGCATCAACAAGGCATTTCTGCCCACAGGACTGCCGCTCACTGGATGTTTTTTCTTTTTCGGACCATTCTCTGTAAACCCTAGAGATGGTTGTGCGTGAAAATCCCAGGAGATCAGCAGTTTCTGAAATAATCAGACCAGCCCTTCTGGCACCAACAACCATGCCACGTTCAAAGGCACTCAAATCACCTTTCTTCCCATACTGATGCTCGGTTTTGAACTGCAGGAGATTGTCTTGACCATGTCTACATGCCTAAATGCACTGAGTTGCCGCCCTGTGATTGGCTGATTAGAAATTAAGTGTTAACGAACAGTTGGACAGGTGTACCTAATAAAGTGGCCGGTGAGTGTATGTGTACACAGCAATTTTCAAAATGTTTTTCGATCCGAAAAACATATTGGAAAGCGCTGCGTAAAACGTATTCAAACATGCACCCAAAGTGTGGTGCGTGTTTTGATGCGTTTTCTGTGCAGCAGAAACGCACCCTATAGTTTTAAATAGGGCGTCTGCTGAGTAAAATGGATCAAGAATTGACATGTCAATTCTTTGATCGGATCCGTTAAATGCATCCGATAGACGTATGTGCAACACGTTTCATCTGAACGACGATATGTGTTTTACATTGAAATAAATGTAAATTACACTGAGCATTGTTAGATACATGTTTGGGTCCTTTTTTGGGTCTGAGAAACTTACCCAAACATGTATCTAAAAAACACAGTGTGAACATCCCCTAACTGAGATGAACTGCAAAGCTAAGCACATAGTAGAAATGGAACCCAGAGGCTGATGGCCAATTTAGATATAAGAACACTGGGCGACATGTATGATCGGGATTTGCGCCTTTTTGCTGGCGAAAACGGCGGCTCACCGATCCGAATCCCCTGTCGGACGCAGGGATGCGATGTTAGGCGCGGCCTTCGCTACTTTCATGAAGGGGCGTGCAATGGGCGCGGTGTGGGCGTTCCGGGGCGGGACGCGGCAAATTTGAAAACTCCGAGGCATGTATGATCGCGGGTCGGCAAAGTGCGGCGCAATGCAGCGCTCGCCAGCTCCGACAGGCAGGCCTAGTTGATTCTGGTCTAAACGAGTCGGAGGAGGCGAAGTGAAGCGAGAACGTAACATGAGAGGAAACATATATAAGATCGCAAAAGAAATCTCGGCTCTCAGCTCCGTGAGGAATGGAGTATGAATAAAAAAAAACGTTTTTATTAGGTTTAAAACATCAGAAAAAGAGCTGAAAACTTAAAAAAAAAAAAACCAACATTAAAAAAAATCACTTTCCAAAAATCTAGAACAGCGCTACATCAGGAATTAGGATATTGGAAATTGCCGGGAAATACAGTAATTCAAATTCTGTAAACTATTTCATTGGTCAGCAGAAACCAGCCAATCAGAATAGGAGCGACAGTGACCCATTATAACCTATGGAGAAGTATTGACCAATCAAATTCAAAGGTGGGACAGATCAAAATACAGTAAAAATGAAGAAAAGAGCTGATTGGCACCTCCGGCGCCGACATACATGAGGCGCAGCTTTCACATTCGAGCGCGCGAAAACTTGCGCTCCGACATGGCGAGCTTCATACATGTCGCCCACTGTATCTTTTATAGGTGGCTACCTTGGTGGCTTTCTGCTATCTAGCACTACTATTACTCTATGGCTTCTCTGATATATCCATACATTTAATTATTGCTTCAATCTCCTGAAAATGAGTGATGGGGGTCCTATACAATTAATAAAACTGTGGCATTGTTTCTGAAAAAGGGCAACCATATTTTTCTATTTTACACATCCTCTTTTCTTTGCTACCTCTGTGTGAACAAATGCAAATATCTGAGGTTTATAAGAGCAAGACTTATGTCTACAGGTTGTGACAATATTATTGCACTGTCAGAACACATTTAATTTGAGAATCTTTGGTATGTGTAATCATATCAAATGTGGTAATTTAGGATATCAAGCTAATTGCATGGAGAAATGTGCTTAGTCTGTCTAAGATCTGAGGTAATGCACATAATCCTTCTTCACGTTATACTATGTAAACAGCTAAACATTATAAATGCATACAATTTTATCCTCTTCCTGCCACATGGTCATAATAATATGGCTCCTCAGTTTTTTTCTACCCACCTTCCAAAAGCCATTTTTTTATTTTTTTTTATCTGCATAGACAAATGAGGGCTTATTTTTTGTGCGACAAGATCCTTTTAATGGTGTCATTGACTGTACAAGATATTGTACTGGGAAACCCAAAAAATTGTAAGTGGGGTGAAATATGAAAAAAACATACTTGCGCCACGTTTTTTGGCAGGCTGAAGTGTAGTTATTATTTGTACCATTTTGGAATAGAGGCAACTTTTTGATCACTTATTGATCCAGTTTTTAGGGGATGTGAAATGACTGAAAAACACAATTTTGGCATTTGGAGTTTTTTTTTCTATGGTGTTCAGCCTACAGGATATTGTATTTTAATAGATCTGACTTTCATGGACGCAGCGATACTAAATATGCGTAACTTTTGTATTTTTTATTCTTATCTTTGTAAAATTGCAAAAGTGAGGTATTTTGAACTTTTAATATTATTTTATAATTTTTTAAATATATTTTTTACACTTAAATAATTTTTTTTCACTTTATCATTTAGTCCTCCTGTGGTACTTGATGACTAGGGAGCATGATCACTTGTACAGCCTTCTGCATTTTATGGAGCTGGTTCCATTCCCTGCTGTTAACGGCGGGTA
The DNA here is from genome assembly GCA_025379985.1 of Phyllomedusa bahiana. Lineage (NCBI taxonomy): Eukaryota > Metazoa > Chordata > Amphibia > Anura > Hylidae > Phyllomedusa > Phyllomedusa bahiana. Next base: position 72,305 of record JAODAL010002314.1, read on the forward strand.
TCTGCTGTAATAAGCAGCCCAGTGCCATCTTTTCGATTGGGCACACTAGGCAGTTGCCCGGGGGCCCCCAAGTATAGGAGCCCCAGGTGGGGTATGTTTGTCCCAGGAATACAAGAAACATACCCTAGATCCCTTGGTTGGCTTTGCTTATTCTGCTGTTTGTGTGTTTTTAGGATGTGCAAACAAACAAAAACCTTGGTGGAGAAGGGAGCCTAAGGCTCCCTGCTCTGCCAATTAGTCTTGTAGGCTGCAGGCTGGCGTTGTCCAGACATAAGTGGTGTGATAATCTGAGCGTGCTTGGGAGTGGCTAGAGGCATGGCCTAGTGTGATATCATGTATTTGGACAGGGCCCACTGCAGTGCTCTGCCCAGGGGCCCGAAATGCTGTTAAGATGGCTTTGAAGCATCCAGCACCCGTCGCATATGAAACGGGCTCAGTGAGTGAGCCCACTCCACACAACTTTACCAGTATTATGACGTACCAGTAAATCAATTGTTGGTAAGGGTTTAACATAAAAAAATTTACTAGTCCATTCAAAATATGGCAAGTGTGGACTGAGAAACAACTTAAGTAAATCTAATACAATTGATTCAATAAAACTCAGAACTGGGCAGGCTAGCTTCACCAAATTTCTGGAATGCAAGTGAAAGGCAACAGACCTATAAGTCCACATTTAGTTATTAGGTGGCAGACAAAGTGTCTCTGTCAAAACTCAACAGGCTTCGTTTTCCAAGAAATGAATTGACTGAGGCGAGTGGTCTTCAGAGACCATTGAATGAACTGTTATACCTTATCCTAGAGGCAGATGGTAACATGTTCAACTATAAAAGACACAGCCAGTGCTGACAATTTATAGTGTTGTGTAAGGAACGATTAAGGATAAGCCTTATCTTTATTTTGCAATTCCCACCGAAGCTGTGTTTTAAAACCAGTCACAAAGTAAGTGTTTTATGCGGCTTCCGCCGGCCTTTGTGCAGTGCGGGGATTTATAAGAAATGCCTTTTCTGCAAAGCTTTTGTCTATTGATTTTTGTATGATTATACATTTTAAACACTAAGAAGAAACTGATAAGCAAATGGCCTAATTGCTTCACCAACACCCATCACTGCCTCCTGCCACAAGCAAGTAACAGGATATTGTCTATGGGGAAAGGTATAGAGGAGGCCCATACACTTGCAAACAAATCACTGGTTATAAATAGATGATCAGGAGGTCAGGGTTTTAACTACACAACAAACAATTAGACATTGATTTTAAAAGCTTAAGGTCTAAGGTCGGTGCAGATTTTGAATTTCATTTGTAATTGTTCTTTCCTTTTGTGTTGCTTTTTATGTTGTCACTTTTTATTTTATAAAGTGGACATTATTGCAATGTATATGTCAAATGATATAGGTATTATTTAGATCCCCTCCTCCCCCTGATGACATTGTGGCCTGTATTCCCTATCTGTTCACTTTTTAGTGTTACTATATACTTTAAAGGGAATGTGTCATCAAAAAATAAGTCATTGTTTAAGTCCCATTTTTATGTTAAACACATTTTTTAGGAATTTTTTTGTTGTTTTTTTTTATTTTTTATATCACTTTCAATATTTTATTTATTTTTTTCAGTTTTCACTTTTGCCACTAGGCCTTGTTTGCACTGCTTTAACAACAGTCAGAGAGATGCTTTACAGTAGCTTCATGCACATAGGAGACTTAAGACTGACTCAGGACCCATTGACTTCTATAGGAGAGTTTTCTAGTCATGCTCTGTGACCTGGGAAGAAGTCAGTGTGCAGGGAGGTGAAAGGGTGAACTGTGACTATCTCCTCTTGTGACTGGTGGATCCTGTGTTATCTATTCACAAGGGTGTCTCCTTTCAGTTTGACCTTCTTTGTGCTGAAAATGAGCAGACAACTGAGAAACTTTCTCTGCAGAACAGGACGTGTCAGATTATTATTAGGCCTCGTGGCCAAAGTGAAAATTGCAGGACTTAAGAATTATTAAAAAAATATTGAAAATGATATGGAAAATTAAAAAAATATATAACCAAAAATTCTTAAAAAATGTGTTGAAAATAAAAATGTAAGTTAAAAAATAAGTCATTTTTGATGACACATTCACTTTAATCTGAAGTGTGTGGGCATGCAAGATCATTATGTTGATATATTTTGGGGGTGTTTCCTATTATTTATTATTTGCTACCGGCTAACTCAGTATCTATTTTGGACTGCATACTGTATATTGATACACACTGTACTCAGGGATGTCTTTTCATTAGTGCTATCTGTATCCCCGCATTGTCCTGTTTGTATTTTGTTTATATATTTATGTTTTTTCTTTATCTTTTTCAATAAATTTACATTTGTTTTAATGTTTTTTGGTCTCCGTGCCTCCTTTGGTTTTTAGTATTGTTTCATCACCATATTTAGGAACACAGAAATATTTTTTTTTCCTTCTATAGACCTATGTGAGGGCTTCTTTGCAGGAAAGAAGCCCTTTTGCAGGTTGATAGAAGTAAAAATTGAAAAAAGTTATGTATTCCTGAATATGGTGATGCTAAGCAAATTTTTGATTTTAAAACTTTTTATTATTTGAAAACCACTGGAATCTAACAAAAATTATATAAATTTGGTATAACTGGAATTAAATTGACCTAAAAAATGAAGTAAACCTGTAATTCACACCACATTCGGTGTCTCTGTAAAGATAAAGACTGTATTTGTTGCAATCTCTTTCTCTCCTCTCTTTACCCATAGATTGATAAAACTATTACAAATACAACTCATACTGCAAAAAAGCATTATAGTTAGTAAATTGCTTAGTCTCTAAACTCAAATAATTTTATGGAAAAATTATAATTTTGTTTTATGGACCTAAAATTGTTCAGATCCTACAGTAAGCCCACTGTTACAATTATATCATGTTGCTGTGTTACAGTATGTAGTAAACTTTAATTTAAATTGGACATATAAGATCTCCTGACTTGTCTGTTACAGTAAGGCCAACATGTATGATCAGGTTTTTCACCCTTTTTCTGACGTACAATGCACCTAACTGAGCCGGCTACGATGTCTAATGCACGTAGTGAATGTGTTAGGTGCATTGTTCGTAAAACTCAACACTTTCTAATGCGCCTCACAAGTGGGGCTTTCTGGGGGCGTGTCACACCACACTCGTAATATTAGCCACATAGATGAATGCGGTTCAGCAAAACTAGGCGCTTTACTGCTTGGACAGGCAGACCTGTTTTAATGTGGTCTGTCTGAGTCTGAGAGGTCGAAGTGAAGCTAGAATGTCCCTTATTTCTCAATTTACAGCAGTACAATAATAAAAAGTAATTTCTGATAATTATCAGACTATATAAAATTAAATTATTTAAATGTAATAATAAATGTTATTATATAAAATAAATATAAAAAAAAATAAAGTCCCCAAAATATAGAAATATCTCCTATAAAAAGTAATTAAAATTCATAGAATCTTAAACTAATTTAACGTTAAATAACCCACTGATGTTGTTCAGATTTTTATATTTAAAATTTTTACTACATTAAATATGAAATTTAATTTCTGCTGCTCTCACCCTTTATTCTACATACAGCAAGAGCCAGTACAGCACAGGTATTGCTGGGACCTGTGGTCCTCCTTGCAGGATCAGTACCATAGTTTCTATTCACTGACATACTATTCTAATGATTTTTCTCTTATTTCCAGCCTATCTATAACCTTAATACACGTTAGGCGCATTACTAAGATTCGACTATTAACTTCGATGCGCCTTCCTTCATACATGTTGCCCTAAATGCTGGTGCATTTTTTTTCCCTATAGCTTGTTTCCTCAGTTATTTCTAATGGAAATGTATAAAGAACAAACAAAAAATAGAGACAAGTGCTAACTTAGGGCGACATGTATGAAGGAAGGCGCGTTGAAGCGAATTGTCGAGTCTAATTTTCATTGTATAATGCGCCTGATGTATGAAAGTGGTTTTTGTGTGTTCATAAATGGTGTGTAAAGTCCGACGCGCCTCGCCTATGTATTAGGCGCATTTCGAAACTAAGGCGCATAAGTAATGCGCCTAACATGTATTAAGGTTATAGACAGGCTGGAAATAAAAGAAAAGTCATTAGAATAGCATGTCAGTGAATAGAAACTATGGTACTGATCCTGCAAGGAGGACCACAGGTCCCAGCAATAGCTGTGGTGTGCTGGCTCTTGCTGTATGTAGAATAAAGGGTGAGAGCAACAAAAATACACTTAAAATTTAATGTAGTAACAATTTTAAATATAAAAATCTGAACAACATAATCAAAGAATTTTTAATGTAAAATTTGTTTTAGATTTTATTAATTTTAAATACATTTTATAGGAGATGTTTTTATATTTTTGGGATATTATATATTTTATATTAATTCATAAGATCATATTTTTCATTAAATTTAAATAATTACATTTTACACAGTTTGATAATTATAATAAAATACTTTTTATTAATGCACTGCTGTAAAGATTGGACAGAGAGTGTAATCACATGAAAGGTATGGTATCTCAGTTATTAGTTTATTATTGCATTTCCAGTCTGAGTAACAGGGGAATGTCGCAACACAGAAAAGATGCCGCAGAAGTGTTATTTTATGAAGAATGCAATATATTTACTACATAAAAAGTCAAAAAAAGCGGACAGGTGTTCTACAAATTATTTAAAAAATGATTGAATACTGATGCAAACTTTCTCATTCAGATCAGTGGAAAAAAGTTGTAAAAACATGCAACAAGTGTGAATTTAAAACTGTGTTTTTGATCAACACTACAAGGGAATTTCATAGTCATATTAACACTTTTAAAATAAATAACAAACTGGGGTTCTGCACAAAGATGAGGCCCATGGAGTAAGTAGCAGTGTGGTTCCCCTAATGAATTCCACAGTGGAGTCTCCAATTCCATCTGTGAAGCTGCAGACAATCTGTCATGCTAGACAGATCAGGCAAACCGCTCAGCTGCTAACACAAAACAGAGTTCTCTCTTTGGAGACCTACGTGCTGTCACTCCTATCAAAGGGAGTGAAGAAACAAAACGCCACAATGCGTAAAAGGGATTTGAGAAATAATTTATATCAACCAAAGGCTGGAAATGCTTTCTAACGAATGCCCACTGTTTGGCTTAAAAAGACACAATATTTCTTCCTACACACTATATGAATGTGAATGTATATATCGGGAAGTATACTTTGATACTTTGCATAAGAAGCCAGTTTGTTTAAAGAAAAATCATATGATACAGATTTTTCTCTTGTTCAAAAGAAATACAAAGTTGCATATCCCTCAGTAGAAAAAGAGGGCACTCAAAGGTAGACATGTATGAAGGAAGGTACTTTGAAGTGAATTATCGAGTCTCGTTTTCAGTGTATAATGCGCCTGAATGTATGAAAGTGGTTTTTGTGCGTTCATAAATGACGTCTTACGTTCATAGCGCCTCGCCTATGTTTTAGGCGCATTACGAAACTTAAGCACATTAGTAATGCACATAACATGTATAAAGGCTACAGATAGGCTGGAAATAAGACAAAATTATTAATTAGAATAGCATGTCAGTGAATAGAAACAATGGTACTGATCTTGCTTGGTGGACCACAGGTCCCAGCAAGACCTGTGGTGTGCTGGCTCTTGCTCTATGTAGAATAAAGGAGGAGAGCAGCAAAAATAAATTTCAAATTTAATGTAGAAAAAATTAAAAATGAAAAAAATCTGAACAACATCATCAGTGGGTTATTTAATGTAAAATTAGTTTTAGTTTCTTTTAATTTTAAATACATTTTATATTTTTGGGATATTATATATTGTTATATTAATTTTATATGATAACATTTCTTAATAAATTTAAATAATTAAATTTTACATAGTTTGATAATTATTAGAAATTACTTTTTATTATTGTACTGGTGTAAGTTGAGAAGTATTGGACATTTTTTTCCCTAACAGCAAATCTGTCTCCACTTTGACTCCTCAAGCTCAGGCAGACCACATAAAAACAGGTCTGCCTGTCCGAGCAGTAATGTGCCTAGTTTTGCAGAACCAAATTCATATATGTGTCTAAGAAAAACGCCCACAGAACACCCCTTCATGAAAGACGCATTAAAAAGTGTTGAGTCTTACGAACAAAGGGCCTAACACATTTGTTAGGCGCGTAACACATCAAAGACGGCTCAATTTGGCGCATTTGATGCCAGAAAAGGGTGAAAAACACGATCACACATGTCTCCAAAAATGTGTAAAGATTTCCCCTGTATATTACGTGATGGCAATTTGCTTGGATATGCCATATTTTACTGATCGGTTGGACTACGTCACAGTTTTCTGTACAGTGCTCATCTGTACAAGGCTTAAATAAATAACGAAAGTATTGTGGCCTTGTCATCCTGAAGATTTATGGGGTTCTCAGCAGGACCACCAATGATGAGTAACTTTTGGCATATCCTAGAGATATGCAATAGCTTGTATGGGTAGGAAAATAACATTGGACAACACTTATTGCAAGAAGGTTCCTTTCCCGGAGGCACCAAAATTTTGGTAATAGTGCTCATCCCTCCAGGCTGACGATATAATTTGTACAATATTTAAGATGCATTTTGTCCCATTCCCACTGTAAATGGGTTTTAGTTCACCAATATTTATGTGCGTAGTGTGCACAGCATGTGTAATGCCACAGCATCTCAATATGGTTAAGGTCAGGTCTCTGACTTGACCATTCCAGAGCACAAATCTTTTCCAACCTTTCCATAGTTGATGTTCCTGCATGCTTTGGGTCATGAACTTGAGGCATCACCCAACATCTCTAAAGCCTGAGTTCATTAATTACTAACCCTTACATTGTCATTTAAAAAGTTTTGATACATCTCTAAATCAATTCTAACCAATCTCTAATCAATAATGGCAAGGTGTACCTAAGACAACAAAGCAACTCAAAACCATGATGCTCCCTTTACCCGGCTTCACACATGGACTAAGTCTTGGTGTTTTTTCTTCACAAACAGTGTGATGCACCTGTGGTAAAATGTTCCACTTTTATAACCCATCTCAACTGTGTCCAAGACCAACCATAACGCATACAAAAAATGTACATTGGAAATTTCAACACAAACACTATAGGTAAAAGAATAATGCATACAAACACCAAAACCTGGACTATGTTTGTTAATAATCGTGACACAAATCACAATCATTCCACATTTATAATGTGTAATTAATGCAGGCATTATATCTGCCCCTCACTACAGCATCTCACTCTATTTCAACAATATTACATTCCCCCTCACCCCTCCACAACATAATACATTTCCCTCTGTCCCCTCGCAGCCCCACATCTCCCCCTTAGTGCAAAACTTCACCCTTACCCCTCATAACACAATATTTCCTTGTTCTCCCCCCTGCAGCAATGCATCTATTGCCCCATCTTGTCTCTTTACTCTCCTCCTTTACCAAACATTTTAAAGGGGTTGTCTCATTACATAGATTCACCATACCTCAGTCTTGTTTTCAGTTCCTTTTTGAATTCAGGGGCGTGTTTACTGGCTTCTACTGACCTACAGAGATGAGCTGCTGAGGATACCAGGTCTGTAGCTATAGCAACCAGCACTGGCAGCCTATCAGGGGAGATTCAAGAGGGCTGTAGCTATAGCGACCTGAGGAGCTGATGCAGCCCATACAAGAAGGGATATCTAGGAATCAGTAGGACACTGTTAATGGACATATATTGCAAAGTGACTTGTTTTTGCAAGATCTTTAACATAAAAAGCAATCATTGTAGTGAGACAACCCCTTTAGCCTCCTTCCTACAGAGCTATGAAGAAAAAGAAAAGTGATTTGAAGCTTAGTAATACACATAAAGCATTATTAAATGAATCAGCCTGAACAGTAGTACCATGTGAAGCCTGTAAACAGATGCGACAGTGTTTTTGATCTTCATCTTTTTTCGTCCTGGAAAACCTCTTTAAACTTTATACCTTTGGAGGTTCATTTAAAAATCCCAAGTTTTGCCTACATAACCAGAGGTAACCAGCAATTGGAGGCCTTTGAGCAACTGCTCCTAGAGCAGGGGTTTTTAACTAGGAGGCACAGGACTCCTTAAAGGTCTATGGAGAGGTTTCAGGGATCTGTGGACTTGAATTGAAAAACAAAAAATTATATTGATTTTCTTGGATTTTCAACTGAAATCTAACATTTCCTTTACGTAACAATGTGTACAAAAAAATAATAGTAGTATTTATTTTATATCACCTCACATTGCTAGGGAATCCTTCTTTTGGAGCTTAGGTGACAGCTGCCAACAGAGGACTACTGAGGGGGAAGTGGCAACAAGTGAAAGCAAGAGACTCTTACACACAAGAAGCAGCATGGAGGACATTAGGCAGCAGTAAGTGAAAGTGTAGCTGTGCGTCCTGCACTGAGGTGAGACACTTTTCTCCCAGCGCCATCTTTGTGTGCTTTCTGCCTCTCTTTATCCTCCAATCTTCATAGATATCTATGGGCAGTTGGTTCGTAAATCTGGCTGTCACGGGTGGAGGTAGTGCATCCTCTGGACCACTGCAAGCGATGGAGTAGGCCATGCCAGGGAGCAGAATCTAAGTAGATCCCGGTTTTCACAAGAGCCCGCTGCAAAGCGGTATGGATCTGTTGCGGCGGGAGTCTACCAGGTCGCTACCCCTGATGTGACTTGCTTGCGGAGGCAGCCGAGGTGTAGCGTGGTACAAAATCGTCAGGCAGGCTCGTAGTCGGGGACAGATAGATAGGTCAGGACAGGCGGCAGTGGTTCGTGGTCGTGGACAGGCAGGAAGGTCAGTGCAGGTGGCAAGATTCATAGTCGAAGGACGGTGGCAAACGATATGGTACACGGTAATCAGAACAAGACTCAGGATTGCTTTCTCAATAGGCAATGGGCACTAAAGATCTGGCAGGGTAACCAAGAAGAGGCAGGCTTAAATAGGGGCAGCGACCGGCAATATAGCAAATTAACGGTGCACTGGCCCTTTAAATTTAACACTGCCAGCATGTGCGCGCCCTAGGGAGCGGGACCGTGCATGCCGAGGCACAGAGACTGCAGCAGGAGCATGGCCGGGTAAGAAAGCATGGGAACCGGCGGAGGGATGAGTGCGCCCGCGACCCGACATGCGGGTCGCGGTGTCGTCCGGCAGCGGGTTACGGATGCGCCCCATGGCAAGACAGATTACCTAAGGGATTTATGGCTGAGTGAGCAGATACTACTCACAGTAACCAACAGGTATGTAACTAGGATTATCTAGACAGCTCACAGAAAAATATATATCCCAGAAAAAATTAACCTTTACTGATATGCATTAAAAACTTAAATAATATACATGTATCAGATAATAGATCCAAAGAACACCTTACATGAGCCACATGATACTTTAATCAATATCTCTCCTAAAATAGAGTGTATAGATATGCATAGATATAAATCCATAGACATAAACGCAATCCCAATTATATATCACACCAACTTACAAAGGCAGAAATAACTCATAGTCCATACATAACAAGCAGCTTATATATGATACTCAGATATGATACACTCATGATTCTGAAGTATTCTTGTTGGTGTGATAAAGGTCCAAGAATCCATGAGAGGCTGTAAGGAAAAAAATTGCTATATGCCCTAATATAATCCTATCCAAGGAAGAGCTACTGTCCCTAAAGGGACGACCCCACCTCTTGTTGGCTCACCCTATTAATTAATATAACTATACGGAGTCTGTAAAACAGAAGATGCACCCTATATTCCAAGCCTCACACTGTTTCCAGGACAAGAAATCGTCGCAGAATAAGATACGTCCCAATTCAAGGAACATCCCAGCAAAAAAAGTCCTGACGCGTTTCCCCAGTACTACTGGTTCTTCAGGGGAAAAATGATACTAATAAAGTGATAACCACTAGAAATGTGGTAATGGAAGGTGGTAGCCACTTGTTGGAAATGATGAAGCAATAGGACTACCTATAAAACTACTCGGTGTTTTTTTGGACCTGTTATCTGGTACATGTATATTATTTAAGTTTTTAATGCATATCAATAAAGGTTGGTTTATTTTTACTGGGATATATATTTTTCTGTGAGCTGGGTGAGCAGATAAGAAAACAGGAGGAGTGGGAATAGAGCTTAGTAAGAGAAAAATGAAGAATGTTTTCTATAATAACACATATTACAAAGTTTCGCTTTTTTTGTTTGTACTGTTCATTTATGGAAAGTTGTGATATAGTTGCAGGCCCGCTCTAAGGCTAGGTTTACACAGCTTATTGTCGGCGTAATTGCGGGGACGGATTTCGCCCACAATTACGGCGTGTGCCGTGTAGCGGGGGCTGTCCCATAGACAACCATTATCCATGGCGCGTATCCCGCCAGGATAATTGACATGTTACTTTTTCCCTGCTCGCCGTATTTCGCGAGCGGGGAGAAGAGACGGAATCCATAGTTCTCTATGAGAACTGTGGATTACCGTAATGACAGGGACGTATTTCAGCCATATTTCGCACAGTACGGCGCGGAATACAGGACCAAATCCGTCCCAAAATAAGCCGTGTGAACATGGCCTGACAAATGATCAAAGTAGGTATATTGTTTTGATTGATTGTCAACATTTTACCAAACTGATTATGAGAACTCATTTCTTTTCATAAGAAGGCTACTTTAACATAAACTTTATTTTATGCTTGCTGATATTGACAGTCATAAAACTATCTGCCGCTAAACTCTGAGATGGGATTCATGGTTTTAACCCTTAGGCTGAGTTCACACGGCTTAAAATGCGACGTATTTCACCCCGTATTTCGCGACGTACTGCGCTAAATACGGGGTGAAATACGTCCCAGTCATTATAGTAATCCACAGTTCTCATAGAGAACTATGTATTACGTCTCCTCTCCTCGCTCGTACAAGACGCCGAGCGGGGAGATAAGTGACATGTCAATTATTCACGGCGTATATGCGCCTGAATAATGAATGTCTATGAGGCCGCCGTGCTGCCCGCCCCCCCCCCCCCCCACTCCCGAGCGCACGACGTAATTGTGGGCGAAATACGTCCCGCAATTATTGCCGTGTGAACCCTTCCTAATGTGGAACAAAAAAGGTTAAACACTCCTGGAGGATCCCACTAAAGATAATTTTTATCCGAAACTGAAAGCAGATCTCATTCATGAGACTACAAATTCATGAAATGTATTGCAGTAAAAATAATACATTCTAAATGTATAGTAATCTAACAATAAATCCATAACAATATGAAATCTAGAAATGTAATAACTGAATAACAAATCTATTATACGTCAGCTATGCTATTTTATATTTATTAAGTATTATCATCAATAAAAATATTCAGAGTCGCAGGTTTGGTAATCGCAGGATGCTCATGTAAAACACAAAGCCGAACTGATAGGATTACACATACAAAGTCTCATGTGATGCCGTTGTAATAGAGATCTCATCTTGATATCTTGGCCTCCATTATTCGGTGCTTGTAAATCAATTTAGTTGAAACATGCATTCCTGGTTTAAGCAAGATGTGAAAAAGAAGAATAGATCACGACAGGAAGGAATACTCAAGAAAAACAAAGTGCACACAGTAAACACCTTCAAAGCCTCTCATTTCCAGTGATTAGTCTCCAGCCTATGTGTACATGTAGGAAAGATCGCTCAGTAATGAGACCTGGAATATTATCCGAAGGAAGTGCGGCCCAATAGCTAATCACTGCAATAAGTGCACATCGATGTGTCTAAGCTCCCTGGGCCTGATAATGTGCAATTACTTCACGAAACAACAGGCTGCAATCACGATAATAACACACCGGAAGGTATTAACTTTGGTGTCCTTTATTATCACATTGTTTGTACATGATATCTGGCAGTATACCGGGGAAAAGAAAAAAAAAATCAGTTTTATTGTGTTTGCGTTTACTGTTTATTGACATATAAGCTACATTAAAATGTAAAGTTCTGTAATATAGTGACATATATAGGAGGCCTGATAGCCCGTGGTGTAACTAGAGTCATAGGCCCCCATGGTAAAATGAGATAGGCCCCCACCTCATAATGATGGAAAACATGATGACGGAGAACAGAAGCAGCAACAAGAGCACCATACATCATAGTGCGGATATATAAGTGATAACGGAAAAGTTACATCCAAGATGAGTCGTTCTCTTCTCTAATGAGTTTTTCTCCTTCCCTTTTTTTATTCCATCCTGCCCAACCCAACCACAACGCTTCACTGTAGAGTTTACCAAACAAACATCCTAACTTTTCCAGCACTTCCTTACTAATTTCTACCTCTGTACAAACTCCCCATGTATAGTGCCTCAAATGATAATAATGATCCTATTGTGCCTTTAAAGAGAACCTGTCACATAGTTCTTGCCCCCTTGGCTGAGGACAGAACAAGGTAGTGTCAGACCTGCTGTTTCCAGCGCTGTGTTCCTTATTCTGTAAGATGCTGTAATTTTCATGTATTTAGTGCTCAAATCTGTAGTTTTCAGCCAGAAAAGTCCACATAGTAGTGCTGGAGAGCAGACAGACACCAACTAGTTAGTCTTAACAAAAGGTACACTATTCTTATACTTGAGAGAGCTCCCTTAACCTGTTCACCACATAAAAACTGTTACAGCTATAGTTACAAGTTGTTCGTACAGCAAATATGTAACTGGACCCCCCATTTAATGTTCAGTTTTGCTACCAAGGAAAGAAGGGTCTGGGGATATTTTCCCTCTATATGCCCTTTTCAATTACATCTTCGCCAATTCCCCATCCCCTTTTTTATTGTTAAGAATACAGTTACCCTGGACAGGAGTGTCCAGCGCAGGTTATCCCAAATAGTAAAAGGGATAGAACCTGGGTGGGTGTAACTATAACCATAGCGGCCATAGCATTGATGCGGCCCACTCAGATACTTTTTGAAGGGAACGAGTAGTTGGTGGCTGTCTGCTCTCCAGCACTACTATGTGGGTTCCCTAGTATATACCTTTCATAATTGCTACATATGAGGATGTTTGAGGTTAGTGTCATTAGGTGCACTACATACACTAAAGCATCAACAGAATTGTTTATTTCTGCTTAATGCTACACCCAGTGGCATAGCAAAATGGGGTTGGGTGAAATTGCGCTTGCCTTCTCACCCAGACACCTGGAAGAGTTGGCAAGTCTCCCCAGTAACCAAGGCACATTTTAACGAATGGACAGGGTGCGCAACTCACTCTGCACAGCTGTTTTAAAATGGCTTTGCAGAGTTAGCAGCTGCACACTAACCACGCAGCTGCTTCGCCACGGAGAAGGCAGGAGCGGCTTATTACTGTCCCTGCCTTCTCAATTATATATACAACGCCTATATCTATCTAAAGATGGGTTACATTTACCTACAGGGGGCTATATCTTTCTCCATGGGGGCTATATTTACCAACAAGGGAGCTATATTTACCTACAGGGGGCTATACATACCTACAGGGGGGCTATATTTTCTTTCAGGGGGGCTATATTTATCTTTAGGATGGCTATATTTAACTACAGGGGCTATATTGGCTTACAGGAGAGCAATAGCTACAGGGAAGCTATATGTACCTACAGGGGTCAGAACACTTCAAGAATTGACATGATATTACATAGCAATCAATGAAAATGAAATGGGTGCCTTTTGGTGGCTTTTTTATGCTGTATTAGGTGAGGAAATGCTCTAAAAACAGCATCAAAATCAGCTGTGTAAACATACCCTTAAAGGGAACCTGTCCCATAGGTTATGGCCCCCTTGCTGAGGACAGCACAAGCTAGTGTCAGACCTGCTGTTCCCAGCGCTGTGTTCCTTATTCTGTAAGATGCTGCAGTTTTAGAGTATTTACCCCTTAAATCTTATTCATGAGTAGGTTTTAGCCCCACCCACCAAAGGCTAGCACCACCCACTGAAGTTATTCTCATATTTCTACCTATTCAAAGTAACAGGTTTATCAGTTGAGGTGGGCGGGGATAACCTCAGATGGGCGGGGTTTGAAAAAAACTGATACTCTAAATGACTCTTCAAATGACTCTTCTGGCTAAAAACTGCAGATTTGAGCATTAAAACTCCAGCATCTTACAGAGTAAGGGACACAGCGCTGGAAACAGCAGGTCTGACACTAGCTTGTTCTGTCCTCAGCCAGGGGGGCATAATCTATGTGACAGGTTCTCTTTAAAGGCACAATAGGATCATTATTATCATTTGAGGCACTATACATGGGGAGTTTGTACAGAGGTAGAAATTAGTAGGGAAGTGCTGGAAAAGTGAGGATCTTTGGTAAACTCTACAGTGAAGAGTTGTGGTTGGGTTGGGTTGGGCAGGATGGAATAAAAAAAGGGAAGGAGAAAAACTCATCTGAGTCCTTGGATGTAACTTTACCGTTATCACTTATGTATGCGCAGAGTGCCTGTGTATGACTGGTATTTATCACTGTATGGTCACCAGAGGCTGTGCCTGAACCATCCGCAAAGGAATTGAGCTGTAATTTTTAGCTGTAAAAGGAGCTATCTCAAACTCTGGAAATTTAACCCCCTAGGTACTGCTGTCAGTAGCATCAGCAGCATCTAGGTATTTGACAGAGGAAGGGGTCTCCTACTACGACTCATGGGCACCCCTGCAGTGCAATTGCGGGGTGCCTATAGCTGCCATGGTAGCTAGAAATCAAATGATGGCATTTTGGTCTACCACATAAAGAAGCCTGTTTGAGTGTGAAAGGCTGTCAATATAATGCATAGCAATACATTAATGTATTGCTATTTATAATAAAAGCAATCAAGGAATCACATAGCTTAGTCCCATGTTGGAACTATAAAGAAAAATAAAGGAAAAAGCAAATAAACTAAAAATGTTTAAAAAAAAAATTAAAAAGCATACTAAAAACACATACTAGTTATTATTCTAGGTATTGCTGCCTCTGTAATGCTCCAATCTATAAAACTAGTGTGTTCTCTTATCCAAATAGTGAATGCCACAAAAAAGAAAAAGAAAACATGCCAAAATTGCATTTATCTCATCTAGCCTCATAAAAAAGATATTTAAAGTGGTTGTCTCGCTACAAAGAATAGCTTTCAAAATGTAGGGAACACTAAATGAAGACATTTTCCAAATATATTGCTTTGTTCATCTTTTTTTGTTAAAGAGCTACAAGTGATTTTATCACCTCCTTGGCTCATTCTGTTCCCCCAGTGACCAACCTGTTTACTCCTTTTCCCCTGCTGTTTGTTCTATGTGATAGTGGGAAGTGATGTCATCACATAGGTCACAGCAGCTCTGTGCTGGCCAGCAGTAAAAAGCTTGTTTTTATCTGATCTTTCAGACAAAAGCTTGTAATTACTGCTGTTTACTTTAGATAAATCTCCTGCTAGCAGTTTCAGAGAAGCTTCTAAGCTAATCTAAACTAATCAGCAGACTGAAAACACAGAGTTGAATACACAGAGTGAATGCACGGAGCTCCTATGCTAATTACAGACAGTCTGACCAGGAAGTGACAGGATGCATCTATGAAACTCTGACGGGAGACAACCCCTTTAAAGGTGATGAAAAAATTTATTGCACCTCAACATAATAAATAAGAAATGAAAATGAAAATGTCATCTTATTTCTCCAGTAAAAAGCCCTTACAAAGTAATTCAAATATTGTAACATAAAAACATGGTTTTTAAAAGGGGTGATTACAGTGTATGGATTGAGGAGGGGCCTGTAAAGAGAGGTGTGGCGTAAAAATGGAGGTGTGGTCCTCACAAAAAACTTGACAAATGGGTGTATGGTCTCTTAAAGGGCTGGCAAACTCAGGGCCAGCCTCAGGCAGCAAAAACTCTAGCTATGCCATAGGCTGCAAAGGTTTATTTCAGGGGCACTTATCATTACACAACCCATTATATAGCTTCAGGATGCAAACATGTAAGACAGGGAATAAAAATCTGCTGGCTTCCCTTTAACTACAGTGTTATTAAACTGGGAAAATAACATAGAATTCTTGTGTGTTTGGTTTAGGAATAACCGTGACTGGTAAAATGCTCAGGTACAGAAATGTCTTCTGTGAAATCATTAAAAATGAAAAGTGAGGTTTGCTCCAAAGCTCTCATAATAGGTGTTGGTAAAGCTGTCTGTTCCTGTAGTTCTGTACTCTGATGTCATCAAAATGACTTGTTCAATCTAGACAGATGTTATTTGTGTTATTATCGTAATGTTATATTCCTTACGAAGTTCTAATATATAAAAGTTGTATTTTTCTGCAAGCAGAATGAGTTTGTATTGAAATAACTGATTAAAACTCGCAGTAAAGCTTTACAGTCTTCGGTTAACACTAGCTATGAACATTTGTCACGGATTCCCACGTTTAAATTTGGGATCTTTAAAAAAAATGGAAGCTATCAATGCCTATTTTTTAAGAGACAAAAGGGGAATTTTCAATGCGCTGGCCCACATTTACATCGAAAATACAACCTTTTTGCAACTTTGTGGAGTTTTTACCCTGCTCTCACCACTTTTAAAAAATAAAAATGGGCTGGTCTTAATGCAAGAGGGCATAGCCTCCCATGTCGCAGTACAGATAGTAGAATTTATACCACAAAATTGTGTCAATTGTAGCTTAAAGGGGTTTTCCAATTTGGACAGTTTCTATTTGAAAGAAGGGTCTCTTATAACACTAAGTTGATGACACAGTATTCCCTTGCTGGGACCCCCAGAAATTAGTTGTAATCTATCTTGGCAGTAAGGGAGACATGTATGATCGGGTTTTTCACCCTTTTCTGGCATAAAATGCACCTAACTGAGCTGGCTACGATGTCTAAAGCCCCTATTGAATTGTTGGGGCGCATTTTTTTCGTAAGACTAACATGAAGGGGGTTTTTGGGGTGTTTTGGGGCCCTCGCACCACACTGGAAGTTAGACCAAACTATAATGTGGTTCGGGAAAAACTAGGCGCATTACGCTTAACAGGCAACCTATTACATTGCTCTGCCTGACCTGGGAGTCGAAGTGGAGCTAGATTTGCTATTGGACAAAAAAAAAAATTTCCCCTTTTTTCTCATCTTACAGCAGTGCAATAATAAAAAGTGATTTCTGATAATTATCAAACTATATAAAAATAAATTATTTAAATGTACTAAATAATGTTATATAAAATAAAACTATATAATATCCCAAAAATATAAAAAATATCTCCTATAAAATGTATTTAAATGTAAAAAATGTATTTTTTAATTTTTAATTTTTACTACATTAAATTTTAAATTTACTTTTGCTGCTCTCACCAATTATTCTACATACGGAAAGAGCCAGCACAGCACAGGTATTACTGGGACTTTGGTCCACCAAGCAAGATAAGTACCATAGTTTCTATTCACTGACATGCTATTCTAATGACTTTTCTTTTATTTCCAGCCTATCTAGAGCCTTTATACATGTTAGGCGCATTACTAATGCGCCTAACACATAGGCGAGGCGCGTCGAACTTTAGACTCCATTTATGAGTGCACAAAAACCACTTTCATACATTCAGGCGCATTATGCACTGAAAATGAGACTCGAAAATTCACTTTGAAGCACCTTCCTTCATACGTGTCTCCCTAAGTGGTCAATTGCCAAGCAGCGCCACCTCAGGGGAAATAAAGCATCACACAGCACCAATACAAAAAAATGTGTTGTCTGTGTAATGGTCAGGTCCTCCAGAGTAAGAGATGTTTCTTGTATCCGCTCTTGCTCCATTCTGGCCAGAGATGAGGTTCCTTGACACTGGATCCTCCTCTATTAGTTCAGACGTTACCACTATGGTATATGAACAGGCTTTGACTGGTCCCCTGGGCATGGTGGGCCATGGGCATGCAAGCTGCTTTTCACAAAGAGGGCAGAGAAAGACAGGCAGAAAGCAAGAAGCAGAGGCAAAGTACACGAGTCACGGGCAGTCATGTATAGTAGCTTTAGTGTGAGCCCCAAAAATCAACTTCAACAGTTGAGTAAAAGAATAAACACCAATGGTGGCCCCCCAGAATCCAGTCCCCATTTATGCACATAGGTTTTCTAAACCAGAGAAAATTTTAGTTTATGTCAGCTAAAAAAAATCTGTTGTAAGTTTTCTTATTACATTTGTAAACATCCTTATTTTTAGTGCTCTTTTCTGGTACAACAGTTTTGCGCAAAATTTTGTCACGACACATTCATAAATGTGACGCCTTGTATGAATCTAGCATGACCTCCCCCTGTAGAATTGGCACATACTAAAGTGTTGGGTCTGTCGCAGCATGTGGCAGATTTAGGCATAGATTGTCGGACAGGGGTACAACAGGTTTTTTGGCTCAAAGCACGCCAGGAAACTAGCACAGCCCCATTCATACATGTCGCCGATAGTGTTTGGTAGCTCTTCATTGCCTCTCATCACTTACGGGGTTTTCTCACAAAAGACATCACCTATTCTGTGGATAGGTGACGAATGTCTGATCTCTAGGGGTTCCACTGGTGGAGCAATGGTCGGACATCTGCCCTGCTGCTCCATTTAAAATCTATGGGACTTTCAGGGCTCAGCTATCTTCCTCAGTCCCATATTCTTGGAATTGAGCAGCAGGGCACAGGTTCGATTGCAAGTCCAGTGAAACACTGCCTCAATGTGTGACTACAGTCAGAAAGAACAGAGGACTCGGGGCCTCTGTGTTAGTGACAGTTTGGTGTCCCAGTCCTAGGACCCCCTGTGATCAGACATTGATCTCATATCGTGGGCAGTAGCAGGCTTGGCCTGGCCCACAGGGAAATAGGGGAAACCCCTGGTTGGCCCCTGATCATGGTACACCTGGAGTTGTTTTTTAACTGCATAAACATCCTCAAAAGCGGCAAAGAAGCATAGAAAGAGAGGCAAAAAGCAAGAGGCAGCATATAGGAGGCATTTACAGTCCTTTACAGTAGCCGTAAGGTGGGCCCCTACAATAAACTCCACCGGTGGGCCCATAAACAGCTCAACTGGTGGGCCCCTAGAGTCAACTCTGCCTGTGGGCCCCAGGCACCCCAGTCCGACACTGGGCAGTAGACATCTTAATATATGGCAAGTTTAACAGAAGACAAAATTGTGCAATTAAAACAATGTCACATCACAGAGTAGAAATGAATCCTAGTCACCAACTATTAACAGCACCGGTTACACCTAAACTAATTCAAGAGGAAAAAATTACTAGCAAGTCATCAGAATTGATGAATGAGCAATTACAATGAAAACTGTTTAAAGATAATGAGATATTTATCATTTGTGTATCAAAAGATTTTTTTAAAATACTAAAATTTTCTAAAATACTGCATGAATGTAAATGCAAACAACATGTCATTTCACATTAAATGTGGTAAATATTACATTACAACAATTTAGATAAAAAGATACGCAGTCAATATGAATGCTTACAGAAAAGTAAGGGTCAGTTAACACAACAGATTTTTGGAACCTCCGCAGAATTCCGATAAGATAACAACGCTGACTATCTGAGGCAGATTTTGTGCCACTATACTTTAGTATTGACACCATTTAAAACATCTCAAAGTATGGACAGGTCAATTCTTTGTACACGCTTATGGTACGCGCTGAAAACACTGGAGTGAAAACATTGATCAATGATTTTACATAAGATTCAATAGAAGTTGGTTTACTGTCGGATAAAACACTGATTCTGAGGAAGATAAAGCACTGAATCAACGTCCAAATCCATTTTCTGAATGTAACCTAAAGGTCAGTTCCAGCATAGATTTAATAGTAAAAAATAAATCAGAATCAAAATTTTCCTATTATAAAGTATCACTGGGAAAATAATATTCAGCATTTTAAATGGGAATTCAGTCTTCTCTTACATGACATGTAAGACAATTACTTTGATATACAAACTCAGATGTAAAAAAAAAATATTTTTAAAAATGTAACCTTAAAATAAACTAAGAGTAAATATGAGTCACTCAATAGTCTATTTCCATAAAAATATTACAAAGATATTCTAACAAAGATTTATCAGTTTCTGTAAAAGCTGAATGGCAATCCATCAGTCCATTGGTAGATCTCCCACAGGGCTTGTCAATCAGCTCTATCAGACTCCTGAATGGCAGGTAAAACATCCACAACTGTCCAAGAACCAGGAAACTAAATGAGGCCTGAATTTTTTACAGTTTTTAACAGCTTGAAAGCAGAGAACCTCACAACAACAAATAATAAAGAATGGCAATCTTGCTTCCTTAGGGGGTAAGGTTCCTTTAAGTGAATGTCTACCCTTGATATCCTTCTATATATGTGTATCAATATGCCATATAGATAGATAGATAGACTTAATTCATATAAAGTTCTAAATTGCTTTCACAGACATAGCACTGGATAATGAAATAATGTCTGGCTCCAGCCACCATTAGGGGGCAATTATGAGCTTATTGCATACTGTTTTTATATTGGACTTCATAATAAATAAATTTGCTGTAAGATCATTCTGGGGATTGAAAAGTTATTTTTGTTTAGCTAATTCATTGGCATAAATTGATTGACTTAAAATGGTGTTAAAGGGTAGACATTCACTTTAGGTGAATGAATATGGTTAATGAATATGGTGTATTTCTAAAAACACATAAAGTCCTGTTAAATTAATATAAAATGACAACAAGAGATGGGAGAAAAAAGAAAAACTTACTTTCATCATTGATGAACTCATCGTAGGATGACCAGGTCAAGTTATCCATGCCCCAGTAAAAATTGTCAGAGAGGCTTCGATTATATTCGCTGAAATTTCTAACACATTTTTGTTTTAAGTGACCCATAAAGAGCTGTAGCCCTGTTAGGGCAAAGACGCTCAAACAAAAAACTGTTAAAATCATAACATCCGCAAGCTTCCTTACTGACTGGATAAGGGCTCCAACAATGGTTTTCAGTCCTGAAGGAAATAAACAAACATTTAGATGCCAGAAATATACATTTTTCTATGGAAAAACTATGGATTCTATGTCGAGATAAGAAATCTCTGGAATGTCTAAACTAGTAGGGCTAGTAAGGCTATGTGGGCATCTATACTATACAGCCTAGAGTATCTGTACATGCAAAACATCTCAACCATAACACATTGACATTGAGATGCAGTTGATGTCCACTTTGCTGATACAGTTGTTTCTGCTGTTCTTAAAAAGTCATTCCTGTAGATTTTGGATCATGGCTGAGAGATTTTTGAGCATTCGGGCACAAAGGCTTTCGTTGAGTCAAGCACTTATGTTGGGTGTATGGCCATGTTCACACGGCTTATTTGGGCACGTATTTCAGCCCGTGATTCGCGGTGTACTGCGCAAATTACGGGCTGAAATACGGCCCAGTCTTTACGGTAATCCATAGTTCTCATAGAGAACTATGGATTACATCTCCTCTCCCTGCTCGGAGAATCCACCGCGGGGGGAGATAAGTGACATGTCATTTACTAGCGACATATACGCGCCGCTAGTAATGATAGTCTATGGGCCGGCGAGGTGCCGGCCCCCCGCTGCCGCTCCCGTCTACACGGCGTAATTGCGGGCAATTACGTCCCGCAGTTTAGCCGTGTGAATATGGCCTAACCCTAATGGATGTTGTAAAATTAACTGTAAAGTACTAATGATCCCGAACCAAAAAATAATAGTCTCCGGTCATAACTCTTTTATCTCCCAACTTTACAGCTGTATTTGCATTTAGACCTATCCCAGATTCCTTTGTCAGACTATCACGTGCTAAGATGTAATTCATCCATCAAAGCAGTTTCACCACTGTGGGGTCCATTGATGTTTCATTTTAGATCCCTCCAATTATACTATTACACATGGTGATCCTGTCTGTAATTTCTTGATAGTGGAAGTCCAAACTATGGTACTTCCACAGACAATTACAGTGCTAATCGTAACGTCAGTGTCTTAAGTGGGGACGATCAGTTATATGGCTTGTGCACTTTAACACTTGGTGGCCTCCTTGCATGACCCTCTGTCGCCCACTAAACCGAAGATGAATAAATGTTGGTCCTAAATTCTATTTCAGAATAACAGCATTTAAGCTGACCAGAGAGACACTAACGAGGAGTAAATCTGATAGACTTCCTTACTGGAACAGTGGTATTCAGGTGTATAAAAGTCCCTAATATTTTGCTCATATATTATTCTACTACTGTTTGTCTATGGATTTGACATGACTGAATGTGGTGAGTGTGGCGGAATTTATTAATTACAAGTATTGTTCGCGTACTCTTGATCGTGAGTCTACATGATAAAAATCAAACCAACTGATGTTGACATCTCTTTGGCCTCTAGTCCTTTGATGAAAGGCATTGGTTTTCAAATCACAACCATTTCTACAGCTTTTGAGTTTCTTTGTAATGGTTATTGTCATAACTATGCAACTAGGCTAAACCCCCTTAAAATAGATACATGTGGCCCCAAATTCCCAATAACATCTTAAAAATGTAATAAATATTTAACAATGTTTCCAATTTATTAGTATCTGGTACCACCATGTGTCAAAGTACAATAATTACAATAAATCTGTCAGGTGATATTTGCTACAATATCTAACAGCAGGATAGAGGGAGAGAAGCTGGGCTCTGGGATATATAGGGCAATATTATAGAGGAGGGAAGCTGAGCTCTGGGATATATAAGGCAATATTATAGAGGAGGGAAGCTGAGCTCTGTGATATATAGGGTTATATGATAGAGGAGAGAAGCTGAGCTCTGTGATATATAGGGTTATATGACAGGGACAGAAGCTGAGCTCTGTGATATATAGGGTTATATGATAGAGGAGAGAAGCTGAGCTCTGTGATATATAGGGTTATATGATAGGGGGGAGGAGCTGAGCTCTGTGATATATAGGGTTATGTGATAGAGGAGAGAAGCTGAGCTCTGTAATATTTAGGGCTATTTGATAGGAGAGAAGCTGAACTCTGGGATATATAGGGTTATATGATAGAGGAGAGAAGCTGAGCCTGTGATATATAGGGTTTATTGATAGAGGAGAGAGAGCTGAGCTCTGGAATATATAGGGTATATGATAGAGGAAAAGAGCTGAGCTCTGTGATATATAGGGTTATATGATAGAGGAGAGAAGCTGAGCTCTGTGACATATAGGGTTATATGATAGAGGAGATAAGCTGAGCTCTGGGATATATAGGGTTATAGAATAGAGGAGGGAAGCTGAGCTCTGTGATATATAGGGTTATATGATAGAGGGAGAGAAGCTGAGCTCTGTGATATATAGGGTTATAGATAGAGGAGCGAAGCTGAGCTCTGTGATATATAGGGTTATATGATAGAGGAGAGAAAACTGAGCTCTGTGACATTATAGGGTTATAGATAGAGGAGAGGAAGCTGAGCTCTGTGATGTATAGGGTTATAGAAAAGAGGAGACGAGCTGAGCTCTGGGATATATAGGGTTATATGATAGAGAAGAGGAGCTGAACTCTGGGATATATAGGTTTAAAGTACTTGAAACGATTTCTGAGTAAAAAGCATAGTAAATCATAAAAGAGAAAATGAAAGTAAAGCGTACCTCACCCACAGTGATTTATAGTTTGTGTCACACACTAATACAGGTAAAGCTGTCAATCACTGTTTGTAGGTGGGGTAAGACTTTCATTCTCTCTTAAGGAGTCATTTTAGGATTTATGCAGCTTTTTACTCAAAAATCCTGCTTCAAATCATATAAACCTACATATTACGGAGCTCAGCTTCTCTCCCTCTATCACATCCTGCTCTCAGATAGGGCAGCATGAACCTCCTGATAGGTTCACTTTAAGTAAATTAAACAGGAAGAATCTATTTCTTTCTTTTTGATTATAAAGTGTCTTTGGTATACCATCATACTGACTGGATAAACCCTAATAATGGCAACCAAGGAGCATGGTTTGCCTCTGTTGGATCTCATTATTGTAGGTTAGGGATTTCTGCTCATCGTGATTCAGGAGGCACTAGCCTAAAACTATTATCAAAGCTGAAAACAATTGAATGGTGTTCATTCTACAATTCTTTTATTTGATCCGGCAGACATCTTTGATCCAACATTTAATTCCATGCTTAGTTACACAATAATAACATAATGTCAGTCTCTAATGAAAGCAAACAATTGTTAACATTTTCCATACACTGGACTGAAAGAATCCAAATTGTAAGTAAAATTGTTAAAAAGGCATAAAAACGAAAACATTTAGAAGCATGCAACATCAAGCAGGAAAAGACAGACGCCCAAACCACTCTCTACCACAAAGCATCCCGGTAATAATGATTCTATTTGAGCTTTATCTAGATCATCCTTAATAGGCGTTGGCAATGTACATCACAACAGAGCAACAATGTGCAATCTTGTTTATTGACCAGGTTATATTTCAATCATTACCTCTATTTTTGTCTGGGATTCAAGAGAACACTCTGTTTATTTGTCAGGCAGCACAGGAGGAGAATACATATTCAAATAGAGTATGTACTCCTTATGAAAGTGATGAACTGCGTCAGAGGAAGCATTAGCCCCACGTTGTCTCATTTTGGACTGCTGTTTTTTAAATATGGTGCCCGATAGGTGTCCACTGAGATTTTCTTTGCAAGAAGGTTTTTATTTATCTGACAAAATCATCCAAGCTGTAATAGGTAATAACGTCTCAGATATAGAAGTGGGTAAGTGGTAGGTGAGATGCAGCCACCCACAATGTGGCAATTTCTCCAAACTTATGACTTAGCTAAACACGCTTAAAGGGGTTTTGCCACGATCTCATTTTATACCTCCTGTATCCAGCTCTTCAGCTCTGTGTGCTCAGAAGGGGGCATGTGTGATTTGTTTGAATTGCATATCATGTGACCCAGCAGTATGACATCACCATGCCTTTCCTCTCTTTTGGCAAAGAAAGGTCTGTTTATGTAAAGCATTGTGAGCAGCTTAGAGGTGAAGTTTTTGCCTCCAGGCACAAAAGTCCTAGGTTCAAATCCCTGCAGAAACCAAACCCGTGTATTTTTTTTCTCTTTATCAATGCACAGACCTGATTGAGGTTTCTTTTTTATTTATTTGCACTGTTTGACTAATTACTAAAGAATACAGAGGACGGGAGAAGAATGGCAGCACCTGGGGTTTGAACACCCAGTAGCTGCTTGAGAGGAGAGGTGATGTCTGAGCATGTGAGACCAGGACGAGGAGCTCACAGCCCTGGTCGTATCCCCTGGAGACGAGCTGTAAACAATGGATCACTAAAGGAGCAGCTTAGACAAAAATGGTGCAGAATTTGTAATAATAATGAATGGTGAAAATGTTATTTCATTTGCAAGCTTCCCTCGTCAATTTTACTTCATGGCAAAACCCCTTTAAAGGGGTTGTCCAGAAAAAAAATTATTCAATGGGACAAGAGTTGGTACATTTTTTTTTTTTTTAAAGTTATACGTACCTACCTGTCCTCCACTGCTACCACTACAAAGCCAGATCTGTTCCTCTTGACTTCCAGGTTCACGCCCGACACACAGGCTTGTACTTTCTTCACTGACAATAGAACGTGAGCCTCTCCTGTTTGTCTGGACAAGAACCCTGAAGTGAAGAGGAGCGGATCACTGGAGATCTCGGAGCGGCAGCATTGAGGGACCTGTAGGGTAGTAAGACATGCCAAAAAATCCTTTAAAAATATTTGTGGTTTTAGCAGAATTTGGAAAGTAAACCTGGTTTAATGCACCACACAGAATGTTTCATCTCCATTGAAGCAGAAGCTTTGCTTCATACCTCACCATATTTGTCTGACATACGACTGCCAACGACTAAGAAAGAATGCGTACCTATAGATTTTATCATGCAGACCTATCACCTTTCCATGCAGGTCAGAAATGTTAAGCACTAAGGCTGAATGGGACTTGTCTTCAGGATGTGATTTAGTCTTCTGTAAAGCTGGAAGTGCTGTAGATCCATAGATTTTTCCTAAACTTTAGAGCATCTAATTACTGTATAACATTCCTCTGATTGCAAATTATTAGGTGACATCAAACCTATAAATACCCAGGGACAATGTTCTTTTCCTCTTTTACTCATGTGTCAAAACATTACTTCTCCATGAGTTGCAATTGCATCTAAAATCAATTGTGCTGTCAAACCTAGGATAATAGTAGAGAAACTCTGCTGCATCCATAGACCTAAACCGAGCTTGATGTGTATTCAATACAGAGGCGTATTTGTTTAATGCCGTATGAAATTACAGATGGGCTTTCCTGTGTCACAGTCAATAATTAGGAAGGAGTTCCTCATTTTACTAATAGACTCATTGAACAATAGTGTCACAGCACAGCAAAGCCGACTTTACCAAGGTTATTAATCAGATACTAAAATTACCCTACTTCTTTACTTGTATGTGTGGATCTATCTTATGTTGGATCTGATGGAGAGAAGCTGAGCTCTTTGATATATAGGGTTATATGATAGAGGAGATAAGCTGAGCTCTGTGATATATAGGGTTATATGATAGACGAGATAAGCTGAGCTCTGTGATATATAGGGTTATATGATAGAGGGAGAGAAGCTGAGCTCTGTGATATATAGGGTTATATGATAGAGGAGATAAGCTGAGCTCTGTGATATATAGGGTTATATGATAGAGGAGATAAGCTGAGCTCTGTGATATATAGGGTTATATGATAGAGGAGAGAAACTGAACTCTGTGATATATAGGGTTATATGATAGAGGGAGATAAGCTGAGCTCTGTGATATATAGGGTTATATGATAGAGGAGAGAAGCTGAGCTCTGTGATATATAGGGTTATATGACAGAGGAGAGAAGCTGAGCTCTGTGATATGTAGGGTTATATGATAGAGAGGGAGAACCTGAGTTCTGTAATATATAGGGTTAAATTATAGAGTGAGAATCTGTGCTCAGTGATATATAGGGTTCTATGATAGAGGAGAGAAGCTGAGCTCTGTGATATATAGGTTTGTATGATAGAGGGAGAGGAACTGAACTCTGTGATATATAGGGTTATATGATAGAGGAGAGAAGCTGAGCTCTGTGATATATAGGATTATATGATAGAGGGAGAGGAGCTGAGTGCTGTAATATACAGGTTTATATGATTTGGCAGGATTTCTGACTGAAAAGCAGAGACTGATTGGACAATGGGAGTCCCGCTTACCCCACCCACATACAGTGATTGAGCTCTGTAGCCTTGTACCCTGCTGTTTAAACTCCTCCGGTACTCATGTCCCTCTAACAGGCTCAACTAGGAATATCTCTGCTGTAGAACCATCCACTACCTGAACAGGAATTGAGACCATGAAGTTGGCTGTGAAGTGCAGGCTCTGTGAAACATCCTGATGAGAGAATAACTTAATGGAGTGGTCCCATGTCATTGATTAGCATTAAACATGCTTGGAAATGTAGACATTCTTACCAAATACATGTATGCTCCAATTTTGCTTTATTTAAAAGACACTGCAGGTTATCTATCCAGCTTATTTAGAAATGAAGCAACATAAAAAAAGAAATGTATTTGGTAAGAATATTTATTTAGCTTTGTCTTCATATTTAAAGATAATCAATGAGATGAGAATACCTCTTTAAATCTTTCTTAATGCCTATTTGTATATACTGGGCCATCTATCTTTTTGTCTCAGTGTCAAAATGAAATACCCACTTAGCTGTCCATAAACAACTAGAAGCTTCACTGGCTCATATTTTCCAAACTCCACTATAAATATGCATGCTCAACTCAGGTGAGCATGCATATTTATTTACATGAGCAGAGGTAGTAAGCTTTGGGTTTGAAATGATCTCCTGTGAAAACATGCATCTTTGTTTGGGGACTATCAGGAGGCCTCCATGTACATTAGATTGTTAGCTTATCCCACCAAGATACTGAACATGACGTAACCAATATGTACATTACTATGTAAGTTAACACTGATGGTTTTGTGACGCAGGCAACAAGAATTAGAATTTCCCCTAATTTATGGTACACTGGGTTTTCCGCAGCATTCTTCAATGTGAATTTGTCTAAAATATTCATTCTGCAGACAAGTCGCATTCTCGACATACAACCATCCCGGAGAATATGTAGTGTCAAACACTGTGAGTGAGACATCAGCCTGGTTAATAGGAATGGTATGTGGGCTTTCACAAGCAGCCTTAGTGCTTAACCCAATCCTCACCTGGAATGACCGAGATTGTTTTCAAAGCTCGGAGTACTCTGAATGTCCTTAGAGCTGATACATTGCCCAGGTCCACAAACTCAGTGGCATATCTGTAATAAGGGAAAGGCACACACAAACAATAGCAAAACTCCATCCGACAATGACAGCAGAAGAAGGAAAACAGGGCACAGACTGAAGCACTTGCAGTAGCTGAGAACTAGAGAGGTGGGGCGCTCTTACCTGGGATTACTAATATAGTTTTCAGAGCTCTCAGCACTCTGAAAGTTCGTAGAGCTGAAACATTGCCTAGGTTTACAAACTCTGTTACAAACCTGTAGAATCAAACCATAGTTATTTGGAATCAAGGAATGGAGGAAGCTACTGCATGAACGCTGAGACAAGATACCAATGTCACCCAGCCTTGAAAAGGTGGTGCAGGATAGGATGAAAATGGTCTATGAACCAGTATGGCTTCTCATTCATGAGTCATTTTACAACTGGGAAACAATGGTACATTATGGCAGCCTGCAAATGAGGTCTGACGTCAGGCGTCGTAATTCAGCATGTTACTAAGTATGATGTCAATAGCTTGATGCCCAACTGTAAATCTCACCAGTGTCAGCAGCCATCAGGGAGCTTTATCATATAAAATCACAAGGCCGCACGTTTACTAGGTGGCATGTAATATGTGTTCTTGATCTATGGCAGGGGTTCCCAAACTCCAGTCCTCAGGACCCACCAACAGGTCATGTTTTCAGGATATCCCACAGAATGCACTGACAATAATTAAAGGGATTTTGCCACGATGTAATGTTGACGTGGGATCCTCCAAAATGGGTATTTAATCACTTTTCTAAATATATGTGATTACAAAAAGTGAAGCCTGTGAGAACTGCAGCATTTCTCAATCCCCCTTAGTTACCTGAAAGCTTCCACTAGACATGACCAGAGGAGCTGACAGGCCGCACTTGCGTGAAACACTTCTTATCTGATGACAGGGAAAAGGAATGAGCTTCAAGGGGCTGTGGAGAAAGCACAGTGTATGTGTCTGTGTCTGTGTCTGCTGTGTCTGCACTGTTGTGATGTTATTATTTTAGTTAAGTTTTGAGACGCTCACTTGTTCCTCACTCCTTGCTCACCCCCTCCCTCTCAGCCCTGCAGCTTTCATGACTCAGCATGATTTGTTTACATTCTCCCTGTGCTGATAAGGTAGGTGAGTAACTTGCGTCCTGGAAAATCCCCTTTAAGTCACCTGTGCAGCTGAATTAAGTCACTTGTGCACTGCTAAGGAAAGCCAGAAAACATGACCTTTTGGTGGGGCGTGAGGACTGGAGTTTGGGAACCCCTGATCTATGGGAACAATTGTACTAAGGTTACTATAGGATTCCCTACATTGAATTTACATTTGATACTAGCTAGCTAAAATGGTTTTAACCTGGACAGATGGTGTTTCTAATATGATTATATCCTAACAAACATAGTGACATACAGTTTTGGGGACCTAAAGCAAAAATCTACATGCTAGACCTTTACCCTCACACAGTAGTGGCAAACGGCCCTGGTGGTTGTATTCAATTCCTCCATTGTCTCATAAGAGAGGAGTAGTGTGTCCCCGCCACAAGTCAGTACTGTGTGGTTCATAATATTTGTTCTTTTCATTATTTTCTATGAACTTTATTAGTGGCAATCACTTCCTAGGCAGCTCAATGCTGATTCTGGGAAGTCGCTGTTTATACAATGTACCTTAGGGTTTTCTATATCAAACTCCCAGGGGACATCAGTAAGCAGTTGCTGTATGCAGAAAACAATGTTTATCCACTCGAGTTACAGGAGAGGGGTTTTTTTTCTCTGACTTTCTGCACTTCCATTTATATCCTACTAAAATGTTCACACATCTACAGTATCTCTCTAGTCATAGTATTTATCTTTATTTAATGTCTGTTTATAGCATCTATCTATCTATCTATCTATCTATCTATCTACAGTATCTATCTACAGTATCTATCTATCTATCTATCTATCTACAGTATACATCTATCTATCTATCTATCTATCTATCTATCTATCTACAGTATACATCTATTTATCTATCTATCTATCTACAGTATCTATCTATCTATCTATCTATCTATCTATCTATCATTTACATCTATCTATCTACAGTATCTATCTATCTATCTATCTATCTATCTATCGTTTACATCTATCTATCTACAGTATCTATCTATCTATTTACAGTATACATCTATCTATCTATAGTATCTATCTATCTACAGTATACATCTATCTATCTATCAATCTATCTATCTACAGTATACATCTATCTATCTATCTATCTATCTATCTATAGTATCTATTTATAATATCTATTTTTAATATTTTTATCTATTTCTCGATCTATGTAATACTGATCTATCTACACTATCTATGTAATATCTTTCTACCTATCTATGTGATACTAATCCTGTCTATCTATATCTGCCTCTCTGTCTACAGTATTTAACTATATTTATCTTTCGATCTATCAATTTCGCTCTATCTACAGTATCTAATTATATAATATCTATCCATCCATAATATCTATCTATCCATCCATCTATCTATAGTATCTAGCTTCACTACCTACCTATGTTATCTATCTATTTATAATATCTGTCTTTAATATTTACATCTATTTCTTGAGCTAAGTAATATCTGTCAACCTACCTATGTGATACCGATATATCTATATCTGCCTCTCTGTCTACAGTATCTAACTATATTTATCTTTCGCTCTATCTATAGTATCTAATTATATAATATCTATCCATCCATAATATCTATCTATCTATCTATCTATCTATCTATCTATCTATCATATCTAAATATCTATCTATCTATCTATCTATCTATCTATAGCATCTACTCATCTATCTATAGTATCTACCTAGCTACCTACCTATGGTATCTATCTATTTATAATATCTATCTTTAATATTTACATCTATTTCTCGATCTATGTAATATCTATCTACCTATCTATGTGATACCGATCTGTCTATCTATATCTACCTCTCTGTCTACAGTATCTAACTATATCTATGTTTTGATCTATCAATCTTCACTCTATTTACAGTATCTAATTACCGTATATAGTATCTATCTATCTTCCTGTTCTATATTGATTGGCTGTCTGTGTGTCTGGGTATGGGAAGTTGAAATCCGGTGGAAGTATTTTGAGTATACTAAAGTGGTTGAAAGTTTGAAGTATTACATTCAGTAACTAACCAACCATATAAAACACATACAAAATTTGAACTGTATATTGAAAAAAGATGAATTCAGCCCTGGAATGCATTTTAATTTTCACAATGTGTCGCATACCTCAGGCAACTGTGCAATTTTACCTAACACTCAATAAATACATTAATATATATTGGTATCAAATAGAAGTGAAGTCCTGTTCTAGCTTTCCAGATCTTTATTATACAGCACATGCCCAACTACAAGGAATATGGGCAGTAATACTGGAGGGATAGGAAAATAAAAGTAAACACTAAATATCAAATCATAATCTATCGATCTATCTGTCTGTCTGTCTGGCTTTCTACTACTATCTACAAAATCTCATATCTGTGTATGTACAATATTTGCCAAGTTTCTTTCTCATATCTATTTAGCTATCGACAGAATATATCTGTAATTTAGACATTATTATGACCACCAGCTAATAACCAGAGTAACCACGGTGTGCAGCACGGACAGCAGCTAGACGGGCTGGGAGTGACTCAAAAAAGGTCCAGGTAGGTTGTCTCAGGTATCTGAAGCCTGCTGACTGCAATGCATCCCACAAATGCTGGAGGCTGCGTGGGGGAATGCCATAGAGTGAACATGAGGATTGAGGTTGTCCCACAGATAATCAAATGAGCTCAAATCTGGGTAACTGGGGAGAAAGTGCAATACTTGGAGGCTTTGGTCATCCTCTTCTAACCAACATCAGACATTTCTATCCATGTGACATGTTGCATTGTCTTGCTGGAAGATCCCATCCCAAAACGCAGTTATTGGGAATGATTGTTCCCACGAATACTCATTCAACTGATAATTGGCCCATGTAAAAGGTTTTCAAGGGTCAATGTACACTGGCCGATAGTCATCACAATAACCGGACAGTCTAAATAAAGAAGAATAATTATGAATCTATCATTTATCACTGATAATAATCCAGTAGGTTACCATACAAAAGATCATTGTTGGCAATATGATCAGTGAATCTGGCATATACACAAGGCATTGCTACCACCTACATGACTTTAGCAGGAACCTTCACTAGACAACAGTGCCGTTCTTCATCCACCAGGAAAGAGAATCGGCATGTATGGGTGTATGTGATCAGTAAAGATGGATTCATGCCTAAATCAGTGGAGTGTGCCTTCCACATAAATAGGTGGGCCCAGAAGATACCATGAAAGCATTCCCCAAACCCTAATGCTGCCATCACCAGCTTGTATCCTTCCAGCAATGGCTGCACGGTGTTTGTTCACCGATGCATCTCACCTGACACGCCAATGTCCTTCCATTCAATGAAACAGAAAACACAACTTTTTGCCAATCAGTGGAGGTCCAATTCCAATGCAAATACCGTCATGAAAATGAATCCTTTTCTGCTGATGCAACTTCATTAGCAGGGGTGCAGTGACCATAAGGCTACTTCAAAGCCCACACACAGTAGGGTTCGCTGAACCTCTGTTTTACACACATGCCTGGTAGCTTCTGGTTTATTTTGGTGGTAAACCGCTCCGCTGTAGTATACTGGTCGTTAACCTTTCACATCAATGGCAGGTGGTGCTCCACAGTTTTTCACAATGTTGTCAGTTGTCCACTCATGAAACACTTTCGCCACAACAGCAAGTGAACTGCTCACAATCTGTGCAGATTCAGAAATACTGCCCCCCTTGGTTCAAAAGCTGATGTGCAATCGCCCCCATTTGCACATGAGGGGTATTTGTGTAAAGAGCCTATTGCCCACCTTGTATATCCACCGAGCCAATTCACCACATGTAACTTCCTTCATCAGCTGCCTGCTGCTATCAAAAGTAGGAAGTGGTCATAATAATGTGACTCGACTATCTATTTACTATTTATCTGTCTAGCTACTGTATCTACCTATGCAATATCTTAGAAATATGTATCCATCTTTCTAATTACTATTATCTAATATTTAGGTAGCTTTATAACATCTATTTCCAGTACTCTCTCTTGTCCTGTAATACCTTTCTCACAATTTGCTGCGTACCTCTGCCAACCATGCAATTTTACCTAACACTCAATAAATGTATTAATATTCACTGGCATGTAATAAATGTGAAGACTTATTCTGGGTCCTAAGGCTTTGATTACACAGAATGTGCCAGACTACAAAGCTTAGGGGCACTGGAGGGGTAAAAAAAAAAAAAAACAAAATTTATTTAATATCAATCAAACTGATTCCAGCAATAAATTTGGCCCAAACATCACAATTATCCACAGTGAAAAACATGGATTTTTTCCGTATTCTATTTCTGTCCTCTGATTCATTCATCTGATGAATTAAACATTCTGTAAGTTGTACACAAGTATTACAATAAATTACCGGCAATCACTGTTTTCTACACTGGCGACAATATTATTATTTGGAAAAAACAACAATTTCCTGTTGTAGTTACACAAATGGAAATGGATGGATGTATTATTTATTTACATTTTTGATTATTCTGATTTCAGAATTGGAAAATAATGTTATTGTCTGTTTTTATTTGTTTCTCATTCACATTAAATCAAGTGCTATACTAAGACTATGTTCACACGGCGTACTTTCGGCACGCATTTTGCCGCTTATTTGCGCTCTAATACGGGGGAGATGCGCGCTGAAATTACAGTAATTCATAGTTCTCATATAGAACTATGGATTATGCCTCCTCACCCCGCTCATACAATACGATCGGATTGTACGTGCGGGGAGAAAAGTGACATGTTAATGTATGTCTATGGGGCCGGCGGGCTGCCGGTCCCTCGCGCTGCGCCGCGAGCTCCCGAGACACAAGATGTATTGTGGCGCGTACTGTACGAGCCGCAATACATCATGTGAACATACCCCAAGGCTATGTTCACACGGCTTAAAATGGGACGTATTTCAGTCCGTAATTACGCGCCGTAGTGCGCGAATTACGGCTGGAATCCGTCCCAGTCATTATGGTAATCCACAGTTCTCATAGAGAACTATGGATTACGTCTCCTCTCCCTGCTCAGCGAATCCACCGTGGGGGGAGATAAGTGACATGTGTATACGCGTCGCTGGTAATGCAAGTCTATGGGCCGGTGAGATGCGGCCCCCCGCTCCCGCCCCCGTCCACACGGCGTAATTGCGGGGCGTAATTACACCCCGCAAATAAGCCGTGTGAACATAGCCTAAGATTAACGGGGGCATGTATGAAAACTCTCTAGGTCAAAGACTTTCTTGGTTGCCCATAGCAACCAAACACAGCTCATTATTTCAGAGCATTTTAAAGGGGATCTCTGATTTGTTGCTATGGGTAACAAAGAAAGTCTTAGACCTAGACAGTTTCCATACATGAGGCCCTTAGTTCGCATGTCGGATCTTTCCAATCAGAAAAATCTGTCCTGAAATCCGAGGCAGAAATCCAAGGCCTTAACTTTGCAGAGAGAGTTTTTCACCTCTGATCAGGACACAGGTTAGCCTTAATTCAGTGGG
Organism: Phyllomedusa bahiana; assembly: GCA_025379985.1. Classification (NCBI taxonomy): domain Eukaryota; kingdom Metazoa; phylum Chordata; class Amphibia; order Anura; family Hylidae; genus Phyllomedusa; species Phyllomedusa bahiana. Next base: position 107,156 of record JAODAL010002314.1, read on the forward strand.
GCTAACCCATGTTATGCCTGCTCGAAGCAGAAACCGAGGGCTTCAAAGAATGGCCAAAGATGTGTCGATTTTTTTTTTCCCCACGCCAAAGATTTGAAATCTATGGTTTATAAAAATCCATGCTGTAGTTAAGTGTCGCCAACAGCACAGGTTACCCATTCAAATGAATGGGACTCGGTTTGCACGTGGATTTTAAAATGGAATCCAAAGCAGAATCCACGTCGAATGCCACATAAAAATCCATTGTGTGGACTAAATCTAAGGGTATGTTCACACAGCGTTTTTGGATCCATGTTGGATCCGAAAATCGGATCCAAAAGCGCTGCAGCAATCTGATCTAAAAGAGATCCAACACGTATCCAATATGCAGTTGCGTGTTTGGATGTGTGTTGGATGCAGCAGGATCGCACCCTATAGTTTAAAACAGGGCTCTTCCTGCGAATTTCGGACCAAGAATTGACATGTCAATCATTGGGACGGATCCGAAAGCCGCAGTGAGACATGCATCGGCGATCACTTGTGTGAACCCCAATGCGTGTTTCTAATAAAAAGCAATGTAAAATCACATTGTTGTTTATTAGATGTGTGTTTGGGTCCGTTTGGGGTCCGACAGACGGATCCAAACACGTATCGAAAAGCATATGTTACACGGAGTAAAACACGCCGCGTGAACATACCCTAAGGCTTTTACATAGGCAAAGGCTTGTTTGTCAAGTGATTACAGAGACTTTAACTCAGGCCAGTTATTGGGAATGAATGATCCTATGAATACTTATTTAACTGATAATTGGTCCTTGTAAAAGGCCTTTAAGGGTTAATATACACTGGCCAATAGTCATCACAATAACTGGCCAGTCTAAATAAAGATGAATAATGATAAAACCAAATTTTCACTGATATTCACCCATCATGTCACCATAAATAAGATCATTACTGGCAATATGATCAGTAAATCCGGTTTTTTTTTAATATATAATAATATATATATATAATAAATATATATATACTTTCCATCCACTTTAGCAGGAGCCTTCACTATACAACAGTGCGGTTCTCCATCCGCCAGGGAGTTATTTCTTACCCAACAACTGTGAATATCATATTAATGGAAATGTTCACCAGATCCTTGGTCACAATGTCTTATTGTCATCTCATACATTTATGGAATATTGTTAGGATATGCCGTAAATGTCAGATAGGTGTACCCCACTCTACTCGGAACTCCCACTGAAATGAATGGAGAGTACTGTACCAGCCTGGCCACTTCTCCATTCTAAGCGGAGAATTTTTGCAGCCTTTTTTTTTAGATAGGTGTGGGTTCCAAAGCTGAGATCCACACCTATCTAACATCTATGGCATATCCTATTGATATGTCATAAATGTTTCAAATTTTAAAACCCTTTTAAGCCACCAATTATTTGTTAGGGGGTTGTAAAACCGTGATGTATAAAGGTATCTAAATTCACATCTGCGTCAGAGGTTCCATTAGGAGGCCCCATCACAGACTATTTTATATGTTGAAATGATGAACAGCATGATAGAAACCCAATGGACACCACTATAGTCAATGGGGTCTGGTGGGCACTGTGGCTATCATGTGATGTTATTTTTGTTTTTCTGTTCCAATGGTGGAATAGAAAAAATTAAATCATTATGGAGGCTTAGACCTAGCCTAAGCTATAACTTTTGTAAGTGGTAATAATATTCATTTTATATAGCTTTCTGTATAGTCAGCCAGAAAATTGGCAAATGTAGGGCAAGGAACTTTTTAAAGTTCTTGGACCATGTTTTAAAATACTATAGCTACTACACACCCACCACTTGACAATCCATAAAGCTATGTGATACTACAGGCAATTATACAGTATAAAAATTTCTATTAAACTGGCATGATTCATCAATACAGCTTTGCACTTCCTACTTACAGTACATGTTAGGTGACTGGCCCAGATTTAGTATTTATTCTTACTTGTATATTAATTCCTTCTATACTGTATACCTTTATCATACAAGTATAGTTATCTATACATTATTATAATAGACTTACAGTGGGGAAAATAAGTATTTAATTCACTGGTGATTTTGCAAGTTTTCCCACCTACAAAAAATGGAGAGGTCTGTAATTTTTATCATAGGTACAGTTCAACTGTGATAGACAGAATCTAAAAAAAATGCAGAAAATCACATTGTATATTTTTTTAATAATTTATTTTCATTTTATTTCATAAAATAAGTATCACCTACCAACCAGCAAGAATTCCGGCTCTCACAGACCTGTTTTTCTTTAAGACGCCCTCCTACTCTGCACTCATTTCCTGTATTAATTACACCTGTTTAAAGTCATTACCTGTACAAAAGACACCTGTCCACACACTCAATAACACCCAACCCTCCAATGGTCAAGATCAAAGGGTGTCTAAGGTCACCGGGGGCAAAATGAAAAATCTGCACAAGGCGGGGTGGGCTTTCAGGGCAAAGGGGCCCCTTAGTGAAAGCAACAACTGTTGGTGCAAATTCTTTGTCAAAAGAAGAAAAAACAAGATACTGTCAATCTTATTCTCTGGGGTTCCATGCAAGATCCGCCTCGTTTTGGTAAAAATCATTTTGAGAAAGGGGGCAGGGAAACCCCAAAAATACACTGGAGGGACCGGTTAAGACCTAAAAAAGAAGGGACCAAGCTCAAAGATTCCCTTTTAACCAAAACGTATTCACCTGTTACAAAGACACTGTCCACACACTCAATCAATTACACTCCAACCTCTACACCATGGTCAAGATCAAAGTGACCGATGACCATCTAGATGATCGAAAGAAGGCAAGGGAAAAGCTCTTGTGATCAGATGAGACCAAAATAGAACTTTCTGGTATCAATTCCAACTTGGTGTGTTGGAAGAAGAAGGATGAATGCAACCTCAAGAACAACTTCCCAACCATGAAGCATGAGGGTGAAAACTTCATACTTTGTGGGTGTTTTGCTGCAAAGGGGACAGGACAACTGCACTGTATTGAAGCGATGATGGATGGGGTCATGTTTCAGGAGATGTTGGCCAACAACCTCTTTCCTTCAGTAACAGCATTGAAGATGGGTCGTGGCTGGGTCTCCCAGCAAGACAATGACCCGAAACAAACAGCCAGGGCAAATTACGAGTGGCTCCGCAAGAAGCATTTCAAGGTCCTGGAATGGCCTAGCCAGTTTCCAGACCTGAAGCCAATCGCAAATCTTTGGAAGGAGCTGAAACTTATTGCAGCCCATTGACAGTCCTGAAACCTTAAAAGTTCAGGAAGATCTGCATGAAGGAGTGGGTCAAAATAACTGCTGCAGTGTGTGCAAACTTGGTCAGGAACTACAGGAAATGTCTCATCTCTGTAATTGCAAACAAAGGTTTCTGTATCAAATATTAAGTTCTGTTTTTCTATTGTATCAAATACTTATTTCATGCAATAAAATGGAAATTAATTATTTATAAAGCATAAAATGTGATTTTTTAAATTTTTTTCTAGATTCTGTCTCTCACAGTTGAAGTGTACCTATGATAAAAATTACAGATCTCGACATTCTTTTTAGGTGGGAAAATTAGCAAAGTCAGCAGTGTATCAAATATTTTTCCCCCACTGTGTATAAAACACAACATTCTGTACATATATAAAATAAGTATTTATACTCACGCCATGACAATAACACTGAAATCCAACCAGTTCCATGGGTCCCTCAAGAAGGTGAATTCCTTCAAACAGAATCCTCTTGCCAAAATTTTTATCAATGATTCAAAGGTATAAATGCCAGTGAAAGTATACCTGGTTAAAGTATACAAGGGAAGGTTTAGTTAACAGTTATCTAATTGCAGCATTTCAGAAGACCCCAACAATATGGTCATAAATGTGTTGCATGTGGGACTAGTGAATGCTATGCATATCTTCATGAGGTAACAATGTAGGCAAATATGCAAAGTACATTCAAGGTTGGAATGTGATATTCTTGCATTGCAAGGTAATACTGCATTCCCATCTGGTGTTGTGGTTGCTACAGGATATTACACCCCTAAGCAATCTTGGACTTAGATTCCTTGGCCCCACCAGAGGAAATTATTCTCTGGAACCACCAGTGAAGATTACTTAGATGGTTCATCCACTGTCAAGTAATCTTTTCACATGTACAGTTTAATAGTATAAATGGTGTTGGTTCTAATGTTGGATCCAAATGGGGTTGTTTTCTTCTAGATCTGTGGGGCCCTAAAATATTAGGAGCACTTTACTTTGACAGAGGTTGGGCCCAGCAGATGATTCTCTGGTACTCTGGTGGGCCAGTCCGATCCTAGCCTTGTAGCTTTTTCCCTAGACTGTTGACTTTAACCTTTTGGCTAATAAATTATAACATCACTGAACCAAATCTGAAAATTGAGGCATTGCACTTAACTGCAATTCCCCATTACCTCCATGTTTTATTCACATCATTGAGCCATGGGGAGTTCTTTTGGAAGAGTTCTAACACTAGACACCTGGAGATCATCAATAACTCATTTTCTCAAGCTCACAACACTACTGGGTGTGATAATCTACTAAATTACTACAGGGAAAATAACTGATGACCAGGCTTTAGATCTTTATTCCAAGACTTATAGCTAAGCAAGTGGGAAGTTACCAGCAGACAAAGCTAAATTGTAATGCTTTTAGTGGTTATGGCAGCCTTTACATGTTATAACATCTGTTGTATGATACAGCGTGTTCTGGTGCTATATTTCATACTAATTCTACTCTTATTGGTGGCAATGGATTATTGGAACTGTATCATACTAAGCAAATGTATACTACAGGAATCTAAATGTATGGTACCTTAGTAATTTGGTTTCCTACGATTTACTTAATATTTGAGCTAAATTTTTACTATGAAGCTACTGATTACAATTTTTGAAGGTGCTAGCTACATGTGATATGCCTTCAAATGTGTATTAGGATACAACTTCACAAATAAAATAAATGTAATGTAAAAGGAAAACAAATCAAATATATAAAGAGTTTATCAAGGTTGGTATAAATCGGGCTTTAATTCTGTCTGTTAAACAGTTTCAATTAGCTGACACTCCATGCAGATATTACGGCATAGTTAATCATGCACATGCTGAACAATATTAATAGTGTCTGTCTGTTAAGTAGACGACGTTGAGGACATGAGTCTGGAAATAAATGGAAGCTTCAATCCAGCATCTCCGTATGGACTGACAATAATTAGATCAAGCATGGGCGCCACATCCTGGAAATCAATTCATTAATGAGCATAACCTACATAGGGAAATGGAACCTCAATGTATCATGGTGAATTCTGTTTTCTCGTTATGCAGTATGGTTTACACGAATCATACCTCTCAGCTCTTAGCAGGGTCACATAGCATAGTAGTCACCCTTTTATCCATCTACTAAATGTTTTTTTCGGAAAAGAATATCATGAAATATACATGTTCTTTCTATATACCACAGTGCTCAAAGTGTGGCTCAATAGGCTTTTTAGTGTGATATTAATTCCCATGACAAATAATGTCCTCATTTCCCCACCATCCGATAATGACACCCAACTGCCCTGCTAGAAAGACCACACTTAATGTCACAGAGAGTCACTGATTTGCTCATATAAGTTTAAGGCTAGGTTCATACTGGGGTTTGGTCGGCCGTGCTATTTACTCCAGCACAGAAAACATTTATGTTCTGGAAACATAGCAAATGCTGTCCAAAAGTGACTCTGCACTGTTGTCTGTTGGCAGAGCTGTCTCAACAGCATTTTGGGCCCCTGGTCTAGACAGTAAAGTAGGCCCTACCCAAATACATGACATCAAACCAAGCTATGTCTCTAGCCATACCAAAACATGACACCACATGAGGCTACGCCTCTAACCACCCCCAAATCTTCAGACAGCCTACCCTGGGAAACCCCTCTGACATCTTGTAGGTATCCTGCAAGACCAATCGGCAGGGTAGTGAGCAGATGGCTCCCTTCTCCACCATGGTTCATAACTGTTTGAACATACTAAGATCATTAAAACAGTTAAATAAACAACACTGACCAAAAGAACCAGGGCATATGTCCATGACTCCTGGGACATAAATTACCACTTGGGGCCCCTACTTGTGTGGCTCTCGGGCAACTACTTACAGTGCCCAATGGATAAGATGTCTCTGTCAGTCAGGATACCTGCATCGGAGGGACCTCAAGCACAATGTGAACCCAGCCTAAGTTTTATATCAGTAAAACAGAGGATAATGCAGAACCATGGAGGAAAAATGTGTGTTGTCTAAAAGGGAACCAAGAGAAAAACATCATTGGTGCAACCTGTGGAACTCCATAGGGGCGAGTATCAACGGAGTCCTGTCACCTTTGTATCTGCTTTCCATTTCCTCTAAGATCCCTGGTAAATACATAAGCTATTGCTTTTCATTATTATTATTTATTTTAAAGCACCATTCCACGATTCCAGAGCACTGTACATTCGAGGGGGATTACATACATAACATAAGTCAAACAAAGTATAATAGCAACAATAAATTACTAACAACTGGTACAGAGCAGAGAGGACCCGTGAAGGCTTACAATCTACAAGAAAGGAGGGAAGAGTCAGAAGCAGAGGGGCAGATATGTTTGTTGGGTGGTGTAGTGGCAGCGGGGTTATCGTACATTGTATGCTATCCTGAAGAGATGGGTTTTCAGGTTGGTTTTGAAACTAGTGAGGGTGGCAGAGAGTTTGATGTCTGTTGATAGTGATTTCCAGATTATGGGAGAAGCGCAGAAGAAATCTGGGAAATGGTTGTGTGAGCTGACAAGAGAAGAGCAGAGGGGAAGGTCCTGTGAGGAACCGAGATTGTGTGAGGGGAGGTAACTGAAGATTAAGACATGTATGAAGGGGACAGGTTTTGGAGAGCATGAAGATCATGGTTAGTAACTTGAATTGAATTTGCTGGGCAATGGGTAGCCAGTGAAAGGATTGGCAGAGGTGTAGCGAGGAGAAAGGTGGATAAGACGGGCAGTGGAGTTGAGGATGGATTGAAGTCGAACAAGAGTGCTAGGAAAGGATGTTGCAGTAGTCTGGGCGGGAGATGACAAGGGCATGCTCTAGTAGTTTTGTAGTATTGAAGTTAAGGAATTAGTGGATTCAAGAGATATTTTTCAAGTGGCAGGTGGAGGTAGGGGCTTGGATCTGTGGTTTTGAAAGATAGCCAGGAGTTAAAGGTTATCCCACTGGTGAGAGTGTAGAGTCGTTGAATGTGATAAATAGATCAGGTGAGGGGATAGAGTAAGATGGTGAAAAGATGATAAATTTAATTTTCTCCACATTTAGTTTTAGGAGACAGGAGGAGAAGAAGGAGGACATGGAAGATAGACAGCCTGGGATCTTGGAGAGCAGAAGTGTCACTTTGTAGCTAGAAAGAACTAAATTTATGACCCATAGTCGAAAAGGTTCATAGATTCAGGCACATTATACACTACTAATGCACGCAAAAAAAAGTGGCACCTGGGCTGGGCGCCAAAAATCATACATGTTGCCCCTAGTGTCTGCCTCTGAACACATATAGCCTTAATAGAGAAAAAGTTGGAAATGTCCTCTGGAATCCTAAAAATAGTCTAATTTTTAAGCTTTGTCAATCACTGAGTGTCATATTCAGTGGAAAAATGTAGACCGGAAAGTACTGTCAATAAACCCAAGAGGAAAATCAATATAGATAGAGTGCTTCGGAAAATGGCACAGCGGAGACAGCCATAGTGTGGGCCGAAGCAATAACGGACTGCAAACTCCTATGTCCAATGCTTGAATTCACTATTCTGTTCTAACCCCTCTTAGTGACAAACCCCACTAAAGTATGTATCAGTGGTGATTTTTCTATAAGTACATACAGAAGAAGGATCACCCCCTGTTACTAAGAGGAATATCGTAAAAAGTCAAATCCTATATAACTGGCAGCACCATCACCCTACAAACTCACATCCTAAACTGATGGTCATTAGGGGATTTACTCAACTTGTGACTGTATTTCTGTATTTTGTTGTACAACTTATAGCTCAGTCATTTTTCCACAACATAATTAAAATTGATTTTCCTCTTCAGAGTTCCTGCTGCATATGTGCCCAGACACGAACATCAGGTCAATGATTAACCTGTTGGTTTCCATAGCCACAACTAGAGACTGCACTATACTAGCATGTTGTTGAGCCTCTCTGGATAAACAGGACATCTGCAGGTGCAGCAGGTCCCAAATACAGATTTAAGGAAGCACCAAACCTCAATGAGCTATAAAAGGGGCAACTCATTACAGGGGAAGCTTCGCTCATTCACACACATCTATGAAGATATTTATCAGAAATGGAAATATGTAAGGGGAAAGGAGGAAGCATGGAGGAACACGATTTCTGGAGGTCCTGTCAGTAATCCAATTGAATTCTACAATTATTCTCTCCCCAGCCTGCAATGGTTGATAACAGGGAACAATAGCTTGTTTTAACTGCACAACACTGGTAGACCAAAAACTAATGCGCTAACAGTATGTGTTGTGTTAGATGTCTACAACTCTATAATCATTTAAATGTGTGGCATCCGATTAGCCTTTTTTATAGATTTGGGCACTTGTAGAGGGGATTAGTATTAAGTGGCATTCTAAAAAGCTTTTCAGTAAGTCTGTACTATAAAGTATATAGGAATTTAAGAGTTCCTGCTCACCACAGAGTTTCTCCATGATTTGATAAATCTAGATGTGAAATTAATCAGAGCTGTGTGTAGGTGGCAGATATTTGTGCCGTGCTATCGGATTAGATCCTTTTTAAAAGCTTTCCTACAGTCCTGAGTTTGCTCCCCCAGCTATAATGTATATTGAACTGAATGCAGCCATGTATGCTGAGCACAGGTGCCTACGCTTAATTTGCCGGCAAAAATGGTGCTTATAAAGCCAGGTTTAATGTATGCATTTATTTACAGCCTGGTGCTCGTCAATAGTTTATATACTGATTGCTACAAAGTGTCCTCATGTAAATGGATAAGCAAGGATATGGTAGGTAACATGTGTGTAATACTGCCTCTTACATGTACAGCAGGGAGACAAAGTCAGCTTCAAAATAATATATATATATATATATATATATATATATATATATATGTATATATATATATTATATATATATATATATACATATGTCTGTGACTGTGGACAGAAAGAAAGAAAGTATGAAAACTGTCTAGGTCTAAAAGGGCATGTTCACACGGCTGATTCTGGGACGGATTTCAGCCGTACTGCGCGCCGTATTGCGCTCCAATATGGCTGAAATCCGTCCCAGGCATTACCGTAATCCACAGTTCTCATAGAGTTCTCCCCTCCCCGCTCGGCGTATGCACATGCACATTATCCGGGCGGGATACGCGTCGTGGATAATGGATGTCTATGGGGCCGGCGAGCTGACGCCCCTCTCCCTCCCCCTGCCCCGCTGCACGGCACACGCCGTAATTGCGGGGCGAAATCCGTCCCGCAATTACGGCATGAATAAGCCGTGTGAACTTAGCCAAACTCACTTTGTTGCCCATAGCAACCAATCAGAGCGCCACTCTCATTTTTCCAGAGCACTATATGAAATGAGAGGGGCGCTGATTGGTTGCTGTGGGCAACAAAGTGAGTTTTAGACTTAAACAGTTTTCATACATGTGGTCCATAGTGTTGCCGTAGTGTGTCCTGCATCAGTATGTATACAGAAATACTGCCAGTATGTGTCTGAATGGCCACATCACATCCTAGGGCATTTATGTATTTGGTCTAATCTATTGTATCCAGTCCCAGTTGAGTAGTGTGAAGAGGCCCATTACAGGGAGCCCACCATCCCTGCCTACAGTGTGATTGTAATCAGCCATTACACAATCTTTGTGATGCCACTCTGATGTTGCCAAAGATCCTATAGGCTAATAACACTACACCGCACAACAGCAAAGAGGAGGAGCCATGTATATAGTAAGAAGAGGAGCATGGAGATCAGTGAAAGGGCCACAGCAGCAGTGTTAGGGGATGTTCACACGGCGTAATTTCAGCGCACATTTCGCCGTGTATTTGTGCTCTAATACGAGCGAGATGCGCGACAAAATTACGGTAATCCATAGTTCTCATGGAGAACTATGGATTACACCTCCTCTCCCCGTATTGTACGCACGGGGAGATAAGTGACATGTCAATTATTCGTGGTGAATACGTGCCGCGAGCACCCCCCGCGCCTCGGAAGTACGCACTGATCAGCGTGAGCTCCCGAAGCACACGATCTATTGCATTGTGTACTGTACGTGCTGCAATACATCGTGTGAACATAACCTAAGTGAGGAGCCATAAGCAGTCTATAGGTGACAAAGAAAAACATTAGCCTGGGAACTAATAGTGGAGTTGATTCTTGGTGACCATCAGTGGAGTTTATTCTTGGGGCTTACCAGTGAACTTAATTCTTAGTGCCCAAAAGTGGAGTTAATTCCTGGGGCTACAGTACAAGATTGTATATACTGCACTTGACTAGTTTTCTCTGCTTTTCTCTCTGAAAGGGGCCCAGTGGCCCACTGGGGGCTTTCCTACTCCGATGTAGATCAGTCCAAACCTGGCAGAAGTCAATATGTGAAGGAAGAGGATGTCATGTTAGGTGGTCTTTAAGTGAGAGAGGGGAGGCCATGAGCAGCAATCTATATGTAAGGTGGGATCAGAGTAAATATACCAATTATGGTTAATTCTTTTTTTTCTTTTCTTTTTTATCTTTAAAATGGGAAAAAAGATTTTTTTGAACTTTTAACTTTTTATATCTTTTTGAAAATGAAAAACTTTTATTAACCACTTGCGATTGCTCATAGAATATAAATATTTGAAAGTCTACAAGGGACTCCACAAGGACATTTCTAAACTTCCTTGTAAAGTCTGCAGCTGCATGTACAGTTGAAACCAGAGGATTACATAGACTATATAAAAAGACACATATGCATGTTTTTCTCACTATCTGATATGAAATCAGAATAAACCTTACCTGTTTTAGGTCAATTAAGAACCAAAATTATTTATATTTGCCAAAGGCCAGAATAAAGAGAGTAAGAATTTTTTAAGACGTTATTATTACTTTCTGCAAAGTTAAAAGTTTACATACTTTTCATTAGTATTTGGTAGTATTGCCTTAAAGTGTATGACTTGGGGCAAACGTTTTGGATATCCTTCCACAAGCCTCTCACAATAGTTGGTAGGAATTTTGGCCCACTCCTCCTAACAGAACTGGTGTAACTGAGCCATGTTTGGAGGTCTCCTTGCTCGCACCTGCCTTATCAGCTTTGCCCATACATTTTCAATTGGTTTGAGATCAGGGCTTTGTGATGGCCACTCCAAAACATTGTCTTGGTTATCCTTAAGCCACTTTGTAACCAGTTTGGCAGTATTTTTCAGGTCATTTCCATTTGAAAGGACCATTTCCGCCCAAGTTTTAATTTCCTGGCTGATGCCTTGAGATGTTGCTTCAGTATTGCCACATAATCTTCTTTCCTCATGTTGCCATCTATTTTGTGAAGTGTACCAGTCCCTCCTGTAGCAAAACAACCCCACAACATGATGCTGCCATCCCCGTGTTTCACGGGATGCTGTTCTTTGGCTTCCAGGCTTCTCCCTTTTCAACCAAAGAAAACGATGGTCATTATGACCAAACATTTAAATTTTTAGTTTTCTCAGACCACAGGACATGTGTCCAAAAATGTAGGTCTTTGTTCCTGTGTGCATTTGCAGACATTAATCTGTCTTTTATATGTGTCTTTTGGAGTGATGGATTTTTACTGGCAGAGTGGCCTTTCAGCCTATATTGATGCAGTAATCATTTCACTGTGGATAATGACACAATCTTACTAGCTTCTACTAGCATCTTCACAAGGTCTTTTGCTTTTGTTCTTGGGTTTATATGCACATGGCAGACCAAAGAATAAGCATCTCTGAGACAGAGAACCCGTCTCCTTCCTGAGAGGTATGATGGGTGCACATTCTCATCTTGTTTGTACATGTGTATAATTGTTTGTACAGATGAACGAAGCACCTTCAGGTATCTGGAAATTGCACCCAAGGAGGATCCAGACTTTTTCAAGCCCATAATTCTCTTCCTGATATCTTTGCTGATTTCTTTAAAATTTTGCACGATGTTGCACACAGAAGCAGTGTGTTTCTGGTGTGAATTAAAATACATACACAGGTGTGTCTCTAATTATCTCAGATATTGCCAATAAATAAGAAGCTTCCAAAGACATGTAAACTTTTGACTTTGCAGAAAGTAATAAAAATGTCTTAAAAATTTTCACTCATTTTTCTGGCATTTGGCAAATATAAATAATTTTGGTTCCTAATTGACCTAAAACGGGAAAGGTTTATTCTGATTTCATGTCAGATAGTGAGAAAAACATGCAGATATGTCTTTTTATATAGTGTGTGTAAACTTCTGGTTTCAACTGTATATCATGAAGGTGCAGGAGTATAGAATTGGCTGTCCTGTGGTTCTTTCACAGTAACAGAAGGGCTACTGTAAAAAAGGTATCCCAATGATTACCTGCGATAGAGCTAGGAAACATTATGTAAATGGGCCTTAGTTGGAAACCCTTCTTTAAAAATCCTGCATTTTCCCTGCAGCCAGGGGGTGGGAGTTAAATGAGAACAATGCTTCATCACCCACTCAACAGTGTAGTGGAAAGTAGCAACTGCTACACTTATAGTCAGCACCCGCATCAAAGTGCTATATAAAAATGAACAGTGTGATGTGGCCAGTTCCAAGTGGAAAGTGGAGTCATCTGTCCAAACCCACTCCACTATGTCCTGTGCCCTGTACTTAGCAGTGTGCCAGATGGATATTTATCTATACAGATTGCAGTCATTGTCCTTGGGCAAGAGCTCTGAACTTAAGTGGATGTACTTTCTATAACAGTTACAGGCCTGGGACAAGGTATCTACAAGCAAATATTTTTATCACTTATTTATTAAAGGGATATCTTATTTCATATCAACTTTTAAATGATTTTAGAAGAGATTATACATTTTCATCATATTAATATACACTACTCACAAAATGTCTTGTTTTTTTTTTTTTTAAATGATCTAAATGAGACCATCTCTTAACTTTAGAATGCACATGTCCAACTGTTCAGTGTTGCACAACTTGCTGATCTCTAACAAGGAGCTTAATGGCAAAAGTCACAACAAGTGTTTGATCCTTGAATCGCCCAACAAATTTAGAGGATCAATCTAAATTTGGGATTTAAACAGTCCTCCTCATCATGCTGTTCACAATTTGACAACACCTTACAATTGTTCAACAGTACCTTGTCATGGCGAGGCTTTAAGCAGGATTCTCTCAGACAGAAGTGGCCACTGAGCTTGGAGTGTCATAGAGGGGCATCAGCAGGTTGCAACAGAGATGCAGAGAGACTGTAAGAATCACAGAAAAGCAAAGAAGTGGACATCCTTTGGCTACATCACACACTGACGACCGCTTCATTGTAAGCAATACCTTGTGGAACCAGATGATGAATGCCACATAACTGCAGGCAGGTTTAAGGAAGGTGAAAGGCACCCAAGTGTCAGACCATTTGTAACCATTTACATTTGCATGGTCTGCATGCTAGTCGACCAGCAAGGGCCATGAAGCATCTACACTGGCCGAGGGACCCGTGGTTCTCAGAGCTGTTCAGTGCTGAAAACTATTCACTCTGAGCAGAAATTATGGCCACCAACAATGCTGGAGACGTCAAGGACAGCACTATGCATCAACCAGGTCAGGTACCCTTTCCGGTCATCTAGCACACAGACTTACATCATCAGCCAAATATCCCTAACTTTTTATGAGTAGTGTATATCAAGATTTCTCTCACTCTAAGACCCCTTTTTATAAAAAAAAGAAAAAGCTTGATATTACCAATTAACTGTAATTTATGAAGACGGTGGAGTCAGAATGAAGAAATATAGAGTATTCAGAATCAAAGTCGAAAGTTTGGATCCCTGTCTCCGTTAATAGAATCGTAATGTATGAAATATTTAAACGTTTGTCCTTTGCAAAACCCCTTTTCCTGTTCCCCTAAAAGACTTTTGGAACTAATACTGTAATTAGGCTTAAAGGGGTTGTCTCACTATGAAGATCATAGTTGAAAATGTGGGGACCAAAAAATCTAAGGATGTACGTCCTTGGTTTACTATTGGCAAAATGCTACGGTTTTAGAGAACGGGCTAGTTTACTTGTGCTTAGCAACGGTGTTTTTGTTTACTGGTTAGGGAAGCATTCTCCTGCCCCGGTCGTGCACATGCAAAGGAAAGGCAGTTAAGAGGAGGGGCAGGGATTGTTTTATTGGCAGGGAAGGAGGAGAAGCAGTGAGAGGACATGCAGGGGGTTGTGTGTATTGTATCCTCTTCACTCTTCTCCTCCTTGCCTGCCAATACACACAAACCCTGCCCCCCTCTTCACGCCTTCCTTTGCATGTGCACGACCTGGGCAGACAGAATGCTTCCCTGACCAGTAAACAAACACCTTTGCTAAGCACATGTAACCCCAGCCCGTTTCTCAAAAACCCCGTAGCACTTTGCCAATAGTAACCAATGACGTACATCCTTAGATTTTTGGTCCCCACATTTTCAACTATAATCTTCGTAGTGAGACAACTACTTTAACAATTTACTCTAAAAGTTTCATCATATAGTTGACACCAAGGTAGGGTACCATATTTAACATTTAGGCAGGTGTGGAAAAATGCTGCAAAAGTGTTGCCAATCATATGCCTTCCGTCAATGAAGTATCTTATTGGCTTCAAACATGCAAGCAATGTCATAATCTTCAGCCTGAATAATATGGCCCTTACAGAGCTCTGATCTCAACATAATCTGGGATTACATGAAAAGACAGAAGGATATGACAATCTACATCCACTGAAGATCCGTGGTAACTGTCTGGAACAACCTCCCTGCCACGTTCCTTCTAAAACTGTGTACAAGTACCTATTGAATCTGGTGCTGTTCTCGATGCAAAACATGGTAGCACCATTTGATTTTGATTTATCATTTGTTCAGTTACTTTGCAGTTTGTTCATTGAAAAAATAAACTGTTAAATGCTGCATTTTTCCACACTTGCCTAAAACGTCTGCAGAGTACTGTACATAAATTTAGCCAGCTATAAATTGAACACAATAGGAACTGTATAAATTTGAAAGCAGCATAATCAGCTGCAAGGGACCGTTATGACAATGTCACAGCAAGCAGGGAAAGCAATTCCATGCTGGTCCTTCCACCATTCAGACTCTACAGCTCTTGGGCTTCCTGCCTTAATGCTAAGTAATTGACTGTATAAACTGTACTAATGATTTTCTTGGCTCACAGATGCTGGTAAGAATAGCCAAAGAGACTAGAATACCATTGAGAGGTCTTCTACAAGTGGCATACCATATGGCACCCAGCTGTACATAAATTACCTATTGAAGAGCAAAGTGTTTCCAAGGTCTTATGTCTTACCTAAATAGTATTAAACCCTGCTACTCTTCTGCAATCACATAAACTACATTAGATTCAATATTTGTAATATCATTAGAAATATATTCATTTGCATTCAGTGCTATACATATAATTATTTCCACTCATATTATACAGAGCCAGGAGCTAGTTGCAGGAAATGTTAAAAATACAGTTATGAATCCATATACACAATGGATTTGTTCCTACAAAATCGCTGAGAGAAGACTCTGAACAATGAAGTAGTGTTATATATGTATAATCAGACAGTGGGTGCTAATGATCACCTTTCTGTCCCTGAGAGAATGAGAGGTATGATCGTTCTCGTTTGACAATGAAATGACAGAGTCAGTTACATGCTACAATGTTCATGAATCATTTCAGTTCTGATACAGTGTTACTGACTTCATGATGCTACAATATAGGAATTTGTTATTCACACTCAGATACTTGTATATCAAACACTAAAGAGAACTTGTCAGTGGAGCAGGCCCATCTATATTAAAGGGGTTGTCTCACTACAATGATTGCTTTTTATATTAAAGATCTTGTAAAAACAAGTCACTTTCCAATCTATGTCTATTAACAGTATCCTACCTATTCCTAGATATCCCCTCCTGTATGGGCTGCATCAGCTCCTCAGGTCACTATAGCTACAGACCTGTTCAATCTCTTCTGATAGGCTGTCTTCACTGGATGCTATAGCTACAGACCTGCCTTCTACTGCAGCCTAGTGGAAGCCAGTAAACACGCCCCTGAATTCAAAATTCAACCAAGAAAACAGGACTGAGGTAAGATAAATCAATGTAGTGAGACAACCCCTTTAAAATCTCTTACAAATACCCTAATAGCTCCGAATTATAGGGCATGATTGCTCTCAACAGACAGCGCTAATATATCAGCCATTCAACAGAGCTTAGTAATAGGCATGTGCTATACTATGTTGCTAACCCTTAGAACTTAAAAGCAGATCACTTCTACTGTCTCCAGGATTAACGCTGGTAATTGCTTGTCCTCTTGGTGAGCCCCATTAGCCACTCAGCAGTAGTAACACAATTACTGCAGCCCTGGGAAAAGTGTAATTTCATAGAAATGGAGGGGCTCCCATCCTTTGGTCCCTCAATCGTAACATAAACCTGTTCTGCCTACAATATTAGATTCAATGTGCTGCCTTTTGCAAATACATACCTTGATCTAATAGAACTTATCTAATGACATGAAAAGTGAGTATCCACCATCAAACAGCATTGTTATTTTGTAATTTAATGTAATGTACATTTTGTAATGTAATGGAATTTAATGTAACAAAACTTTCACTTGACACTTGACGTATGGTACCATGATGCAGCAAACTTTAAGTTGACAGTTTAATTGGGATGTCAATTTAAAGGGATTAACTAACCGTCGGAAAAAGGAAAATAAAAAGAGCAGAAAATGTAATAAAATAAGAAAAAAAACCTCTACTTACCTCTCCAATCCCACCTGGTCTTTGTTGACTAGCAGCTGGCACATAATCGCTGCCACCAATTAGTGGCCGCATACCATACTACTGGTATCAATGCTGATTGACCACAGTGGTCAAGTGTTGGCTGCTGGTAAAAAAATATTTATGGAACTGCCAGATAGTTTAGGCTGAATCACAGCGAAACAACACCTTTTAAGATTTCTAGTTCATAGATAGTAGCGAGTTAAATGGTAAGTTAAAGTTTGGTACACCTGTAGGTTTAATTAGGCCTGTCAAAATATTCTGTCCAAAACTGAGTTTTCATTCAACCACCTGTATTGTTTTCTGTACTAATTGGGCTTTATTGCTTTTGTGTATGTAGCCTTCCTCTCTGCAGCTGAGTTGAGCTGCAACATATAGGGCGACATGTATGTAAGGGGCTGCACCAGTAGTCTGGGGTGCTTTTAGCCCAAAAACTGGCACAGCCCTGTTCTGTAGATGTATAATCAGGCGCAATCCAAAATTAGGTGCATTATGCGGAGACCGTGGCACTTTGTAATGAGCCTGAGATCGGGTGCGTTCTGGAGGTGTGTCGCACCACAACAGTATGATTCTACACATTTATGACTAGGGGACGGCAAAACTGGGCGCACTGAGCCTGAGTTGTGGTAGTGGAACTAAAATACGCTTGTATGTATGACCTGCACAAGAACAGGTTCATACATTCTAGCACATTCTATACTACCTTAAAGCTATTTAGACTGGCCTGTCAGCCCCAACATTCATACATGTCCCCCTATGTGCCTAGATCATAAATTTCGTCCATACTGTTTTAAAATGAATACACATGGGATGAATTTACTGCAAAAATGTTGAACAGAAAATTGCCAGATAAATCTGCACATCAAAATCTACAACAGATTTTGTTGACTATGGTGCACGTTTTACCCCATTTATTTTAAAAAAAAATTAAGTCAACAACATAAATTGACATACTTGCTGCAAATATTAAAATTGCACAGCAGGTAAAAAAAATAAAAAATTCTGCCACATGGGAAATTCCTATACACATGGCTGGTACTGTAATCTAATGTTAAAAAAACAAAGCAAATCAGTCCTGTGTGCATTCACTTTAAAAGGATAAGCAGTATCCTTAACTGTGCACAATGCACATTGAAAGTTTAGGGATACAGGACCAAATGAGTGTGGCTTCAAAGGGTTCCCCATGAAAAGCCAAATATCTTTGCTCACCTGATCTCCTGGGCTAGACACAGAGTTGTTTTGTGTCAAGATAAACAGAGCTACTACAGAGCTTCTTGTCATCAAACAACTGATGTACAACTCAAAGTAGGTCACAGAAAATGTAATGAAAATATGTTATGATTAACTGTGAAAAATTATATAATATTTTGGGACTGATTTATCAATACTGTTTATCTCTTAGACAGTGTAAAGTTAGACCAGATAGTGTTACATAGGGCGAACTGGTGCTGACATCAATTCTACCTCTGTTTTTAATAGTGTAATATTCAAAAGTATGAATGAAAGTGTCTCAAAGCACTGTATAAATGTGTCCTGTTCTACGACAAAAGTAGTCTCAGCCAGGACACTTTGGCGCTGGTATGGATTTTTATGACAGCTGTGCTCTAAACTTGGGCGCATTTTTGGTGCATCATACAATTTTGGCACAACAAAAGTGTTGTGTCTGGTGTAGACTGTACCAAGTTTAGGGGTAGAACTATTCATACATAGATAGAACAGGGCTACTCTAAGGGAGACATTTATGAACGGGTTTTTCACCCTTTTCTGGCGTATAAAGTGAGCAGTCTACGATGTCTAATGCACCTAATGAATGTGTTAGGCACATTGTTCATAAGACTCAACACTTTCTAATGCGCCTAACATGAAGGGGTGTTCTGAGGTCGCACCACACTCGTAATATTAGACACATACAGGGGCATAACTACCGGGGAAGCAGAAGACGCAGCTGCCCCGGGGCCCGTGCTCTTAGGGGGCCTGACGCAGCTGCTACCGCGTCCGCTACCCCGGTAATGCCACTCCTGGGCCCACCGGCAGTAAACTTAACAGTTCACTGCGGCGGGCGCAGAGCTGTGGGGCCGGCGCATGCTTGCCTCTGAACGCCCGGGCCATCTGAACTGCCGGTGGTGGCAGAACGGAGCGACGCTCCACTCTGCTACTTCCTCTGCCGGCTCTCACTGATCACGTGGGCAGCGCGATTACGTCACATGATCGCACTGCCCGCGCTGATCACAACGGCCGGAGTGCAGCACATCGAGGGTGCATGGACGGAGGTAAGTAAGTGATTTCTTATTTTACCTGCCCTGCCTGCCTGTATATATAGCCCACCCTGCCTGCCTATATAGCCCATCCTGCCTCCCTATATATCCCAGCCTACCTATATATCCCACCCTGCCTGACTATATACTCCAGCCTGCCTATATAGCCCACCCTGCCTCCCTATATACCCCTGGCTGCCTATATAGCCCACACTGCCTGCCTATATAGCCCACTCTGAATCTGTATATACCCCAGCCTGCCCATATAGCCCACCCTGCCTGACTATATACTCCAGCCTGCCTATATAGCCCACCCTGCCTCCCTATATAGCCCACCCTGCCTATATAGCCCACCCTTCCTGACTATAGAACCCACCCTGCCTCCCTATATACCCCAACCTGCCTATATAGCCCACCCTGCCTCCCTATATACCCCAAACTGCCTATAAAGCCCTGCCTGCCTGCCTATATAGCCAACCCTATATACCCCAGCCTGCATATATAGCCCGCCCTGCCTCCTTATAAACCCCAGCCTGACTATATAGCCCACCCTGTCTCCCGATATACCCCTGCCTGCCTATTGAGCTCACCATGCCTGCCTATATACCCAACCCTGCCTGACTATATAGCCCACCCTGCCTATATAGCCCACCCTGTCTGACTATATAGCCCAACCTGCCTGACTATATACCCCCGCCTGACTATATACCCCTGTCTGCCTGTATATATAGCCATCCCTGCCTGCCTTTATACCCCTGCCTGCCTATATATAGCCCACCCTGCATGACTATATACACCTGTCTGCCTGTATAACCCTCCCTTAGCCTGCCTATGTAGCCCCCCTAAAGCCTGCTTGTATAGCCCCTATAGCCTCCCTAAAGCTTGCCTACCTATATAGCACCCTGAAACCTGTCTGTCTACTTATATGGGACCCCTTTAGCTACCTAAACCCTGCCTACCTACCTATATGGCCCCCTAGTAGCCCCTACCCCCTTTCTACCTGTATGTCCACCCTATAGCAACCTAAACCATGCCTGTCCTACCTATTTAGCCCCCTATAGCTATATAAATTCTACATGCCTACCTATATGGCCCCTATAGCCCCTAAAGCCTGCCTTTTCATTTGGTCCCCCTATCCTATTACCTACCTGTCTACCTATGTAGGCCCCACCTATAGCCTATTACCTGGACCACCTACAGCTACCTGAGTGGTCACCTACTGCATAGCCTAACTACCAGGTGGCCTAATACTGCCTAACCTATTGCCTAATCTACCTACCTGTAGTCTACCTACCTAATTGAGACTGCCTACACTGCCTACCTACCTAGGACTACCTACCGGGGGCATATACCCCCTACCTACCTAAGTCTACAAACCTACCTACCAGGCCTACCAACCTATCTAAGAGGCCCCTCCCTCTATATGATTCGGGGGATACAGGCCATTTTAACACAATCCCCAGGGGAATTTCTCTGTACCCCCCTTTCTAGAACGGACCTTTAAGCTATGGCCTGTACCCATTCTCCCACCCCTGGATTTTTTTGTACAGAAGGTGGGGGACGGGGGCGGGTGCGGGAAAAGGAGGATCTAATATATTTTGTCCAAATCAGCAGGGGGAGGGGTACCGGGAAAGTCTCAGGGTGGTTGGGGGACCGATGCAAAACAAAAGAAAAAGTCAATGACTCATCAAGAAATGTCACCTTGACACAAGATGTAACTGCATAATCACTTATATTTTGCAAGTCCTGTGACACTGGTCTACCACTATATGTCACTGAAGGAGGTTACACACAGTTTGGGGTGGGACACCTGTGACACTAGTAAAAACCCACATAGGGTAGTAATATTGATCTTTTTCATTAAATAAAGGGGTATTATCACAGTTGTGGTAATTTTTGTGGTGGGCCCTTTTGCGGAAATCCTCCATAGTATTAACTTATTGAAAAAATTTTAATGGTAAGTGGAATATTGTGGCAGCTAGATGGTGATTTTTGGTAGGTTTTCATCCTTGTACTATCTAAACGCATGATTTAAGAGGTACTGGTAAAAAATCGGGGGCGGGGGTGGGGGGGTGGCCATCCAAAATTTTGCTTTGGGGCCCATCTTTTCCCCAGTTACCCCTTGGGCACAAAAATGAATATGGTTTGGCAAAACAAGTGCATTACTGCTCAAACGGCAACCTATTTCAAAGGGGGTCCGACCTTAGGAGTCAAAAGGACAGATTGCCATTAGGGCAAAAAATGTCCCTTATTTCTCAGCTTACACCAGAACATTAGTAAAAAGTAATTTATGATAATTATCAAACTATATAAAATTAAATAATTTAAATTTAATAAAACATTTGATCATATAAAATTAATATAAAATGTATAATATCCCAAAAATATAAAAATATCTCCTATAAAATGTATTTAAATTTAATAGAATCTAAATTAATTTTACATTAAATAACCCACTGATGTTGTTGTTCAAATTTTACAATTACTAATTCTTACTACATTATATTTGAACTTTATTTTTGCTGCTCTCCCCCCTTTTAAATTTCTACATACAGCAAGAGCCACACAGCACAGTAATTGCTGGACCTTTTGGTCCACCAAGCAGATCATACCATATTTTTCTAGTCACTGTCATGCTATTCTAATGACTTCTCTTTTATTTTCAGTCTATCTATAGCCTTTATACATGTTAGACGCATTACTAATGCATCTGTTTCATAAAGCGCCTAACACATAGGCGAGGTGTGTCGAACTTTAGACTCCATTTAAAATCGCACAAAAACCACTTTCATACATTCAGGTGCATTATGCACTGAAAACAAGACTCGACAATTCACTTCAAAGCGCCTTCTTTCATACGTGCGTCCCTAAGTGCACCAAAATTTCAGCGCATTTTTTGGCGCATGGTCTTTATGTCACACCCCTTTCACAGAGACACTGTCCCTTTTGTCGGACAAGTGCAGCTTGCAAGGTTGGTGTTCTTTTCTTTCTTTCTCTCTGGATAATGGAGGGATTTCCATGTATTGTATTGCCCTTTATGCAGTGGTGTGCCACTGGTAATGGTGTGCGTGTGTGTATATGTATATATATATATATATGTGCCGCAACCCTGCCAGTGGCACCCAGGTTCACATTGTGTTTTTTCAGGGGTGTTTTTTTGTGCAGAACTATACGTTGTATTTGGCATTTATTGCTTTTAATCTATATAGGGAGGAAGGGATGCCTCCATTTTGGTTTCCTGCACCCCACCCACTTTTCACAGGCTGTTATTTGAGTGCAGCTTGCAAGGTTGGTGTTTTTTTCTTTCTTTCTCTCTGATAATGGAGGTCGGTTGACCCAATGAGAGGCCTGAAATTGGCTCTAGTGAGAGGTAAAGATAGCGTAGGACCACCCACCTGAGATTACGTTGTAAGTTCTGGGTGGCTTAAGCATTTTTTGATCAAAAACATGTGAACTAAGAATCTCAAAGTTTGTTTTTTTTGTCGGACAAGACACAATAGTGTCTAGAAACTGTCTAGTAACTGTCTAATAAATATGTATGTTATTATTTTGGCACAATTGCATCAGAATTCTGGTGCAACTGCCTTGATAAATGTGCCTTATTATATGGAAAATATCTTTCCCATTGGACAACCAGGGGAACTGTAAAAGCCTACTATATACTCAATAATAAAGTATAGAAACTGCTTTCACAAGTAGCAGTAACAGGCAGCTGGTAATACATCATTTAATTCTATGTTTATGCATATCTAAGCACTGTCCGCTATATAGATATACTAAAAAATTAATAGGCACAGAGTGTCTGACCTAAAATTGAAATGGGGTTAAAAGGTGGATATCCACTTTAAATCAGTATTATTGTTATACTAGATTCACACACCGAGGTCCGGCAGCATGTGGTCAGTTGATGTATTAACCTACAGCTCTCAGCATCCTTAGCAGCCCAGTATATGCCTTGCACATATCAATGCTTGTACATCTGTGTAGTCTGCTTGCTTTTGAGCTTCAGACCAAAATGCCCAACTGTATAAGGCATCCAAAACAAACCTCTTTATAAGTGCAGTTGAATCTTTCAATACTGCTTGTATGATTATATCGACTGGAGCAGTGACTTTGATCCTGCACACAGGAGATATATTATGTGCTGAGCAACCTTGGGCATTTTCCTTTCTCCCTTTGATAATGACAAGATAAACCATTGCATTTCAAAGCAGCAGATGCTGGTGATTATCATATTGCTGGTACGAAACAAGCCTTTGTTAAAGCCACTAGAACAAGGCAATTTATTGCTTTGCTGACTGCTTTGAATCTTTTGCTTATATTTACGGACAAAGACGAGATAAATATATTTCTTTCCATAGATCTATAGATTGCAGTCCAGGTAATAATAGCAAAAGTCTATATTTGGAACGGAAGAACATATTTTCAGAGCCAACAGCATATCTACAAACACAGCTTTGGACTTCAAACATAACTTTGTACACATGTTATAGGTTAAAAATGGAGGTGCAAAGATAAGTTTTGTCAGTTTGTTTCACAGATGTGATTCCATGATGATTATATTTGGTAAGTTAAGTAGCATTGTATTGGATGATTATTAAGGAAAAGTAAACCTGATACTGCATGTGCAATAATAAAGACTGGTGTCAATTTATTTAAAGGGGTGATTCCAAATCACTCTTAATGGTAGCTGGTAGAATTAAGAAAAGTGTAAGCCAGGCGGCATATAATACCTGCAATGAGGAGGTTTCCATTACTCCTCTGTAACTTGCATCCACATACACAGCAGGAACATATATTTAAAACATCCATTTATTGATATTTCCTTTAAAATATATATAACTTCTCTTGTGCACATAGTGCCATTTGCATTTAGAGGATAGAAATGCCGCGACCGACAGCAGACGTTTCGGGGATGCTCCTCCCCTTTCTCAAGCACCAGAAAGGGGAGGAGCATCCCCGAAACGCCGTGCACGTTCACTTCGGCCCGACCTGTCTGTGCATCGCTCCACGATTTCCCTCCAGAAGCGGAGGGTTTGGAGTTTCACACTGTTGGACTTTCTGTCTGCTGCCGGTCGCGGCATTTCTATCCTCTAAATGCAAATGGCACTATGTGCACAAGAGAAGTTATATATATTTTAAAGGAAATATCAATAAATGGATGTTTTAAATATATGTTCCTGCTATGTATGTGATTCCAAATCAGCCATTTATGATATATCAATAATATATAAAAGTAGAAATTATATATACCTTTCCAATAATTTTCTTTCTATTCTCATATACCGCAGGTTCTTATTGACATGAACAAGGATCCCACACCCAATAGTTGAACATAAAATATAATGTTCAGGCAGCGTAAAAATAAAGTTCTACACAAGTATCATTATTGATCATGTAATCACATAAGATACTGTATATCGTAATTTACATAACCTGCGGTTCCATTGAAGTCCCACACTGCAAGCGATTTCAACATGAATGTCCTTAGCGAGGTAACATTATAGAGTCCAATTAGTTCTAGGAAGCGGGTCTCGTAAGCTATCCTCTCTCGCCAGATCAGAGCAAGTGGCTGCCTCTCACATGGAGAGAGAGGATAATTTATGAGACCCGCTTCCTAGAACCAATTGGACTCTATAATGTTACCTGGATAAGGATAGAAAGGGAAGATTTCTCCTTAGGGAGAGCGCCTATATAGGCGTGTGGAGATTCGAAATTGCCTTTTTGCACTCCAAGAAGCATCTGCAATATCACAAGGCATAATGGGAAAGGAGCTGGGAAGCTCTAGCCGCCCTCTGTTGGATGTAACAAAACCTCAATTTGCCCTTTTGACCCACTGGGTCTTTGGAAAGCAAGAAGGGGTATTTAAACCAAGCCAGCATCACCCATCTGTATACAGCCATTTCGGGGTTTTGCCCCTCATCAGTACAGAGCAGAGTGATCTGGCTTGGTTGAGTGGGAGGCAATGAGTGGCTCAGAAAGGGAAGATCTCTCCTTAGAGAGAGAGCTTACATAGGCATGTGGAGATTCGGATAAGGACATTCATATTGAAAATCGCTTGCAGTGTGGGACTTCAATGGAACCGCAGGTTATATAAATGACTAAACTTACTAAAACTAAGGAAGCACTTTATTTGTACTCGACCTGAACATTAGTATTCAAGTATATCGATAAGATATGTCATAAATGTCTGCTAGGACCTTGATAAGGGGCATCCAAATGTGCGGGATGAAGAAGAGATCGCTCTTGCACAGCACCATACATTCTGGTTTTGTGGGCGTTCTGATTACTGCCAAGCTTTACTAGAAAATCCCACTGAAATCATTGGAGAGTGCCCAGCGTGACATCTTCTCTGTTTCAGAGGTGGAAACCCACCCATCAGACTTTTGTGGCTTGGACTGCCATAAATAATTTCAGAGCCCCACAGAGCTGAAGCATCTGAGCCCTCCAACCATTAACAGTTCTTATCTTACACCAGTCCCCTTTTGCTTTTTATTTGATCAGGGTCCTGGACAAGAGCACTGCCAATACTGCCCTCATAGTGCCTTTGTTTATGGCATATCCTATCTATATGACATAAATGTCTGAGATAGGAGCTCCCCTTTATAGGTTATGTATGCACAATGATGCATCATTTTGGATTAAAAAAAAAAAATTATCTAAGAAATTTTATGCCAGAATCCTCCTTACATTGGAATCTGATGTTCACTTTTGCTTGGACCCACTAAGGCGTTGGCTCTGCCTCATCGCACTTTCACTGGAGGATTCATTATTGGACTTGAGTGAGCTGACTATTGTTCTTTCTGTTTAATTATTGCTACTTATCCAGCTGTTTTAGTTTATTGTTTTAGTTTATTGTCATTAGGTGGTGGGGCACCATCTCATCTTGCGATGGGGCCCTATGAATCCTAGTTACACTCCTGCTGAATCCTCCCTTTTACAGTTGGGTTCCACAATATTAGAGGTCATGCATGAGAGCTGCTGTAACAATGACATATTGCGTATCCAATCACTTTGCAAATGACCTACTAATTTCTAAATCTGCAGCAGTAATATACAGTTGTGCTGAAAAGTTTACATACCCCGGCAGAATTTTTGCTTTCATGGCCTTTTTTCAGAGAATATGAATGATAACAAAAAAACTTTTTTCCCACTAATGGTTAGAGGTTGGGTGAAGCCATTTATTGTAAAACTACTTAGTTTTCTCTTTTTAAATCATAATAACAATGACAACCAAAAACATCCAAATGACCCTGACCAAAAGTTTACATACCTTGGTGATTTTAGCCTGATAACATGCACAGAAGTTGATACAAAGGGTTTGAATGGCTACTAAAGGTAACATCCTCACCTGTGACCTTTTTTTCCCCTTGTAATCAGTGTGGTGCATAAAAGCTGAGTGAGTTTCTGGGATCCAGACAGACTCTTGCATCTATCATCCAGACACTGACATTTCTGGATTCTGAGTAGTGTTGAGCGATTACGTTGGCTATCGACATCGGGCGATAGTCGATAGTCGGCCACCATCGATAAGGTTTTTCGATAGTGACAGTTGATTATGAGCGATGATCATTAAAGTCTATGGGAGACAACAACACCTTCATTCTTACACCCAAACAGGGCTGGAGAAGCTGGAATTAACATCCACAACAGTCAAATGGATACGTGCTACATCCTTAGGCAACACACTTAGGTTATAAAAGGGCCCACAGGAAAAAAAACACACACCTTCACTATCCCTGTCTTGTCCCAAACACCTGACCCTTAAACCTGCATCACCCAAAAATTTAAAAAAGTGCCAGAAGGCAGTATGATTGAACCATCATCTTACTTGAACTGGACATTGAATATCCCTGCCTGGAACGCAGCATGAGCCCCAAACCTGCATGACCCCCAGTTTTAAAAAAGTGCCGGAAAAAAAGGAGTTTTTCCCAACCACCTTTTTTAGTTTCACTGGACATTGACTATACCTGTCCTGGGCCACAGCATGAGCCCCAAACCTGCATGACCCCCACATTTAAAAGTGCACGGAAAAAGGAGTCTTTACAACCACCATTTTAGTTTCCACTGGACATTGACTATACCTGCCCCAGGCCACATCATGAGCCCCAAACCTGCAGACCCCAATTAAAAATGCGGGAAAAAAGGAGTCATTTAACCCCCACTTTAGTTGAACATGACATTGACTATACCCTTCCTTGGCCACAGCATGAGCCCCAAACCTGCATGACCCCCACTTTTAAAAAGTGCCGGAAAAAGGAGTCTTTCAACCACCATTTTAGTTTCACTGGACTTTTGACTATACCTGTCCAGGCCACAGCAATGAGCCCCAAACCTGCATGACCCCAGTTTAAAAAAAGTGCGGGAAAAAGGAGTCTTTCAACCACCATTTTAGTTGAACTGGACATTGACTATACCTGTCCTGGCCACAGCATGAGCCCCAAACCTGCATAAACCCCCACTTTTAAAAAAGTGCCGGAAAAAGGAGTCTTTCAACCACCATTTTAGTTTCACGGGACATTGACTAAAACCTGTCCAGGGCCAAAAAGCATGACCCCAAACCTGCATAACCCCCAGATTTAAAAAGTGCCGGAAAAAGGATCCTTTCAACCACCATTTTAGTTGAACTGGACATTGACTAATGCCTGTTGTGGACCACAGCATTAAACCCCAAAACCCGCAGATCCAGCTGACGAGCTGATGACACATTTGTGGCCGTCACGGGAGGACGAAGGAGGTAAGACGGGCTAGATGCAGGTTGCATTAACCACTGAAGGACAGATTGGCGACGATGTTCGTTACTTAGATTCAGGGTTCTTTATAGTTTGAGCTTTTCTGTGTTCGCCCGCGGACCCCCCCCCCCCCCCCCCCCCCCCCCGCTCCCCCCGTGACTTTACAGAGGTAGATGCTGATTTAAAATTCTCTAGCTAACTACATAAAATTTTAAAAATTCTCTAATCTAACTAAATTGGAAGGATCACAGCTAATAGTAGAGGTTTCTCTGTGCAGAAATAGTCTAATTTCGCTGAGCTGTTTTGGCCACAGGCAGAGCGCACCCCCTATTTCCCATGAGACGCTGAGAGACACTGAGGCTGAACAGGAAACGCTGTTCTATGTAATATGAGGTCATGTGATTTTTCCAGCCAAATCGCAACCAACACATCCCAGTCAGACGTCGCACACACATCTCACCCTGCTCTATTCTGTAATCTGATTTGCTGGCCCCAAAATTACAGGAAGCGCCGAAAATGGCACGATCTTAATAGATGATGCACAGATTTTAACCTTAATTATTGCATGATCGAAAATTTCGATCACCATAAAAACCTTGCCGATTTCAACTTTGTCGATAAAAATCGCTCAACACTAATTGTGAGTCATGAGGAAAGCAAAAGAATTGTCAACGGATCAATGGGAAAAGGTAGTTGAATTGTATAAAACAGGAAAGGGATACAAAAAGATATCCAAGGAATTGATAATTTCAGTCAGCAGTGTTCAGACTGTGATTAACAAATGGAAAATCAGGGACTCTGCAAGAAACAAACCACGGTCATGTACAGTAGACCAACAAAAATTTCGGCCACAACTGCCAGGAAAATTTTTCGGAATGCAAAGAAAAACCCACAAATAACATCAGCTGAAATACAGGACTCTCTGAAAAATAGCGGAGTGGCTGTTTCAACATACACAATAAGGAGGCACTTGAAGAAAAATGGACTGCATGGTCAAGTCGCCAGAAGAAAGCCATTACTGCGTAAATGCCACAAAGTATCTCACCTACAATACACCAAACAGCAAACCTCAAAACTTCTGGAACAAGGTAATTTGGAGAAGAATGGGCAGCTTTACCATCTGAGAAAATAAAGAGCCTCAACTACCAGAAAAGACTTCAAGATGTCATTGATGTTAGAGGGGGCAATATACGGTATTAAGAACTGGGGTATATGAACTTCTGATCACGGTCATTTGGATGTTTTTGGTTGTCATTGTCATTATGATTTAAAAAGAGAAAACACAGTAGTTTGACAATAAATGGCTTCACCCAACCACTAATCATGAGTGGGAAAAAGTTTTTTTGTTATCATTCAAATTCTCTAAAAAGGGCCAAGAAAGCAAAAATTCTACCGGGGTATGTAAACTTTTGAGCACAACTGTATATTATGTCACATTTTAAAAAAATTAACAACTGGATATTCTGCCATATTGGTTGTTATTTTTGCAGCAGTGGGGAAGATTTACTATTTCAAATGTGCCAGACGTATGGCTCAATTTGTGCAATAAAAAAAATGATCCTAGAAACTTTGTACCACTTTTATTATGTGTTTTAGACACTTTTTGTGCCTCATTTGACATGGAAGCGTGACTCATCAGTATATCGGCTTGGCTTAACACAAAGGAGACATCACTAATAGGTGATATGTGAAGTTGTACCAATCTTATCATACAGCATGAGCCACTGAGATAAATTTAGTGCATTTTTAGACTGCTTTCACCTAAGTTTACACCAGGTATTAGTATTAGATATTAATCTCTACTACATGATGACACTAGTCTATTACTATTCTGCTATGCTACTTCTTACTCTACGTACCAGTATGTCATTTCACCATCTATCATACTTTAGTCCAATGTCTTGCCCAGTGTGATAATACAGCTAATAACTTAGAAATGGGTGTCATACAAAACTGAAGAATCAGACCATTGTGGCTTCTTATTTAGGATTCTAATATTATAAAGAAGACTTGCCGACTGCAGAGTGAACAAGACATCTTCCTATGGATTTCCAATACTTTAATACTTGATGAAACATCTGTTTTACTTTAAACAATTTTCCCTTACATTTCATAATTCATTAATTTAAAAATCCAAGAGTGGAATGTATGATTAAGCCATAACACCAATAACATGTACCATCTTTATTCTAATACAAGGTTATTTTAGCACTATACATGTAAGGACTACGAAATCAGTTATACATCTTCTATCTCTGAATGATAAAATGCATAGGAGTATGCCCTACCCATGGTGCAATTGTGATGCAGCATAACCAGTGAGTTCGGCGACGGTCATGAGGGGCGCGGTGGAGTTATGAGGTTACTTACGTGCCTACTGTGTCTCACAAGATAAAGCCCTGGCAAAGCATTTTATTAAAATACAGACATCAATATCAATGTAGAAAGCAATTGATCAATAACAAGAAAACAATCTTTGTAAGTAAAAAAATAAGATAAAATAAATTATATCATAATGTAGGGTTAAATGGGTCAGCATAAATCATTCTACAGAGGTGGATAACCATCCCCATTCCTCAAGAACCAGTAATGAGCCAGTGTGGTACAATATAAAGTAAGGGCTTTGGATTTCTATGCTATAATCAGTATTTGTAGACTGGGCTTAATAATAACTACACAAAAATAAAGGGATCCTCTATCTATTATTTTTTTTGCACAAATATATTGGGCCTCATGTATGAAAACGATCCAGGTCTAAGACTTTCTTTGTTGCCCGTAGCAACCAATCAGAGCCAATCATACAGTGCTCTGAAATAATGAAAGGGGAGCTCTGGTTGGTTGCTATGGACAACAAACAAAGTCTTAGACCCAGACAGTTTTCATACCTGTGCCCCATAGTTCATGTTGGTTTCAGTTCTCTCAAGCCTGATTGCCCCTCATTTATCCTTTGTGTAGTGGCAATTCTGGAGGCTGGTTGCTAGGGAAGTACAGCTTATAGGAATTTTCCCACCAAAAAGTTTAATGGTATAACGCTAGTATATGCCATTAAATTCTGCTGGTTGAGGGTCGGAACAGCACCTATCTTGGGAATGGGCCCCTGAAAGTTTTGCTTCAAAATGAAGAGTCGGTCACCCTTGCCCATGACTCTCATTTCTGTTCTATGGAAGTTTCATGTACAGTGGAGCGGGTTGTTTGGCTCTGATCAGGACTCCCATAGAACAGCATGAAGAGTCATGTGCACGTGCAACCAGCTCTCCACCCTGAGTCATACTTTTCAGGGGCCCATTTCCGCGATAGGTGCAGGTCCAGGAGGTAGAATCTGAACCTACTAGACTTTGATTAAACCCGAGCGACATGCCGCCAAACTGGTGGAAACATCCCTTAAACAATCCACTGAACTGGACTTTAGGTACAGTGTATCCACAGCAATCAGACTGTCAGACACAATGTAACTACAGTATTCCTATTAAAACTGGAGTGGTGTTTGCTTTAGTGACAGCAGAATAAGCAAAAGAAGACTGGGAGCAGTCAAGTCCTATTATCCCCGTCTCATTCTGGGTTATCCAAATAATAACGGCAAATGGACACAATTACAGCTTTCACAGATACATCCAAGCTTCCTATTCTCATAAATGATAGATCTCTAGATCTGACTAGTTGAGTAGTCATGCATCCATTACTCCCATTCTATTGCTCTTATAGCTGAAGAAGTCAGACAAGCTGAGTGAAATCCTTTGTGAGGACTTTAATGTTGGCCATGATATCATCCAGCTGAACTGAAGATCTAACTACCTGACAGAAGATACAGTATATGTAGTTCCCTTCCCATTACAAATAAGAGCTGCATTTAGTAAAAGGATACAAATTTCTAAGAATATTATGGAGTGGCAACACAAAGCTTGTTACTGGCTTATGAGGAGGAGTACTTATCAAGATTAAAAACTGTAACACTTGACACGTGAAAGTGAGTGAAGGATAAGGCCCTGTTCACACCACAAATCTCTGGACATATACACCAAATATATAGCCCCACACAGTATATACAGTATTTATAAGGGTTTTTGTAGGTTCCCCTTGTAAATTAAAGCATAGTCTACTATGCCATTGAATGCAAAGAGATAAAAGTTTTGTCAATGCGTATTGTCCAAACATATGTCAAAAGAATACTCTTTTGGCACACATCAGGCCCTTTGAAGGTCATGGGCAAATTGAGAATATGGGTCAGACGATTTTCTAAACATGAATGCCAAATGTGTAGCACATAGTGGTGTGAACAGGACCTAAGACATTGTAATACGCACAAGGAATTGTGTTTTTTAAATAACATTTAATATTTTATACACAAAAAATATACATTACTACTAAAAACATATAAAATAACTGGGAATTATAATTTCACCCAAACTGCGTAATCAATGTTTGTCACAATTCCTATGACAGGCAATAATACAGCACACATGTACATACAATATGAAGAATACTTACTCTACATATTTGCCCCACGTTCCCAGGTCAGACATAGCCATGAATACGCAGTTTGTGAGGATAGTGCACATTATAAAGATACTGAACAATGTGAAAATCATCTGTCAAGGAAAATATTTTGTAATATAATAGCATTTACAAACATATAAAAAATGGACAAAGCATATAACTGTAATGACACTAGTGGACTCCAGACCACAAACAAAACTAAATAGAGCAGTCAACCAGCAGTCGCATGAAATAATTATACGAAGCATATATCAACTAAAAAACTAGATGAACTTACTGTGATGATTAGACAGCAGAGCAAATAATGTCAGAAATATAGTTGGTGGCAACTCAGTGAGTGAATACAATCCAGAAGTAAAGCGATAATAAATTATTATTGATCCTAAGCTAAATTTCCCTGACTCTTCCTTAAGCCTGTACATGACATCTGACCCTGACACCAAGAAGCCTCTGACCCTATTCTATCCCTGAAACTAATAACTAACTAAATGTCCAATCCTGGACAAGAAAATGCACTATTAGAACCCCGACAGAATTACAAAAAATGAATGAAAGTGAGGGGATTGTCTTAAAAATTAACTTTTATTAATGCTAATTAAAATAATAGCCACAAATATTAAAACTCTCCGTAGGTACAGAAAGACAAAGGTCTAATCAAAAAGGTATATATTATATTATAAGACCTAAATAGGGAAGTGCACCATAGAAGACCCTCGAAAGCCCTATTGGTGTTTGTCCCTAGCCTATCCTAAGTCAGGAAAATCGCCCCAATAAGGGCGTTCCTGTCAGGAACCTAATCTACAAAGTCCCTAGAAAACCCTATAGTACAGTCCCTAGGGTTTTCTAGGGACTTTGTAGATTAGGTTCCTGACAGGAACGCCCTTATTTGGGGCGATTTTCCTGACTTGGGATAGGCTAGGGACAAGCACCAATAGGGCTTTCTAGGGTCTTCTATGGTGCACTTCCCTATTTAGGTCTTATAATATAATATATACCTTTTTGATTAGACCTTTGTCTTTCTGTACCTACGGAGAGTTTTAATATTTGTGGCTATTATTTTAATTAGCATTAATAAAAGTTAATTTTTAAGACAATCCCCTCACTTTCATTCATCCCTGAAACTAACCCTAAAGATATCACTAAGCTACAACTTGCCATAACACAGCAAGTGACTCTATGACCCAGAGATTGCTTTGGCAGAGCACGGCACAAAACCGTACAAACACAAAAATTTTGATTCTCAAAGACTACAACAAGTTTTTAAAGAGCTAAGCTAGTCAGGACAAAAAAGCAACTAGACTTCTACATGTATATGAAAACACTTAGCAGATTACTAGACAAACTCTCAAGACAGGACAATCTCTCTGAACAAGCACTATGATCCACATTTGGTTACCTAACTCAGCAAGGTGTATATAGACACTAGCAATTACCCAATCCTCTGTAATGAGTTCAAAGGTATGTTACCAGGTCAGCTGACCTGCGCTTAAAGTTGTTTGTGGTAGTTACATAACAACCATCTCACAAGAGATCTTATATGAGGGAGAGAATGAAAATGGTCCCAATAGTTGACTTTGTGAAAGCTACTGGAGGCAAGATCTATGTGAGGTCTCCCCTGTTTATACCTATCTCTAAAAAGTATAAAAAAAATGTCTTTACTGTGAAAGCTCTACAGACATGCAGAAGTAATGTAGCTATCAATCACAGCATACTAAGTGATTAAATATATCTTCATTTCTGACACTGACTGATGTTTAATGGGTGAACCCTTTGTACACGTTTTCTCTGCTTTGGATTTGTTCTCATTTTAATTGATTAATTTTCCAGAAATGGAGCTTTTGTGCAAAACACAACACAGGAAGGTTTTTGAATATGTTTTAGCTATAATATTCACCAACTAGCATTGAAGAACCATATACTTTGCTTGTGGCCTGACCCTTAGGCTGGTATTACATATGCAGTTTTTTTGACAGCTAGGAGAGAATACAAAAGAGGTGAGATGTATCAGTCATTTCCGGATATTTTTCCTTATTTTTGTATCCATCTGTGTGAAAAACTGCACGTTATGCCTGCTTTAAAAATGTCAAATATTTCTCAGGTCTTTACTGATCTGCATTTTCTGGTACCTGGTCTCGACACAAAAGTGCCTGTTCAGACAAGAACAATCGGTTAATACAGTATGGTTAAAATCTAGTATAAACCAAGTTTTAATTAGAATTATTATTGACCACAGCAAACATAAAGGCTATCACAAGTATAGAATAAAATCTATTCAGCAGTTCCATTGCTGGGCCCCTCAATGATCAATGATTCCCCAAGTCCCTCATTTTTCCCACACTAAACTGTACTCCACTATCTTTGTTAACCCCATAGACCTTGAATGGCATGGTGGCCTGTATGCTGGACCGCTACTAAATTTTTGCACTTCCTGACTGCTTGATCATGCTAAAGAACTACAGTTACTCAGTGAACCCAATGATAAGTAGAGATGATAAGTAGAGGTCCCAATGGTGGGACTTCCAGCAATGATACATATATCACCTGTTCTATATATAAATATATAAATATGTAACACATTGCATCCTTAAAACCTATATATATGCTGGATCTCCAGCAATGATACATATGTCACCTGTTCTATATATAAATATGTAACACATTGCATCCTTAAAACCTATATATATGCTGGACCTCCCGCAATCCTACCTACATCACCTGTTCTATATAGACACAGAGATTTATATATAGAACAGGTGATATATGTATAATTGCTGGAGGTCCAGTATATATAGGTTTTAAGGATGCAATGTGTTACATATTTGGGTGTTTTATACATATTAGCTCATAGTGAGCCTAATTAAAAATAATAAAAAAAAGAACCAGACAACCCCCATTAAGTGGACAACCCCTTTAACTTTCCAAATTCCATTTGGTGCAAAGAAAAATAAGTTAAACTGCAAAAACTAAACAAAAACTTAAGCCGTAAACACGTAACACATACTGTTGAGAAACGCTCTTTCCATTGTTATTTTCTACCTTTGTTTTGCACTACATAAAGCAGATGGATGACAATTTTGGAGAACATTCGGCATGTGATGGTGAGTCAGCAGCATAGAGAGAATGTCATTTAACTTCAAAGGATATGAATGTACCAAAATTTTGATTGCAGCTCTTCTGATAGGATTAAAAGGGCTAATTATATACAAAGCAGGTGTGGCACTAAATCTGAAGATTGTCTTTCCTCTGTTTAGTACTATAAAGGTCTAAAAAAAGGCAGAGAGAAAAAAATGCAGTGAAATCATTACTACAGATATAACAGAGACCAGAACTTGTGAGACACACAGTGTTATCCAGAATATCAATTCAACATAAATCAGAATTCAATTGGCTTTATGCATGCACACAGCCTCATAGTAAGTCTAAGTTGTATGACTGTAATGTATCACCCAGAGATATGGGCCCATACTATACGTTCACATGCCTCAGTTTCAGACATAAAAAATAACTATCCCATTGGATTCCATATTTTAGACATAGTCTCTGTCAAAAACATTGCTGTCATGATATAATGAAGGGCAAAGGAGTTACATAGTGGCAAATAGTACCTTTAGCTATAAGCTACCCATTGGTGGCAAGTCATGAAATCCAATGTACCAAAAGAAGTTCCTTATATATGATGATGCACCTGAGGGCATGTCCCCACGGCAAGGGTTTTCGGACGGTTTTTCAGCCGGTTTGCATTTTTTCAGACCGCCTGAAAAAACTGGCCGAAAACTAGCACAATGGTGCTCTATGGAAAACCCAGGCAGCAGTCCCCACTGCACGGGTTTTCCGTCGGGCGCCCGCGGTCCGGCCACAAAGCACTGAACATGCACATTCTTCCGTCCGGTTTTCTGACGGAATATGTGCATGTCAATGTGGAGGGGGAGGGCTTTTCTACGCTAATCGCGGAGAAAAGACGTACCCCCCACGGCCGTGGGGATGGCCGCAAAACAAGACAAATACCGGCCGGCAAACCAGCCGGTATTTGTCCTGTGCAGTGGGGACGCGCCCTTAAGAAAAATTACAGAGACCAATACGTTTGTAATTATTATGATGACTTGCAAAATGTATCACCATGCCCAAGCAAAGCAAAAGATTTGCAAAGATTAAAATTCAAATGTCACTAATTTATACAGTTATGATGTGAAACAAGGATTGATTTATTTGTTGTTTGGCCAGACAACCCCATTTATTTCCTTATACATTTTTTCAGAGGACAGCGCCCTCCTCTTTTGTGATGCAAAGCTCCAGATCCCCTGCAAAATGTATTTGAATAGAAACATTTGGGTTGAACATTTGGCATGGCCTGCATAGGAGCATACTGCATACTGTTTTATTATTCCCCCATCCCTCAAAATAATGTAACTGTACTATGAGATTTTAAGTGACTAGCTGCAACTTGACATATAGTTACATCATGTGGATGGCTCAGGATGGCTCCCACTGCCATGATCCCTACATCTGCCAAGGGTAAAGCATTATTAGACCTTGCCTAATGCGTGCCACATTGGACTACCTGTTAGCAGTCTGACAACTACCAATATACTGCAATACAGAAGTACTTCAGTATATGAGAGACCAGAAGAAAAACACATAGCAAAGCAGTCAAATAATAAACTTAAGTTTATTTGAAGACAAAGTTTTAAAATAAAAAGTAATTAAAAGTCCTTAGATTCTCATTAAAACAACCTCATAGTAAAAAAAAATAATAATGAAATAGTAAAATTAAAAAATGAACATATTTGGGGACATTCCATCTGTAAAAACGCATAAAAAAGATTAAAATATTATTTATACTGTGCAGGAAATGCCATAAAACAATACCCAAATTCAATGCTAGAATTTTCGATTTTTCCTTTAACCCCTCATATAAAAATAAACAAAAAGTAATGAATAAGTTATATGTATGAAAAAGCCTACAACTAAAATATAACTCATTCCACATGAAACAAGGCTTTATGAATGTATGATGATTAAAAAATAAAATAGGTATGGTTAGCCAAATGAGGCGCTGCAGCTTTTTTTTCTGTGAAAAATGTTTTACTGTGCAAATGTGGTAAAATATATTTAAAA
Source organism: Phyllomedusa bahiana (assembly GCA_025379985.1). NCBI lineage: Eukaryota > Metazoa > Chordata > Amphibia > Anura > Hylidae > Phyllomedusa > Phyllomedusa bahiana. Next base: position 144,731 of record JAODAL010002314.1, read on the forward strand.
AATAAAATTAAAATGTTATTTGTACTTTATTATTTAAGTTGCAAAAAATACTTATTTATAAGTAGCAAAAAATAAAGAACCTGTTATGCTAAAAATGTGGCAATGCAAAAAAAATAAAAAAAAACGAAGGGCCACATGTATGAAAACTGTCTTGGTGTAAGACTGTCTTTGTTGCCAATAGCAATTAATCAAAGCGCTCCTTTAATTTTTTCAAAGGACTATTTGTAATGAAAGAGGCACTCTGGTTTGTTGCTGTGGGCAACAAAGAAATTCTTAGACCTAGTTTTCATACATGTGGCCCATTTATTCTATGCAATAGAGTAAAATATGGAAAAAAAAACTTGTTTTACTGATGTAGCAAAGTTTAACTTAAAGGGATTTTATCTTTAGATGCTTTCGTAGACTTAAGCTGTTTCTATCAGTTTCATTTTCAAATCCAGGGGCGAGTGTCTTTTCTCTGTAGGCATGCCTCTCCTGCCTGGATGCGAGTCTCCCCTCACTGAAAAGTTGTGACATCATCATTCTGTGTTAACAGTGGAAGGGACAGGGCATCAGCTTTGCAAACCTCCTGCTATGCTTCTGGCTGCTCCCTCTCAGGCTGCACAAGCTCCTTGTAACCAGTACCTCTGCATTGGTGTAAGCAAGTGTGAGAAATGCTCTCTGCTATCCCTCCTCTGTTATCAGGCAGGAGGTAGATCAAACTGTATAAGGCTGTTATATGGGAGGAGCACAGGGTATAAGACTGTTATATGGGGGGAGCACAGCGTATAAGGCTGTGTTATATGAGGAGAGACTAAATCTAGCAGTTAGATACTCAGTAACTGTCCAGATCCTTTACATAGAACTATCACTGGAGAGCCATCACATAGAGCAGAGTTGAGACAGCCTTCATTATACAGACACACAGCCATCTCAGGCTAGGTCTAAAACTAGCCAACGTCTAGTCTAGGTCTAAAACTCTTTTTGTTGTTGCCCATAACAACCAATCAGAGCTCTCCTCTCATTTTTCAAGAGCACTATATGAAATAAAAGGGGAGCTCTGATTGATTTCTATGGGCAACAAAGTGAGTTTTAGACCTAGACAGTTTTGATACATGTGACCCAGAGTGTGCAAGCAGCCAATCACAGCACAGGGGGTGTTTTCCATCTGGGGGCGTGTCCCAACAGGCTGAATGACATATCAGACAGCCAATCACAGAAAAGGGGGCGTGTCCCAACAGTAGCTGCAGATATAGCTGTAGATGCACAGTTTAGCTCATATCTACTATACTAAGTGACTTAGGCAATGCAAAATAATTACAAAACTGTCCCCATCATTAGAGATATGATCTTTGTAGCGAGAAAACCCCTTTAAAGGGGTTATCTCCCTAAAAAGATTAGCTTTCAACATGTAGGGAACAGTGTCCCTGGGCGTACAATACGATCATATTGTACACGCGGGGAGATAAGTGACATGTCAATTATTTGCGGCGAAAACGCGCTGTGAATAATGACAGTCTATGGGGCCGGCGGGCTCCCCCTCCCCCCCGCACTGCAAGACTACGTGTGTATTAGCGCGACTCCCAAATCACCTGGTGTCATACTGTACGCCCCGCAATTACGCTGTGTGAATATAGCCTAAATGAAGACATTTTCCAAATACACTGCTTTGTTTATTTTTCTTTGTTGATGAGGTAAAAGGGATTTTATTAGCTCTGAGTGCTGTACACATAACTACCCAGAAAATAATTAAGTATTAAATGTTACCATACTATGAATGACGTAATGTTTGTTTTTTTTTTGTCTCTTTTACCTAAAAAAATGAATAACTCTTATTGAGTTATAGATATCCCAAAATAGTGCTATTGTAAATTATGTCCTGTCCTTATATGGCTACCTCAATGGGAAAATAAAAAAGTTACATCTCTTGCAGCTCTTGGAATGCAATAATAAGAAAACTTAAAAAAAAAAAATTCCTAAAGGCCCAAATAGGTCACATTTTGAAGGGGTCCAAATAATTAGAAGCTGTATGCAGTTAGGCTCCTCAGGTCTCTCTAGTGGCAGCTGGAATAGGCAGACAGGACTTCATCTTTTTATTTTGCGTCTATGCATTGAATTTGGAGCACTGTACATAAGATGTCAAACACCATAACACAACATGTGTTGGGTCGCTGTGAACAGTATCAATATTTCATACAAGTATATGAACACTGATTGGCTGATAATATATAAATGTGGATAGTGACATTACTGGAGCCTTCAAATATATCATTTAAATTGATGAGGGATACCATACTGTGGCAACTGTTATGTGTAGACCTATATGGGGAATTCATACCTTTGGATGGACTAGCATTGTCTACTAAGCTACTCCATCTTTATTTGTTTGCTGTGTACCTTGAGCCATAACAGATTTTTCAACCAATTTAGGTGCATAAGAACTTGTCTACCAGGACAATGCCTCACTTGTGCACTAGCCCTACCTACAGCAAATGTGTCTAAGATTTTCATGGCCCTGCGTATTTGTATTAGCCCCACCTACAACATGAGGCCATTCTTGGACATTGTTTCCAATGCCACTTTAAATTCCAAATTTGCCCCTGCTTTTCCACAATTGAAAATATTTTTATCCCCCTATAGCGGCATTCTTACCAAAATAGGATGTAATGGTAATTCTAGTGGACAGCAATGGGCACAAAAGCTCTATCAGCAGTGAATGCCAACTGCAACACCCAGGATCAGCGTTACTTCTGATCTGAGCTATTTAACACCTTGAATGCCACAGTCAACAGTTGCATCTAATTCATTTGACAGCAGAAGGGGCACCCTGTGTCAGCCTATCAGCATCCTGAGATGCACCTGTGGGATGCCCATGGGTTTCCACGACTGCCACGGGCATGGAAAAAGTTATAGTTATGCTATTTCTGAGTTTTACACTTACAAGCAATAATGCTTTGAAACAATAACTAATCAAAAGCATTATGCAACTTTTTGTTATAGTGACAAACAAGAAAATAAATTCAATAAAATGTATTTAAATAAGAGACTCCTCTAAATTAATTAAAAAGTGTATTAAACAGTTTTTTAATTTTTTTAAAATAGTAAATAAATGGATACATGGTATTCCCCTTCGTACTCAGGCAGCACACAATGGGGTTAATATCCTCCTCAACCCAGCGAATGACAGAAGGAAAGGAAACGAGCATCAGGTTCAATTAATTCAAGCAATAATTGGTTCCACCTCACCCATATAAGCTCTCCTCAGACAGTGAACAGACCCGTTTTTCCTTCTGTCCCAGCTAGACTTATTATTTTTATAATTATTTTACTATTCACTATTTCTAGGTTTTATTATTTTACTACAGTGGCTCCTGTGGCGGAGACCCAAGAGTTTCTTGGTGCATCTCCTCATTCCCCCACTACTGATCTGCCTGGAATCCCAGAGTTTCTGGGGCAGCCATGGCCTGGGGATGTCTCAGCCTGCGTTCCAGTTCAAACTCAGCAGAGCTTCTTCCCGCACTGTTAGCCGGACATTTTAGGCTCTACACCAGGAGAGAGGCACAGTATCAGAGGGGTCTGCCTCTGATGGCATATAATGGCGTTTCTATGTGCACTGCCAGGCTGCGTACTCTCCATGGTGCAAAGGTAGGAGATGAGTTCTCTCACACTTTCAGCTGCCTCTGGTAGCCTGCACTGATCTGTGTTGTTAATGTACTCCTGGGTCAGGAGACTGCTGCTCTGTGTATTCTGTTTTTCTGTACACTGCCCTGCTGCACACTTTCCATGGTATAAAATTAGGACATGAGTTTTCATGCCATCGGATGCTTCTGGTAATTTTGTGGTTTATGCTGATTTTGCTCTTCTGGTTCAGAAGATTGGTTTCTGCAGACTTATTTTATTTTCTGAAGTCTTATAGCTGATAAGCAGCAGCAAAACATGAGAATAGAAGCTGGAAGTTATGGTGAAGGTTCTGTGCTAAATTCCCGGCTCCTGCCTGGTAACTGAGTATATTTAAATCTGCCTCATGGTGAGTGTGTTTTAAGCAGAAACTAATCAATTATTATTTGGTTGTGTTGCAACTGCAAAAATCTATCAGAGGTTTCAGAAAACAATCATGGGGGATTACTCCGTCTCAAACCGTTACAAAGATTACAGAATTGTGTTACCGGCTCTGTTTAAACCACACAGGTGCTCTTATTGGAGGGGTCTCCATTTAGTAAACCTCTTGTTTTATAAAGTTCCAAATCTGTTGCAATCAGTGCTCTGCTCTGATATCTCAGCTTTTAGCTAAGAGAAGAGCAAGTTCATAGAGGGTCTTTTTCTGGAGACCTATTCTGGCTGCATTATACCGACATCCGTTTAATGATTAATAAAGTGTAATGCTTAAATTACCCTAAGGAGCAGGAACACTTCAATCTTACTATCAGACTTTCCCATAGCCTAATACCAGAGCTCCTAGCAATGCAGAACCCTTTTACATTTGTTTAAGGGATTGTGGCATAACTATATTGTTTGACTCTAAGGGGCCCATAGGTTTATCGGCCCGTTCAGGCCCAAGTACTCTTGCCTTTCGTAGGAAATGGTAATGTTTTCCGCTATCTACTTTTATTGTGTAGTTCCCTGATATTGACAGTGGAACTGGGAGACTCATGTCAGTGAAAGCATGTAAAAAAAAAAAAAACACAATAACAACACCCTCAGAGGCTCAGTCTTACTTCTGAGAATGCAGCCACAGCTTCCTTCATTAAATGAGTGTTTATCTAGTCTGGGGAAATCCAAAGGAAAATCCGCAGTTTATTTTTTTCAAGTCTCAACACTCCACACAAATTGAGCTCTGGTTCTCTGAAAGCAATATCTGGCATATATCATATGGCTTAAAATAATAATAATAATAATTGTAAATAAAAAAAGTATACTAGCAAAAGACGTTTACTTCAGATGCAGACTCATTACTAAAGGACCAAATGAATGATAATGCTGGGTATTACATGAGTCAGTTATTTTCCTTCTGCAGTAGCCTGTTGGGCTTCATTGCCAGGAAAATTACAAGATTTATCTTACCAAGAATGGTATCCGAATATCTGTCTAGTTTTCGGTTCACGTAATAATTAATGCCAGCAACATCAAAGACAAAGGTAAGGGTGCACGTCTCGCTGGTCTGGAACCTAAGTCCCACAAACGGGCAGGGTGCCGGTAGCGGCTCTTTCAGTTTGGGTGATATATTCACGCAGAAGTGCTGTTGGGTGGACCGCTTGAGTTGGCGGTGCTGTCTGTTATATTTTTACTATTTAGGATATGCTGGAGTCCTTCAATGTGGCATCTAAGTACAGTATTAACCAGGGAATCTTATCAGTTTTTTCTTCTAGATTCTTCCTTGGAGCGAACTGCTCATCCTTTGTTAACCTCAGGAAACGGTAAACTTAACTTATGATCAATACTATGAAGATCTGGAAGTCTGTTTGTTCACTTACAAGGGCCTCTTACAGAAAACAAAGTCAGCATAGCCTCTGACATTGGTCCTGTAGCAATACTTCTGTGTAGTGAGCAAGAAGAATGGTCATTGGCTAGAGAGAAATGAGCCAACACCTTGTGTTAGATAGCGTCCTTATTGCCAAATAAAAGTAAAACTTTATTAGATTAAATTTACCAAGTAGCTGCTTAGTATCTTTGGCATAAATCTGAGTACTTTAGAGAATGCACATTTTGCATGCTGTCCCCCACCCCTGCATTTTGTACTGCTTTGGAAATCCTATTGTGTGCTGCCTGAGGACGAAGGGGAAGTCTAAGATTTACTTACCGAAATCTGTATTTCCATGAGTCCTCAGGCAGCACAGGGATCCCACCCTTATTAAAAAAAACAAAACAACAAAAAAGTGTCTTACTGTTTTAAATGATCCAGGTCTGTTCACTGTCGAGGAGAGCTTATATGGGTGGGGTGGAACCAATTAGTGCTTGAATTAATTGAACCTGATGATCGTTTCATTTCCTTCTGTCATTAGCTGGGTTGAGGAGGACATTAACCCCATTGTGTGCTGCCTGAGGACTCATGGAAATACAGATTTCGGTAAGTAAATCTTAGACTTGCTGCAATACTAACATTATTTAAACATTGCATGGAAAAAAGACAACACAAAACATAATGGTAGTAATGCAATAATTTTTCCTATTCCTCTGTAGAAGAAAACAAATAATACGGCAAACCATATGGTATATGTACTCCAACTTGGACCTAACCATATAGCAATATAAACATGTTTTCTTTTCCATAAAACAAACTTTTGTCAAGCAAAAGTACTAAAACAAAACACCTTTATCACTATGTTGACCAGAAAATAGTTAACGTGTTATTTATACCACATGGTCCATGGAATGGAAAAAAAACACAATGGTGGGAAAAAAATGATTCCCCCTCCAAAAAGTATTAAGATGGAACCAATAAACTATAAGTAGCCCAGAATGGTTCCATCAAAAACCCACAGAACAACAACAAAATGTAAAAATTAAAAATGACTGCTGTTTAAATGCTCCTATGATATAATATAAAATCATTTGGTCCATAATAAGATGGTTCTTAAGGGATTAATGACCAAAATGAAAAGTAAACAAAAGTAAACATGCAATTTATTCTACAAAGTTTTATGTCACATATCAAATATAATAAGATAAAGAAGGGGTTAAACAAAACCTGCTGTTACCTTATGATTTTTGTAGAATGGGTCAATATCCTCCAGGGGTTGCCCAATGAGATGTGAAGGAAAGTCCCCATAGATTCGAGGCAGCTGTTTGCCAGCCTCCAGGTCGGGATGTGGTGTAGGTGATTCCTCATTATTTTCAACGTTTTCTCCTTCTCTGTATTCCTGTTTGGCACTTCTGGCCTGTTCCTCAGCGATACGCTTCTCAATAGCAGCCAATGATTCTGGGGTGAAACGGTGGAAGCTGTCAGGACCTGGTGGCAACAACAGGACTGCCATATTTTCATCCTGCTCCTTCTATCCTAATTCTTACTTATAGCATTGGAAACAGCTGAAATAAAAAAAAGAGAGAGATACTGAATATATGTTTCTCAAAGAGGTAACAGATACTATTCCATGGATGATTTCAGGAGGCAGATTTTAAGTTGATGACTCATAGCTTTACAGAAGAGAAATTACTGGAATGCCAAGAAGGGGGTGACTACTACCTACCCTCACTATTATACACAATGTGATAAAAAATAGGACCTTAAACAGATAACTGCCTCATATCAATGGCATAAGTTTGAATTATTACACGTTAGTTTCCACTAGGCACTATTTGTTTCACTGAGTATCATTTGTTTCATACAAACTGTAGGTATATTGTATATGTGATCTGTATTTTGGAGCATAGGTAGGCTTTCTTTTGCAAATATTCTATTTGCTCCACTAGTTTTGTATCTCGATATTCTGGCCAAGTGGTTTATTGGCACCCTTATGGCATCCAGCACAAAAAGCACATACCCCACCAGAAACTTATGAACTACATCCCTAGATCCTATAAGAGTAAACTAAATTACGGTGAATGTGAATGATAGGAGGCATAAAAGAGTATAATTAACAATAATTCCAGTGATTACTTTAAAAGGGTTATCCCACCCATTAAATATCATATTTTATAGATCATAAAAATTAATAATGTTTGCTATTTATAGGCTGTTAAAAAATGCATCCAGTAAAGAGTTATGACATTTACTAACATAGTAGGTTACTAACTTCTGTACAAAATGTATAGTGATCCACATGTCCACCTAATGAGCTAAATGCTGGTGGACACACATGCTCAGTCACTCTCCCACACAGGCAACTTTTTGAAAAATGTCTTCAGCACTCACAAGGGAAATGGGTGCAAGCCAAAATTATTTCAAATATGAAGACAAAAAGGCTGCACTCCAATATATTTAAAATTTCACAAAATATCTTCAAAACTTTATTAAATGACAAAATTATTCATCCAGCTTCATCAATACAGGATCATATAAATTTTTATCAATTTTCTCTCCAATCAAGAGCAATCATTTCAGTTAGATAGATTCATATATTGTGTAAGTTTCGGTCCTTGACCTTTTTCAACCGAATCTTCAACACATTTTGTTCTCTTATTCTAGTCATTACTCTTTATAGTACCTGTCAGCTCTTGTATACATGTTCATATGAAGCCGGAACTCTCCCCCAAAGCCAGTCCACCTCATAGTGATTTTCTGCTCACTGTAAAGCAGCTAATAGAAATAGGTTTGTGCCCAGTGCAACAACATACCAACTGACCTACATTTCAGTCAGCACTCTCCTTCTACTTGTGCCACTCTGACCGTGGGTTGTGCACATGCCCTGATTTCCAGTCTCTGAAAGGGCCAGTGTGCAGTAACAACCCTTGAGATCCCAGGCAATGACAAAGGCTTTTTTATCAACCTTCCCACATCGGTCTATAAAATTTGTTAGCAATCCAGTGGGTCCACATCTGCCATTCTTGTTACACCCTTTTTAGATAAGAAGCTAAGAAAATTTATTCTGCAATTAAAGAATAAAGGGACTATTATTATGATAATGACTATATTGTCAACTGCCCAGGAAGGAAGGCGATTGGTCCTGTCCAGTTAGACACATGGAACCAAAAAATAAATAATGAAAATCGTATTTTTATGTCAGAAACATTGTAAATCACTTTAAGAAATCGATTAAAAGCACAATGCATTTATATGTTAACTTCTTCCAGATGTGCAATAACAATGGACCAATTTTCTAAGATAGGTATAACCCCAATATGTTTTAGACATCATACAGTTATCTATGCTGGATTTGAAAAATGTATATCCAGATAGAAGTAGAATAGAATATGACACCAAACCCCAAACCATAAATTAAAGAGAATGGTCCACCTGAATTGCATCTGTATATGTCAAACAAAATGGATATTTTTAAGGGGTTCCGTCCTTTTAGATTGTGCGTAATTTAGCAGCTTTATCTATGAGCTTTCTGCTGATTTTGTATGTGAATATACAATTCTCTTTTGTGCAACAATGTTATCAAAGTTATCACTGGAGTTCCATCCTTTAGACTCATTCATAGAAAGGAAAACCTTTAGACTTATTTGTTGTCAATAAACTTTCCTAGTAAACACCACAACAAACAGTAAAAGAACTAAAAAATTTTTAAATTGACAACCCTTCGCACTAATTTTGTTAAGGTCATATGGATGTCTAAATATGAAGGCTCACTCAATAAAAACTCTCTCCTACAGTTGAAGCCAGATGTTTACATACAATATATAAAAAGATACATCTTCATGTTTTTCTCACTATCTGACATGAAATCAGAATAAACCTTACCTGTTTTAGTTCAATTAGGAACCAAAATTATTTATATTTGCCAAATGCCATTATGATGAGACATAGTGACTTTAATGCATTTTTATTACTATCTGCAAAGTCAAAAGTTTATATGCACTAGGATTACTCAGCCTTTAAACAATTTTGGACACCCATATAATGATGTCATGTCTTTGGAAGCTTCTGGCAACATCTGAGTTAATTAGAGACACACCTGTGGATGTATTTTAATTCACACTAGAAACACACTGCTTCCGTGTGTAACATCATGGGGAAGGTCTAAAGAAATCAGCCAACATATCAGGAAGAGTATTGTGGACTTGCACAAGTCTGGTTCATAGTTGGGTGCAATTTTGAGATACCTGAAGGTGCCTTGTTCATCTGTGCAAACAGTTATACGCAAGTACAAACAAGATAGGAATGTCCAGCCATCATACCGCTCAGGAAGTAGACTGTTTCTGTGTCTCAGAGATTAATTTGCTTTGGTTTGACATTTGCATATCAACCCAATAACAAAATCATAAGACCTGAAGTTATGAACATTATGCACAGTGAAACGTGTACTGTATCAACATGGGCTGAAAGGCCACTCTGCCAGGAAGAAGCCAATACTCCAAAAAAACATATAAAAGCCAGATTAATGTTTGCAAAGGCACACAGGAACAACCTACTTTTTCGGAGACATGTTCTGTAGTCTGATGAAACTAAAATTGGTCTGTTTGGCCATAATGACCATCGTTACGTTTGGAGGAAAAAGAGAGAAGCTTGGAAGCCTAAGAACACCATCCCAACTATGAAACACAGGGGCCGCAGCATCATGTTGTGGGTTATTTTTGCCACAGGAGGGACTGGTGCACTTCACAAAATAGATGGCGCCATGAGGAAAGAAGATTAGATAGCAATACTGAAGTAACATCTCTAGACATCATCCAGGAAGTTAAAGCTTGGGTGGAAATGGGTCTTCCAGATGGACAATGACCTGAAGCATATTGCCAAGCTGGTTACAAAGTGGCTTAAGGATAACCAAGTCAATGTTTTAGAGTGGCCATCACAAAGTCCTGATCTCAATCCTATTGAAAATTTATGGGCAAAGCTGAAAAGGCAGGTGTGAGCAAAGGAACTTACAAACATGGCTCAGTTACACCAGTTCTGTCAGGAATGAAATGAAATGTAAGTAAACTTTGACTTTGCAGAAAGTAATAAAAATGCCTTAAACAATTCTCTATCTTATTATTCTGGCATTTGACAAATATAAATAACTTTGGTTCCTAATTGACCTAAAAGGGGTAAGGTTTATTCTGATTTCATGTCAGATAGTGAGAAAAACATGCATATGTGTCTTTTTATATATTGTATGTAGACTTCTGGTTTCAACTGTACTGTATGAACTAGAGAGAAGAGCCATTCTATAGCAGTGATCTGTGACTAGGGGGTTGAATGATACACTTTTCAAAAATTAAATTTTTTAAAAAGAAAATATTTTAATATAGAGGTGAATATAACTCAAATAATGGTCACAAATGTTCCTCCATAGTCATTTATTCTCTGTTTTTCTTAAATATTCCTTCAGATCATCCATAAACAAAGGAACACGATGGAGCTTTCATCTACCAACTACCAGCCTCGGGCAAAAAAGGCATTTAACAAAGGTGCCATAAATTATTAAAAACTTATTAAAAAACCCTTAAAGAATTTTCCAAATCCTTTTTAAATAATTAATGGGTAACTACTCCTAAAACATTTAACTAAATGTTACTGTACAAAGGATACATCGAAATACTTTCCCAAAAAAAGTTTACTAAATTTAAAATAAAATTTAATCCATTTTTATGCAAAGCTTTTTTAAATTTTGTTTTTTTAAAAAAACATTGAATTTACTTTTCAACCTATGCCAGTGTTTACTTTATTCTAGATATTATGTAAGCCAAGCCTGTTGGAGATTAGTATTGTATAGTAGATCAAACATACGAATTGCCAAATGATTTGGCCAACTCCGTTGCTGACAAAATGATGCAAATCATGCAAAAATATCAAAACTCTAAGGCACTTACTTTTTTTTGGGGGAAATTTTTAACAAACTTCTAAAAGACATACTGCCTTCTACACAAAATATTTTTTAAGAGGATTATGTTACCAAATACCTTCTATTGCAGTGCACAGGGCATCAGTAACTTTCTTTTAATATAAAGACATGTGACATATTTAAAGAATGCTGAGGACTAAAAGACCTAATGTAGAAAATTAATCATGGTGTTCTTGATGGGAGGCAACATTGAAACATAAATGAAGAATTCTACAAATGATTTATAAAACATAACTGCATTGACAAATATTATCCTGCAATTTAATTCTTACATTATACTTCCCTGCTACAGCTTAATATTCTTTCTAAAACTTTTTTCTTTATTCAGTCATCAATTATGGCAAAAGTGCTCCTAAAAGTTACATGTTTGTCACAGTAAAAAGGTAATATTGCAGATTTAATTTCAGAAGTTTAAGTTAAAAAATAATTTTCACTAAGTATGGAAAAAGCAAGCAACAATTTACAGTACTGAAATGGGATATCAATAATTTAAAGATTACCTTTGTAACATTTATTAGTATTATTATTGATGTAATAGTAAAGAAATAAAAAAATAAAAATTTAAAATAATAAAAGCGATTTTTCAAAAAGTATTGACTAAAAAGCTGCAATTATTTAGTGTATACAGTTTCTTGCCTATATGTTTCCATAGTCTACCCCCCTTTTCTTCATAACTTACAGACAGTAGGAGAGCAGTCAAAAAAACACATGATTAAAAAATAAAATACATTTTCTGAAATATTTGAAACAGGGCCCCATAGAAAATTGTCATGGGCTCCCACCCTTTAATAATAGGAGAGTGAAATGGTGGCAATGATTTAAGTGGGAATAGGGATCCATATATCAAAAACCCACAAGATTCCGAACAAAAAAAATACCAAAAAAGCACAATTGCTTACCCTAGGCTCCCCAAAATCTCTAGGCCCCATTGCAGCTGCTATGCCTATACTCCTCCCATAATTTCTTAGTAAGCATTACTGGCTCCTGATTCATTTGATAAACTAAATTACCTGGTCCTGATATATCCGACACAGTATGAAGGATGTATATCACCAATACTGATGTATTGTAATATTGTTACAGGCTATATAAACATATCTCTTCATGATGTATGGAAATATAAATTTAAAAAAACAGAAAAAAAGCAGCACTTCCTAAATGTGGGTTGATAAATGCAGGTTGCCAGTCATCATTTGAATGGTCCCAGATTGACATATATAGGTAATAAGAAAAAGCACTCAATTAGGTAAAAAGGGGAGCAAGAATATGCATATATTCTCGTTTGGAAAAACCTTTGGAATATTTTCACCTTACTGATATGGCTACTGTCTTCTAAGGCCTTCTAGTGCGCATGCGCAAGCTTCAGTATTGTAATATTGTTACAGGCTATATAAACATATCTCCTCATGATGTATGAAAATATAAATTAAAAAAACTGAAAAAAGCAGCACTTCCTAAACATTGGTTGATAAATGCATGGTGCCAGCCATCATATGCCTTGTCCCAGACTGAGATAATTAGGTATCAAAAAAGAAAAAACACTCAATTAGGTAAAAAGGGGAGCAAGAATATGCATATATTCCCCTTTGAAGAAACCTTAGGCATATTTTTCCCTTACCGATATGGCCACTGTATTCTTAAGCCTTCTAGTGCTTCAGGGTGCATCACAGAAAGAGGTATCCAAGGACGCTATAAGCACTATGCCGCTTATTAATTGATTGATGGTTTAAGGGGACTCACTGACCTGTGCAATGCCTTTACTGTTTATTATGATGTCTAGCCTCCAGCTGGTTATATTTTACCTAAAAGGTAAGCGGTGTTAGCCCCGCCCCCTTGTTTCGTATTTTATTCACTTTGCCACTATTTTTCAATATTTCTATAAATTAATGGCTACTTCTGTTTGTATTTCACTTTATAATTGTTTGATTACGACAATGTATTTGTATGCACAGCGCATTTCTATGTTTAATATTAGGTGTTTCCCCTTACATGGATTATTGCTTCTATGATAAGCTTGTCTATTTATACCTTGTAAATTGCAATGTTTGTTACTTGAAAATGTCTGTGAAGGAGCCGAATTGTCATTTTGTGATATGTGGAAATAAAAGCACAGTTTTTCACTGTTTAACTGATTGAGTACTGCCATTTTTTCCCTGTTCGTTGGAAACATAAGCATGCATAATATGTGAGTATGGTCAATCTGGATTGGTACCTACCAGTACTTAGGTTCTAGGGGCAAATATGACAAGGATAACATCTGATTAAACTGTACATGCATTGGGTGACATACTGTATAACCGGGAGGAAAAATATAAAAACTATGGGGCACATTTTAAAAAAAACGTCTTGGTCTAAAAATTAAACCTTAAATTTCCCAAGAAACCAATCAGAGTCCCCCCTTTTTAAAATTTTGGGTTTTGGTTAAACAAAGTGAGTTTTGGGGCCCTTTAACATTTTTTTCCATCATGTCCCAATGTGCTTTAAAGGATATTTTTGGGGAAAAAAATGGGATCTAGTTTTGGCTAAAATTTCTTTCGGTTGTTTTTCCACCCATTTTGAAAAAATCAGCATATAAAGACCACAAACCTTTTAAATTTACAAATTTAATAATTGATATACCCCCTTGGCAAAAAATTAACAAACTACTTTTAAAAATTTCTTTTTTTGTGGGCCCAAATGATCCCCCTTTTAAAAAATTTTACTTTTTCCGCAAAAAAACTTTTTATCAAAAGATTTCTTTTAACCCAAAACCGATGACATCCGAGAAGGATATTTATTATCTCATTAAAATCATGTAAATGTCAATCACTTAAATACTAATTTAAAAGTGGAAAACCAAAGCACCCTGCTCGAGCCCACTTTGTTCTTTTCCCCAAACCCAATTTTAAATAATATTACTAACATAAGTAAATACAAAGTGGTAAAAATGTTAAAAATCATTCACTTTAAACATAAAAACCATAGCAACGGGCCCACCCCGAAAAAAAAAAATTAAAATTTAAACCCACCCAAAAAAAACACTTTTAAAATTTTACAAAAACAAGGCAACCTTTAAAAAAGGGTTTTTTAAAACCGAGAACTTTGGGCCTTTAAAAATGCTTAAAAACCAAAATAAGCCCAAAATTTTCCATAGCAAGCCCCAACGCTATTTCATATGTACAAGGTACAACCTGATTTGTTTGACCCCGGTAATCATGCTAATACTCATGGAACTTTTCTTACTTTTTCTTATGACTACAAAAATCTAAAAATGAACATAGCAATTTTTGGGCCCCAAGGGCAAATTGAGGGGTATTTTAATGTTTTTTTTTTTTTTTTTCTCTAGGAAAAACCACAAAAAGGTAAAATTAAATGGCTTTCAAAACATAGACTAGAATTGGCTATTTATCATGACATGGCAATAAAAAAAAAAAAAAAGCTGTGGACTATACGTGAAGGTCATAAATACAAGAAGCTATGGACTATGGGGCAAGTTATACAAAGAGAAATGGACGATACACTCAGGTCATTTATACACATGTGGACTTCATACAGAACTTATTTCCATGGGCTGAGTATTTAATTAAATTAAAACAAACCCGGGAAGAAGTATATAAAAATTTAGCAAAATTTTCAAATCAAACCAATGCACTGTACATAATGAAGTGAATTATACAGTTATGTATTAAATACATTAAGGTTAAATTTTAAAAAAAGAGCTAAAGTTAAAATATATAAATTGAGGGAAGTTAAACAAGCACTATGGCTAATTTTACATTGAGATGCATTCTACACATAGCTAAAAAAATTTATGCATTTTAGGTGAATTATACAATTTGCCCACGCCCCTACATACATTAAAGGGGCTTCTACAAAAACCTATGTACTGTATGCATTGAGGTAAATTATACAAGCAGCTATGGACTATATACATTAAGATGAATTATTTTCAAGCAAATATGTGGTATATTTCATTTTAAGGAAAATTAAACAAGCAGCTATGGACTATATTTTTTCTTTAAAGGGGGTTTTCTCGCTACAATGATTTGGGTTTTTAAATTTAAAAAAATCTTTAAAAAAAAAAAACAGCTTTTTCAAAAATGTTTTATTACAAAAATTTCCTAAATGATTTTTAGTTATCCCGGGAGTAGATTGCAACACTTTCCCCAATCACTATAGGCCCCCCCGACCGTTATTTTTCTCTCACTGGCTGCCAGTGCTAGTTTACTCAACGGGTTTTTAAACAGGGGCAAGCACAAAACCCCTCCTGCCAAAATGAGGCCACTTGTGATCTTCTTTTAGTGGAGGGAGGGAGGGGTCAACTCCCACCCCTGTTTACTATGCTGGGCCCGGATTAACCCTATGGTGTGCCCCGCTCCCCCCCTTCTCTGTAAACAGAAAAAAAAGAGCAAAAGGTGAGGGTGATTTTTTGGCCCTACGAAGGGGAAAAGCAGTGAAGTGTGTTTACTAAAAACAAGAGTTCTGTGGGGCTTTTGACTATACAACAAACAATCAGGGGGGGGATCGAACGGTTTATATCCCTCCCCCTGCTCTGCTTTTTAAATTTTTTAAAAGAAACCCCATCCCCTGTCTGTTCTGATGGGGGGACAAACACAGAACATGGGTTTTTGTTTGTTTTTGCTTTTAGTTCCCGGGAAAATTTTTTTGCTAAAAACAGGGGGTTTTAAAAGGAAACCCTTTAAAAATTTTAGTCAAAAGGTCCTCCTAGTCTATAGATTGGTATAAAAAACCCTCCCCTCAAAAGTAAACATAGGGCCCCCCCAAAACCCAAAGTTAGCATAGGTCCCCCATTTTAAAAATAGAAAATATTTTCCCCCCCGTCTATAGGTAGGCATAGGCCCCCAAGGGAAATTTGGTAGGTAAAAGGGCCCCCCAGAAAAAAGGTAGGGATAGGGGCCCCCCCAGTATTTTAAATTTTGCCATAGGTTTTCCCCATATTAAAAAAGTCCCTTTAATCCCCCCCCAGTATATAGAAAGGCAAAGGACCCCTCCGTTTTTGGTAGCCAAAGGTCCCCCTATATAAGGGATAAGGGCCCCATAATAAAGGGAGCCCTTTGGTTTTTTTCCCCCAAAATAGGAGGCATTTGCCCTTTCCCCCGTTTTATAGGGAGGGAAGGGCCCCCCAATATAGGAAGGGGTTTGGGCCTCCCCATAGAAAAAGGGAGGCATTTGGTCCCCCCCATATATAGGAAACATAGGACCCCCCTAAATATTTGGTAGGCATAGGGCCACCAATATATAAAGGGAGGCATATAAAACCCCAGATTTAAATTACCATAGGTCTCCCATATTAAAAAGGGGGCAAAATCCTTTTCAAATAGAATTGGGGTTTTTAATTTTCCCCGACTAAAATAAAAAAAAAAAATAAAACTCACTTTTCCCGAAAACTTTATGTTGAACAAGTTTTGGGGCCCCCTGGGGCCCAAAACAAGCGGGCCTAAAGTCATAAACGCCACCTTTTCGCCAAACCCCTTAAAAACCCTTTTATCCCGGGGAAAATGGGGTGAGGTCCAATACAACATGCCGGGGGTGGCCGGAGTTTCTCTGCGGGGTGGGGCAGGGGAAAATTTTGTTCCCTCTGCGCGGGTGTTTTCTTTCAACGTAAGCAAATACAATTGAAAGGAAAACCCGCCTTCGGGGCCCCTTTTCAATGGTCAAAAAAATATTTACAACTTTTGAGCAGTTTGCAGGGTTTTAAAACACGCAATTTTAAACCGGGGCATAAGTCCCAGATAAAACTGCCTAGCAATGCCCATGGGGGCCCCGGGCCGCTTTCCAATCCCCCAAATCAACACTTCTTTTATGTTGGCTTAGCAGGGGTTTTGAGGGGGTTTTTTTGGGGTTGAATCCCTTTTTTTGGTTTTTCCCCCCAAAGGGGACAAAGCATTATGGGGAAACACGCCGACTTTTGCTCATTTGGGGACCAGAAGGCTTGTGGTTTGCTCCAATGCATCTTTAAAAAAATGTAACCCCTTTTCAAAAGTTGTTTTTTATAAAGAAGAGGCTTTCTCCTGGCAACCCTTCCAAACAAGGCACAGTTATTCAGTCTTTTTCTAGTTGTACTTGAACACTTAACATGCCACTTAAGGCCTGTAGAGTCTGAGATGTAACTCTTCAGTTTTTTTTTTTTCAATTTTTTCCTTTAAATGTTGCATGGCTGACCTTTGGGATTTTAATTTGGGTTCCAAGTCCACTCCTGGAAGATTTTTCAGCTGTCCCTTTAAAAGTTTTCTCCCCTTGTGAATAATCTTTCTCACTATAGAATGATTGACTCCAAATTATTTGGAAATGGCTATATAATCCCTCACAGATTGATCGGCAGCAACATTTGCTTCTCTAGCATCATTGCTGATGTCTGTTTCCCCTGGCATTTTGTTAACACACACCTTAATGCCACAGGCCAGCAAAGTGCCAAAACTTTTGCTTTTATAGAAAAGGTCACACTTGCTGATGATCAATAAATAAATGTATACACTGTAAATATCCCAGGGGTGGTGAACTGGCTAAAATATCATAGAAAGGCCACAAAGGAGAAATAAACTGTACACATTTTGACCTGGATGCCAAAACCTGGCAAACCATTATGTTCCTTGTTCGCTACTGCATTTTTTAATGTTTTGCTCTGATGATTGTTCTACATATCTGTAACCTCTTATTGCCCAACACTGACAATTAAAATTAATAAGATAACAGAATTGGGATCTAGAATCTCTGTTCTGAATATCTATGTTTTTCTCATGTGAAAAATCCAAATATATTAGACTTGTAACTAAAAACACACACTGAACATTTAGCGATATACTTGTGACCTATCATATGTTAACATTAATGTACACTGCCCACCAGAAAAACAAAGCCAACTCTAGAACATTTCTTGCTCTGTAAAAGTGAATGTAGAGTCTGCTAATGAAAAATATTTTAATTTAAAGTTTTTGACCATAAACTGACCTTTCAGCCTACTCATGGTGCTACCAAGAGCCGACCCTCTAAGACAAATGTACTAGACCTTCTGTTTAGTTTCTGTAACCTTCCTGTGTGCACTACATTTTGAGGAGCTCATTTAAGACAAGAAATTATTTTGGATAGTTTTCAGAAACTTTCTGCTACTAGTCAAAAAGATCAGACTTTGCTCTACTCTATCTGTTTCTAGTTTTAGTCTGTTTTCTCCTCTGGAATATTCAGAAACAGGAGTTAACAGCTAGGATGTGTAATAAATGAAATGCAGAAAGCCAATTAGTCCGTGAAAGCTTTACTTTCAATTAAACAATGTAAACTACTTGAGAAAAGACTCTATAATTGTCACCTGCTGGATAAAATGGGAATGCTAACAATATTGCTGAATGGTAAAATATTTTCTAACTATTTGATAATTGCATATACATTATTTGATTATCATAAACTAAACAGCAAGCACAAAGGCAACATATTTGTAAGATCAAAGATGACATGAAGGGCGACATGTATGAATGGGCTGGCGCCCCTGCCTTCACCCCCCTAAAACCCCCACCAACCCGCCAAAATTATTAAATTATGCATGTTGCCCGAAATGTTTATCACTTGCATAAGTTTTGAAATGTTGAGATCATTGTCAAGCAGGGTACTTGTTACCGTGATCTTACACCCATAGATACTGACTTATAAGAAAACTCTCAGCACTAATTGAAAATTAAGCTTTGGGTTGGATTCATCTTCTACAATCCACAGACCTATGGCTATAGACAGCTATGCACACTAGATCAAAAATTTTGCTGAACTCTTTCTGGCATGATTGGCCAATGATCTAAATGACCCACCCACATTAGCTTTGGGTGGAGATTGCACTGATCTCCTACAACCCACAGCCCAAGCACAATGGCCCCTGCTCACTAGATCCAAAGGCCCCGAATTTTAAAAGCGTGGAAGCAACTTGAAAGTAAATAAGTTGAAACCTACGCTCTAGACCTAGAGGGAGATATACCACTGCTTAAAGGGAACCTGTCACATAGATTATGCCCCCCTTGCTGAGGACAGCACAAGCAAGTGTCAGACAAAAAAGTTTCCAGCCTGTGTCCCTTATTCTGTAAGATGCTGGGAGTTTTTAGAGCATTTACCCTCAAATCTTATTCATCAGCAGGTGTTAGCCCCGCCCACCAAAGGCTAACCCCGCCCACTGACAGTTATTTATATGTTTCTACCTATTCAAAGTAATAGGTTTATCAGCTGAGGCTAGCCTCAGGTGGGCGGGACATGAAAAACTGACTCTTTGACTCTTTTCTGGCTGAAAACCGCAGATTTGCGCACTAAATGCTCTAAAACTCCAACATCTTACAGAATAAGGGACACAGCGCTGGAGACAGCAGATCTGACACTAGCTTGTGCTGCCCTCAGCAAGGGGGGCATAACCTATGTGACAGGTTCTCTTTAAAGGTATCTGGTGGCGTCTCACTTCCCTTGCCAATTGTGTGGGAAGGAGTGACAATTCAACAGGGGTTTCTTCTATACCTGTATCTAGCCGTTGCCTACTGGAAATTACATGATTAGAGATTTGTTAAGCCTCAAGCCTACTCCCTGCAATGCTCATCTAAGAAAAAATGACATACAGTTTGAAGTGTGAAAACCATGTTCTTTGACTACTTTATCAGAAAAACAGAACAGCAGGTAGCCATTTTTAGTGATAGAGAACCACTGGTGAGTAAACTCTTTACGGGGTGAGTAAATGCTACATGCAAAAAGAAAAAGGATCCTACATATATGCTGAAAGCACACTCCCCAGCCTGTAACCATACTACATCTTAGTAGACTCCTAACAGAAGAAGTAGGGGTACCAGCTTAAAGGGGATGTATCGCTTCTTTAGTTCGGCTGATTCATACTGCTCTCAGCTTCTCAACTCTAGAAATGCAGGAGGAGTGTTTCTTCCCCTCCCAGCTGGGTGACATCATCCCCCCTTTACTGTTTATACTGGCTCCCGAGACACCCCAACCCTCTCTGAGTCCACATGTCACTGTGTCTCTCCCTATCAGTCTTATTTATAAGAAGCTGTATACATACCACAGGTTGCATTCAATCTAAACTGAGCACTGATTTCTTCTCCTCTCACAGCTGAAGATTTGTTACAGTTGAATCTACTTTCTATGAACGGCACAGATCTCCCTTCTATGCAGGAGAGTAGGCACCGAGAACACAACGGTGCTTTTTTTTGATAGTAGAATCTGCTGCATTTTTTGTTTCTGCTAGGTGTGCAAGAGAAATTGCTACGGCCCCCAACTCGAGTCAGAGAGGCAGGGATCGACACACAAATTGTGCTGTTTCCTGATTGTAGAAGCCCTCCCCAAGTGTTATTCTGTTTCTTCTGGCTGTTGCAGAGTGAAATGTGGCGTCCCTTACTTGAGTGAAAGGCAGGAATGCTCGCTCCGTGAATACAGCCGACCGGGGGCCGAACAGAATGTAAATGAGCTCTCAGCTAGTGAAATGCAAGGAGGAGGGATCCGGAGGGATCCGACCAGCACCGGATATAAGTGTAAACAGAAACAGAAGTTAAAGAAAACTGTGATAACAAGACAGCTTTGCTAATGACATCTAATTGCAAAGTTACTCGTTTTCACTGTCCCCTTATTCTGAAGACCATTTAATGAAATGATACAACCCCTTTAAGTTTTTGTTGGCATGTGCTGATGATACTTTGCTAGCTTTTGTTTACAGATAAGCAATTGTTTTCACTCCTCGGAGCACTTGTAGCTTTGTTAACTAAAGATGAAATCACCCACACTTATGTCTTTGTAATGTCTCAGCTAGTTACTTGGGAGCTAAATATGCTAATCACTACTGTAGACCCACGTAAAGCCTGACAAGACAGAGTGAGGGAAAAGCTGCCTGTGACTCAGTGAAACAGCAAGGTGAGAAAACCCCTTTAATGGAGAGTAACACTCTTTTTCTTGCAAGTGGATTAAGGTACTTGAGTTGCATTAGAAAGTCTGGGAATAGAATTTTCTTTATACATGATTTGTTCTATCAAAAGCTTCTCAATATATTTTTTAATTTTGGTTTTTATTTCATAATTTACCATGTCACTAGCTAAAATATTCCTGAAATTCTGCAGTTCTCACTATGGAAAGTAGGCCAATTAATAGTCTGACACTTCCCCTTCGTCACAGAGCATGCCTAGAAAAATCTGCCATAATAGTGAATGAGTCAGCTCCTGTTCACAAGATCTTATGTACATGAAGCTGCTGTAAAGCAAATCACTAAAAACTGTTGAAAGCAGCCCAGGCAAGATGGCTGCCCCTATAGTTATATACAGAGAAAACAGAATTTCAAAAATCAAAAAATAAAACAACTCTAAAGAAAACAATATGTATCATTATCTGATTTTATTTAGTAAAAAATATTGGTGACACATTCCCTTTAACCTGTGGGTATTTCTTGTTATGAGAAAGTTTGGGCAAAATCAGGACACAAAATGAAGCAGCAATTTTCCTATGTGCATACAAATTGCTTTCACATTAAGATTTAAATGGAAATTTTAGCATCATGTCTTATTTAAAACATTTTATTATTTCTTAATGTAGCTCTGTCAATGCACTTTTTAGTTATGACCTATGGGGCTTTGCTCAAGGAATGTCATTTCTTAAGCAACATAAAATACATATAAATGAATAAATAACTGGAAGCAGCATAATTGCATAATAGCAGTGTGAACATTTTGATGCAATCCTTACAAGATCTGGGAATAATTATATCAACATGTTATTATTCAAAATCCGCAAAATGATTTACTTCGTGTGGTTCTACCATCAGCTGCCACATTAGACTAATACAATTTTACAGTCCACTGGCTGTAGAATCCCTCTGCATAATGAAAGGTCAAGGCGTCCATTGCTTTTTTTTTTTAATGCATTACATACGCTTTCAAATAGAAATTTGTCCAAAACCACACACCCAAGACTGCAAGTTATGCTACAGAAAGCAGGAAAATCCCTCTTAACGTAAATGATACCCAGTTCCTGAATTGAAAGGTTCGGAAAAAGCAAAAGTTAAAAGGGTGTTGCATCTCATTGATTAGCTTTAAACACGTAGGTAAAGATAAACCTTTTACTAAATACATTGCTGTTTTGATTTTGCTTTATTTCATAGATCAAGCAGGTTTTCTATCCTTAATGTTTAATGATGGTTTCCTAGATTATTACCAACCACCTCTGTGCTCTAGCAGCCTAGCCCTCTTCCCCCTCACACATAGCTGATAGAGCACAGAGATGGGTGGTTATCTAGCAAACCATATGTACACAAGTAGGATGGAAAACCTGCTGTATCTTTGAAAAGAAGCAAAATTAGAACAGAAAGGTATTTGGTAAGAAGGTTTATTTACCTTTGCCTACACGTTTAAAGTTAACCAATGAGAGGGGAATATATCCCTAACACATTTCATTCTTAACTTTAACCCCTACCATATATTATGAGGGTCCCCTCTATTAGATATGGATTAACTAATTTCACCCCGGAAATTACCCCATACGGGTGGAAAATTTTTAGTTAGGTCATCCAAATTCTATGATTTTGTCAGGATCAGCCAACTATCTAACAAGTATGGTGGTCTGTTGATGGTCCCCTACTGGCAGATTTCGAGGAAAAATTGGGTTTGAAGGATTTCAACATGACTCATTCTTTGTTCCCAGAGGAAGCTGCCAGATGTGACTAGTTCATAATGGAGTCATAAGACATAGCTGTCTGTGGATATCTGGCTGTAGTATGAGCTACCAAGGGAAATGAAGTGACAAACTACTCTAAGCCAAATTCTAAATTCAATAACTGGTAGAACAGTATTTCTGCAACCATGCCAATGACTACAGTACTGCAGCCTAAGAGCAACTATGTTAATCTGAATGGACCTAAAACTCTTACATTTACTATACTTAAAGGGGTTTTGCCATGATCTCCTTTCATACCTCCTGTATCCAGCTCTTCAGCTCTGTGTGCTCAGAAGGGGGTGTGTGGGATTTGTTTGAATTGCATATTATGTGACCCAGCAAATGACACACCAGGCCTTTCCCCTCTGTATCAAGAAGGTCTGTTTATGTAAAGCATTGTGAGTAGCTGAGCGGTAATGTTTTTGCTTCACAGCACAAGGGTCCTAGGTTCAAATCCCTGCAGGAACCAAACCTGTGTTGTTGTTTTTTTTCTCTTTATCAATGCACAGACCTGATTGAGGTCTCTTTTTTATTTATTTGCACTGTTTGACTAATCACTAAGGAATACAGAGGACGGGAGTAGAGTGACAGCACCTGGGGTTTGAACACTCAGTAGCTGCCTTGAAAGAAAGTGATGTCTGAGCATGTGCGAAACAAGACTGAGGAGCTCTCAGCCCTGGTTGTATCCCCTGGGAGGAGCTGTAAACAATGGATCACTAAAGGAGCAGCAAAACAAAAATGGTGCAGAAAATTTTTAATAATGATGAATAGTGAAAATGTTGTTATTTCATTTGCAAGGTTTCCACGTCAATTTTACTTCCTGGCAACACCCCTTTAAAGGGGTTGTCCACCTCATAAAAAAAGGATACAATATCTCCTGGGCCCCCATTAAATAATACAAAGTATACTCACCTGCCTGCTGCCCCCGGTTCCAGTGCCGTGTCTCATTGATCTTCTGTTGACATTGCATCACTTCTGAATGGGGATGAAACCGCTGCAGCTGCTGATGGGCTGCAGCAGTCACTTGCCTCTACTTACATTACCATTCAAAACTGTTCACTTCTGAACAGGAATGTAAATTAGTGGCGCATGACTGCTGCAGCCAATCAGTAGCTTCAGGGATGATGTCCCCATACAGAAGTGATACAATGTCAACAGAAGACAAGGGAGACACGGCTTTGGAACCAGGATTGGAAGAAGGTACGTATACATTTTTTTGTATTTTACTGGGAGCCCGGGAGCTCTTGCAATATTTTTTTTAATAAGGTGGGCTACTCCTTTAATGATTTTATATAGAATCTACTCTCTTTTTTCTTTTATGATTGTTTTCATAATGTTAAAAGAAAGTACCAAATTTTTGGGATTATAAGACGCATTTCTTAGTGTGCCCTATAGTATGAGTTTTCCTTTTAACTGCTTGCCAATCAGCCACAGAGTTTTGAATGTCTGGGTTGTTGACATTTAACTTTGCAAGGACATGCGGAAGCATATTTGCAAAGTTTGCAGGTGCACAGCGATCGTGTATTACTGGTTCATTACCATCCCGCCTTTGCAAGCACTATATACATGGCATTCGGTGGGGCAGATTTAGACATTGTACAGTTAGACTAGACATAGTGGCAACTATAACTTTACAACTTTTCTAAGTTTGGCTTACTTTACCCCATTAACTGCACAAAAGTTTTTGCGTATTTTATGGGCAGACGGCGGCCATGTCAAGTGATGCCCTCTTTACACTACGAACCTTTTACCGAGGCCACACCCTTTTGTCAAACAAGGCTCAGAAGGGTCTAGAAACTGTCTAAAACACATAATAAATGTGTTGTAAAATTCTGCCGCAACTGCCTTGATAAATGTGCCCCCATGAGCGCTGTATATCCAACTCAGCAGGAAGCCTTCAGGTTTTCTGTTTTTCGGCCCCGGCGCTCATTTGATCATGGAAGCTAAGTAACTGCAGGAGCTGCTGAGTCTTAACAGACCCAAATCGGCTCTGCAGTCAGTGCAGGGGGCTGTATTTCCCCTGTATCTGGGGATAATTTATGAGCTACAGAGAAAATTAGCTAGAAAAAAATGTTATCTGAGACAGCTTACAAGAGGCTTTTATCTGGCTTTATGGGGAGGCACAATATGTATATATTACAGGTATATTTCCTAAGTGATTAAGCATACCATTCGGTTTAATGTGGTGTTTAAAAGCTGTTACCTGCGCTTCTGTCCATCATTGTTGATTAAAAATAAAAACCAAAAAACTTAACATTGTAAACCGGCTCGTTCCAGCCCGTGGCCAGTCCTCCAGTCAGCCCGGCTGCAGGGGCACTTAAAGATGTCAACGGTCAGGATCACCAGGACCGGTCTCAACACCAGAATGAACAGGTTTACAAGCTATTTTTTTCTTTTTCAATTTGTAATAATCATTTCCAATGGACTGATGAGCAGTTAGTAGCTTTGGAAAATGCCTTTAATTTTTTTCTTTCTTACCTTGTTTACCTAAAATGTAAGTTCATCTTCTTATCCAAAGGCACACCTTGTACTCCAAAAATTACGGTATAACCTATTTCTAGTCTACAGATGTGTGGAAGAAATTGATAATACTTGAAGGTCCATTTCAGAGAGTCATAAGGTTTTTTACTTTCCTGTCTCCAAATTTTAATTTGGTCAGGTTCCCAGGTTACTAGTGATTGTCTTACTCATAAGTGATTTTAAGTGGCTGCAAATCCCACAAAAGTACCCACACGGACCAATGGAAAGAAAACCCCTTCTATAGGACACAATACTCCCCCGAGCAGAACGTAGGTATACAAATTAGGAGCTTGGATTTTACGGCCTGGCCTTTATGTAGGCAAATAGTTAAAGCCATAAAACCTTGGACGCATTAGAATCATTTCACCTTGAAATATTTTGTGCAAATTACCTTTCGGAATAGCCCTTCCATTGTCTATGCAGAGCTTGTGGAGGCCTGTCAGCAAATAAACAGGGAAACAACATTTCACGGGCACATTTTCTTTCTAGCCATCACATTACCAAAATCTGTCAAGACCTCTGTGTATTTTTAGTTCGTTTACAGAGACTAGAGACGGATACTGATGACAAAGGTAAGACTTCCTGGGAGGCAATTAACAGGAATTTTCAGAATGACCGGATGACAACTATTATTGTCATGTCAGAGATCCCAGGAAGAACATACTGGTGTATGTATGGAGGTTTGTTTTATTTTTATTATCATGGGAGTCCTGCCAAGGCGGAGGGACTTTACCACTGCAGAATATAATGCTCCTCTATTTCACCTATCGACTCGAACCCTTGGCAAAGCTAGGGAATGTGAATATCGGCCCTCAGAGCAGAAACACTAGGAATAAACAACCTTAGGAAGTGCACGGTACTAAAGAATACTTGTTATGTCAGTAAAAGCTGGGGAGCGTCAAGTTAATTTGTTCCACTTTGGTGATTTTCTTACCGCACCTCCCCTTGTGGTCAAGACTATGAGATATTTCTTGGACTCATTTTCTTCCTGTTCCAGTAATTGTGGATTTATTATGTCACCATACAACTGGCTTTTGTAAGTAGTGAAGGTTATATAAGACTGCAAAATGTACAGCTAAGAAGCAAGTGTTTTGGTGAATGTGAATGGGATTTCTGCAGCAAGATATGTTTACTTAGATGTACAACAAATGTGCGACCTGCAAAGATGCTCTTGGGCCTAGAAAGTAGACCGTCCACTGGTGCCCACAAAGCAACATTCTGCTGCATATAAAAGAGTGAGGTTTTGATTTTAATACTGCTAATTACTGGCCAATTGTTAGAGATGTATGGGGGAGGTTGTTCTGTGATGGGATATAGGAGCACAAGGAGCTATTTACTTAAAGGGAACCTGTCAGGTGGTTTATGCTGCACTACCAGAGAGCAGGATGACGTACAGGGAGAGAAGCTGAGCTCTGTAATCTATAAGGTTCAAGGACTTGGAGTAGGATTTCTGTGTAAAAAACAGAGTAAATCCTAACTGGACTCATTAAGACACAGTAGGAATCCTGTTTACTGTGCCCAAATACAGTGATTGACAGCTTTCCCTGCATCAGTGTGTGTGCCGAGCAAACTGTCAATCACTGTGTGTGTTGTAGGGGGTGGAGGGGGGGGGTCAGCATCACTTTTACTTACACAAGTTTTCTCTACTTTTTACTCAAAAATTCAGCATCAAATAATTTAACCCTATATATCACAGAACTTGGTTTCTCTCCTCTATCATATAATCCTATGTATCACAGAGCTCAGCTTCCCTCCTCTATCATATAACCCTATATATCACAGAGCTCAGCTCCTCTCCTCTATCATATAACCCTATATATCACAGAGCTCAGCTTCTCTCCTCTATCATATAACCCTATATATCACAGAGCTCTGCTTCTCTCCTCTATCATATAACCCTATATATCACAGAGCTCAGCTTCTCTCCTCTATCATATAACCCTATATATCACAGAGCTCAGCTTCTCTCTCTATCATATAACCCTATATATCACAGAGCTCAGCTTCTCTCCTCTATCATATACCCATATATCACAGAGCTCAGCTCCCCCCTTATCATATAACTATATCACAGAGCTCAGCTTCTCTCCTCTATCAATAACCTATATATCACAGAGCTCAGCTCCTCTCCCTCTATCATATAACTATATACACAGAGCTCAGCTCTCTCCTCTTATCATATAACCCTATATATCACAGAGCTCAGCTCCTCTCCTCTATCATAAACCCTATATATCACAGAGTCACTTCTCTCCCTCTTCATATAACCCTATATATCACAGAGCTCAGCTCCCTCCTCTATCATATAACCCTATATATCACAGAGCTCAGCTTCTCTCCCTCTATCAATATAACCCTATAATATCACAGAGCTCAGCTTCTCTCCCTCTATTCATATAACCCTATATACCACAGAGCTCAGCTTCTCTCCTCTATCATATAACCCTAAATATACACAGAGCTCAGCTTCTCTCCCTCTATCATATAACCCTATATATCACAGAGCTCAGCTTCTCTCCCTCTTTATATAACCCTATATATCAAGAGCTCACTTCTCTCCTCTATCATATAACCCTATATATCACAGAGCTCAGCATCTCTCCTCTTCATATACCCTATATATCACAGACTCAGCTTCTCTCTGACATATAACCTATATGCACAATCGGTCTCTCCTCTATCATATAACCCTATATATCACAGAGCTCAGCTCTCTCCTCTATCATATAACCCATATATCACAGAGCTCAGCTTCTCTCCCTCTATCATATAACCCTATATATCACAGAGCTCAGCATCTCTCCTCTATCATATAACCCTATATGCCACAAGCTCAGTTTCTCTCCTCTATCATATAACCCTATATATCACAGACTCAGCTTCTCTCCTCTATATATAACCTATATATCCACAGAGCTCAGCTTCTCTCCTCTATCATAATAACCCTATATGTCACAGAGCTCAGCTTCTCTCCTCTATTATATAACCCTATATATCACAGGACTCAGCTTCTCTCCCTCTATCATAATAACCCTATATATCACAGAGCTCAGCTTCTCTCCTCTATCATATAACCCTATATAGTCACAGAGCTCAGCTCACTCTCTCTATCATATAACTAATATATCACAGACTCAGCTCTCCACTATCATATCAACCCATTACAAGAGCTCAGTTCTCTCCTCTATCATATAACCCTATATATCACAGAGCTCAGTCTCTCTCTATCATATAACCCTATATATCACAGAGCTCACTTCTCTCATCTATCATATAACCCTATATATCAAAGAGCTCAGTTTCTCTCCTCTATCATATAACCCTATATATCACAGAGCTCATCTTCTCTCATCTAAGATATAACCATATCTAACAAAGAGCTCAGTTTCTCTCCTCTATCAATACCCAATTATCACGAGCTCATCCTCTATCTATAACCCTATATATCAACAGAGCTCAGTTTTCCTCTCACTCTATCATATAACCCTATATAATCACAGAGCTCAGCTCTCTCTCCTCTATCATATAACCCTATCTATCACAGAGCTCAGCTTCTCTCCTCTATCATATAACCCTATATATCACAGAGCTCAGCTTCTCTCCTCTATCATATAATCCTATATATCACAGATCTCAGCTCCTCTCCTCTATCATATAAGCCTATATATCACAGATCTCAGCTCCTCTCCTCTATCATATAAGCCTATATATTACAGAGCTCAGCTCCTCTCTATCATATAACCCTATATATCACAGAGCTCAGTTTCTCTCCTCTATCGTATAACCCTATATGCAATTCAGTTTTACTTTTGTGTGGCAAAAGATAATTTACGTGAATATACAAGAGTCTAGTGCTTTTGATATAGTAGTAAGCAGTGCCGATAAAATAAGGGAGGGATATAATCTCAAATAGAATTTATCTTTTATTAAATGAATAAATTATAACCACTGATAAACTATAAAATAAGTCAGACAATTTGAATAATTCTGTAAAGAGAGGAGACAGATGCAACACGTTTCACCGATAAACGAGCTCGGCTTCATCAGGCAGTATGTGGCTGCTGTATGGAAGTCCATGCTTTATATAGCAATGAGATAAATAAAGTTTGAACAAAAACAGGAAGTTGCAAATAAAGTTTGAACAAAAACAGGAAGTTGCAAAAAAAGTTTGAACAAAACAACTTCCTGTTTTTGTTCAAAATGTATTTGCAACTTCCTGTTTTTGTTCAAACTTTATTTGCAACTTCCTGTTTTTGTTCAAACTTTATTTGCAACTTCCTGTTTTTGTTCAAGAACAAAAGAACATCAAATTTATCGTCTTAATACTAAGGGCCACATGTATGAAAACTGTCTAGGTCTAGAACACACTTTGTTGCCCATCAGTGCGCCCCTCTCATTTCATATAGTGCTCTGGAAAAAATGAGAGGGGTGCTATGGCCAAGAAAATTAGTTTTAGACCTTGACAGTTTTCATACATGTGGTCCTAAGTGTAAATTATACAGTATAAATTGCTCCAAGTTCACCCCAGTGCTCATGCTAAATGATAAATCTGCATAATCCTTTGACTCTTTTACCAAGCTTTAAATCACTTATTGCTTGGCTTGCATTCTGCCAATAATTGGGGTCCAATTTTGGTGAACAATGTTGCACATCAAACTACGCCTCTTTTTCGTGAATCCAACCACTTTTCTGTTATGATAATAAGAGAAAAAAAATCCTCTCATCTGTGTGGCTCACATTATATATCTCATGATAAACTCAAGGTGCAGGGAAGAGGCATCCGGCTGGAGATGTGAAACACGAGTGCTGGGAGTGCTATTGGGAATTTCTATCACCTTTCTGTTATACCATGTCCCAAGGTGGAGCAAAATCTGTATAAAGAACACCTACAAATTCAACTAGTAGCATTTTGCATTAAAGACGTTGTCCCTCTAAGAAAATCGTATTTCATTAGAAATGTCTGGCAACGGTAAGCTATATCACATGGTGTCCCACTGCCACTTCATCCAGCAATCAGCTGTAACCTTTTACATTTCCCTGCAGCACCACCGCAGGAGCAATGAAGTATTACACCATTCTCAGTGTAATCTAGACTACTGCAAAATCCTTCTCTGTGGCCTCCCGTCTAGCACCCTCGCTCCCCTCCAAAACATCTTTAAGGCTGTGTTCACACGGCATAATTGTGGGGTGTAATTACGCCCTGCAATTATGTCGGGACTTCGGGAGCTTGCGGGCTCCATAGACATTCATTACTAGCGGCGCGTACTCGCCGCTAGTAATTGACATGTCACTTATCTCCCCCTGCGGCATATTGTCCGAGCGTAGAGAGGAGGCGTAATCCATAGTTTTCTATGAGAACTGTGGATTACCGTAATGACTGGGACATATCTCCCCCCATATTGAGCGCAGTACGGCGCGAAATACGGGCCGAAAAACGTCCCAATTTAAGTCGTGTGAACATAGCCTAACTCTGCTGCCTGTCTGATCCACCTCTCTCCTCGATTCTCCTCTGCCCCTCTCTCATGCCAATACCTGCACTGGCTACCCATTGCCCAGCAAATCCAGTTCAAATTAGTAACCTTGACCTACAAGACTCTTCCATACATCTCTGCCTTAATCTCCAGATACCTCCCCTCTCCCAATCTCCGCTCCTCACAGGACCTTCTTCCCTGCTCTCCTCTTATCAACTGCTCACACAACCGTCTCCAAGACTTCTCCCGTGCTTCCTCCACACTCTGGAACTCACTGCCCCAACACACTCAGTCTCTCCCCCACTCTCACTAGCCTCAAAGGTAACCTGAAAACCCATCTCTTAAGGATTGCCTATGACCAACATTAACTGTGTTGCCACTACTCCACCCGACAAACATGTCTGCCCCTCACCCTCTGTCTCTTCCCTCCTTCCCTGTAGACCGCAAACCCTCACGGGCAGGGCCCTCTCTCCCTCTGTACCAGTTGTTAGTTACTTATCGTCATCTGGTAATTGTTTGACCAATGTTATTTATGTAACCACCTCGAATGTACAGCGCCCTGGCACCAAGGGCGCTCTAAAATAAATAATAATAATAATAATTTATGGGCTGCCCACATAATGCAGAAGTATGCTGGGTCCTCCAGAGTGAGAAATGCTCTGTGTGGCTGTAGATGAAGGTGGTGTATAGAATACCCCCTCTATTTATTCAGAAGTCCCTACCACTGTAATTGCAAATGTGATTTCTAGACCAGATATCTTATTTAATGTCGTTAACATGGCAAAGTAAGATGTTTTTATCAGACTGCAAAAGAACATTATCATTATCTATCTGAAAAGACTTTCACTTAGACTTAACCTGCAAAACAGTATAGATGTTGTGTTACATGCACGGTCTATCACCTCCCATATGTTTCTGTACAGTAAATGGGTGCCTTCAGTTGCGCATTATATGAAACCAGCTGAAATAATTAGCAGACATGTTAATCCATGTTCTTTCAACTATCAATATGAAGACACGACTGAATGAACAGGCAGGTGACAAAACGATCATCACAGCATTTGTGCCACTTTTCATAGTTCAATTCACTTTGCAATGAAGTAAAAATATCAAATAAAACTACTAATTTAATGCAGATCTCAAACCTCCACAGGAAGCAGGGAATGTGTCATTTAGCTCTATGAGGTGATTGCAGCTCTTCATACCAATATGCCATACATTTGTTTTTCAAAGCGCAGTGGTAAAAGCATGAGTCACTTCAATTAGAGGCAGGAAGGGAAAGTAGCCCTGTGTCACATCAAGGTACACTGTGAAAGCAGGTTGACATGTGGCTAATATCTGGCATCTGGATGCAGAGTGCTTCACCTGCTGTTTGTGCCCACGAGTTCAGGCCACTGAGAAATTCTATACAGACTGGCACCCTGGTGTTTTGCTTCTCGCCCGATGACAATTTCTTTCTCCTACTGTATACATGGTCAAGTCACATTATTATGACCATCAGGTGATATCCGAGTAACCGTTGTGTGCAGCAATGACAGCAGATAGTTCGGCTGGGAGTGACTTAAGGTCCTGGGGGGTTGTCACAGGTAGGAGGATCCATAAAGCGAACATAATGATCAAGGTGGTCCCATAGATAAACAACTGAATTCAAGGGTGGGGCATTAGGGGGCCATGGTAACACTTGGAAGTCTTGGTCAACCAATGTCAGACATTTCTAGCCGTGTGACATGTTGCATCGACTTACTGGAAGATCCCATCCAGCCCAGGGAAGACTTCATCATGTATGGGTGTATGTGACATGTATATTGGGACAAATTAGTGTGACTATCTCTTTCTTAGGGCGCACCCCCACGGCATAGGAAAACTACCGCCCGTTTTGCCAGCCGGTATTTGTCCTGTTTTCCCCCCACCCCCACGACTGGGGGGGGGGGGGGGGGGCGACTTTTCTCCACGATGAGCCCTCCCCCTTCACATTGGGAAGCACAGATTCCGTCCGAAAACCAGACGGAAGAATGTGCTTGCTCAATGTTTTGCCGCCGCGGGGACTGCTGCACGGGTTTTCCATAGAGCACAA
Source organism: Phyllomedusa bahiana (assembly GCA_025379985.1). Classification (NCBI taxonomy): domain Eukaryota; kingdom Metazoa; phylum Chordata; class Amphibia; order Anura; family Hylidae; genus Phyllomedusa; species Phyllomedusa bahiana. The sequence continues at coordinate 177,859 of JAODAL010002314.1, forward strand.
TTGTGCTCATTTTCGGACGGTTTTTCAGGTGGTCTGAAAAACCGCAAACCGGCTGAAAGAAAACGGCCGAAAACCCGTGCCGTGGGGACATGGCTGTAGTGGTTCGGTGGATTCGCTGGACCACCGCAAGCGATGACATTTAAGCCACGCCAGGGAGCGGAGTCTAAGTAGCCCCCGGTTTTTCACCAGAGCCCGCCGCAAAGCGGGATGTTTGCTGGGGCTGGGCTACCGGGGTCGCTACCCCTGAGTGTTTTTCTTCGAGGGCGGCGGGGGTACTGCGTAGTAAAAAATCTGATCCAGGGGCTAGTCGGGGACGGGCAGGAGGTCAGGGCAGGCGGCAGGGTCTGGTCAAGCGGGCAACGCCCAGGGAAGGCGGCAAACAGGCAAGGTCAGAACAAAAAAGGCGGACTGTACACGGGAAAAAAAAAGGACCCAACACTTCAAAAGGCAAAAAAAGCACACCAACAATCTGGCAGAGACTGCTGGGGGTATTCCATATATAGGCCAAACCCCACAATAACCAAAAATGGTGCGCGGGCCCCCTTTAAACCAACCAGCCGTCGCGCGGGGCCCCTAAGCGGCGGATTCCCCCAAGGCTCCGGGACAGGCAGGAGTGGCGTTCACGGGACGCGGCGGGAAAGGGGAACGGGCGCCGGGGGACTGGGCAGCGGGGGCAACCGGGACCGGGCACCCGCGCCAGACCCCCTGGGGGCAGGGGGGGCCCAGGCGAAACCCGGCCCCCGCCACCCCCATGACAAGGGCTTAGTGAATTTTCGAAAATTTTTGATTTGTTCTTTTGACACTTCATTATAGCTATATATACAGACATTTACTGCTAGTTTTTCCTGAGCATTATCTATTTAGAATTAGAGTATTTAGAATAGTGTTTATATATAGGTTTCTGGTGGGGTCGCCCTTGTTGGGGCGGGTGCTTCAGTTTTTTTCAATAGTTAGCATAAGAGATATATAGTGTATTTTAATATATTGTATTAAAGGTTAAGTTTTAGAGTGACTTTAAGGTAGATAACTCTTTTTTGTGGTTGGTAGTTGTATATTTTGAGTTATTGGCAAAGGATTCAGGGTAGTAGCCAAACCTACAATAATATGGGTAAAGTTTTTCGATAAGTTATTATCTGCAAGGATACTTCTTTCAAGTGGTTACAGTGCCCCTGCATGGTGATGGGCCCCGGGAAAAACCAAAAAACATTCCCAGACCATAACACTTGGTTCTTTCCCCAATGGGGTGCAGGGGTTTTTTTTTCGATGTTTCTCCCCTGACAAATCAATGTCCATCCATTTGATGAAGCTAAAAAAATGACTCATCGGAGAAGGCAACCATTTGCCAATCAGCAGAGATCTCATTTCAATGCTGCCATGAAAATTGAAGCCAATATTGCTAATGTAACTTGGTTAGTAGAGATGTAGTGACCATATGTCTACTTAGAAAGTTTTGTAGGACTATTGTTTGGGTCACACGTCTTATAGCTCTGGCTCATTTTGGCTTTGAGCTGCTCGACTTTAGCATGTCCTTCCAACCTTATGCCCCCCTCGTAGACGATGGTCACCTCTCACATTAGTGGTAGATGGTGCTCCACAGTCCTTACTTCATTTATCTGCAATAATGCCATTTGCCCTCTCACAATACACTTTTACCACAGCAGCACGCAAACAATTCACAAACTGCACAGTTTTAGAAATTCTGCCACCCTTGGCCTGAAAGCCAATAATCATCCCCTTTTTGCTGTGATAAATTGAAATGAGGGGTATGTGTGCAGACAGCTTATCATATAGATCATGCTGCGGATATTTCTCACTTAGAGATCATAAATATATACATTCTGGATCATTACAGTAAATGTCTTAGCGCAGATCTATTGACCAGTTCCAAAAAGCCCAACTTCTGAAGAGGGAATAAGCTCGAAGGCAGGGTCTGTCCCTCGGAAGGAAACACGACTGGGAAATGAGCTGTGCATCTGGCAGCCTTGAACTTGACATTTGTCATTAAATCAAATCCCAAAGAGCTATTGATTGCTTGAGTCTTAGAACACTCAGAACACTTTAGGTATATTTAGGTATAATGGTGTAAATTTTTGGCACATGCGGTAAATGACTAAAATTCCTATTAGATAAACATTAGATAGTGTCTATATATTTGCTGCAAGTTAATAATTTACATTTCTATGTTTGACATGTTCTGAGTAAGTAAATGAGTCAATTAAGGGCTGTAAAATCTCACTTTATGCCAGGAAAAGCTCCCGACATATGGTATATGTTATACAGAGACCGTGACAAATGCCTAACAATGGTATTCAGTACCCACAGACTAATATTGGATCCACTTACTAAGGTTCATGATGTATCCATTAAACAGATGCCATTAAAGCCATTAAAACCTATGGACGAAATATACCACAGTCAGGCACATTTTTAGCAGCTCCATCACCAGTAGTCTATATTAGTATCCATTTAACAAATATGCCATGAAAATCTATTGGAAAGCTGATGACCTTTAAATGGGTACTTATGACTACAAGCATCATACATTGGCATCCGTCACTCATACTGTAAAGATATATATATATATATATAATATATATCAATATATATATATAGAAATATATATATATATTATATATATATATATATATATATATATATATATATATAGCACCCCAGTACAGGGTACTTGAAAAAGGAAGTAAAATATTCCGAAACGTCGCAACAAAAGTTGTGTTATCAGCTATACATGGAGTCCTAACAGAAAGCATATGGACTTCTGAATACAAAGGAAAATTGAAAAGTCTATGCAGTGGCATCACCAGGTTTTTATGACTGTTTGAAAAATTGTTGCACTATGTTTGTGTTGTAACATTTTGCTAAAGATATTGAAGATAAATGAAATTTTAAATAATTTCGAGCCTTAATGGTTTTTTGAAATAAATGGATAAATAGGGGTTAATAAGAAGGAAACCTCTTACCAAGGCAAAATATGGGAATTTATTCTTTAAATAGAGCGAAATTTTCCAAAGAAAGTCGTAAGATTGAGTCAGGATGCGTTCTTGTTCAGTATATTATGACTTTATATGTATGTATATAATGGTTAATTTTTTTGGGGAAAGTTTGTGTCAGCCCCGGTCCCACAAGGGTTAAGCTTCATGCCCCCCTAATCACCTCCACTACATGTTTCTACACCTAGCTCCTGATTGGACAAGGGGGTGGAGAGGTCTCACCCCAGAAGTGGCAGTTGGAGGCAAGAAGTAAAAGTGGGCTGAGTCTAGAGTTTGACTTGGTGACAAGCAGCATGTGATCCAAAGGGGATGGGCCTGGACCTTGGTCCCAAGGAAACACGCCAATATTTGTTTTTGCCGAAACCCACACCCAAGCAGCATCAAAAAGGTGGGGTCCCCCAACTATAGGATAAATAGACTATCTAGGGGGGAAAATCATGAAGAGCAAGGTACAAAATATGGGGAAATTTTAGGTTTGCCTGGGGCCTAACCCCATAAATTGACAGAGAATTTTTAAAAGCATTTTTTTACTTTCTGCAAAGTAAAATTTACATACATTTCATTATTTTTTGGGGGGCATTGCCTAAACTGTATGACTTGGGTCAAATTTTTTGGATCTTTTCCCCCAAGTTCTCACAATATTTTGGTGGGGTTTTTGTTCCTTTCCCTCTGACAGAACTGGTGTAACTCAGCCATGTTTGTAGGTCAAACAAAATATAAGAAAAAAGTGTTTGCTCACCGCACTGGGCTGTGTGTCCACACCGGCCGCCACTGTAATGGGAAAGGTACAGCACTCGTGGCTGTCAGCGCAGCTGCATAAAATTTCTTCTATGAAAAAAACAATAGGAACCCGGGAACCCTTTAAAAATGCTGTGATCAAGAGTCCCCCTTGGTTTAAAAACGCTTAAGCCGAACGCAAGACCTTCCACTGTCTCTGTATAATAAGCTACCACCTTGCTTTGTGCTTTTAATTAGGTTTTAAAACCCAAAGGAGAAGGATTTTGATTCACGGATTTCCCATTGTTTTTTCATGTTCTTAGGTCCCCCTTGCTCACACCTGCCTTTTTACTTTGCCCATCATTTTTTTAATAGCACTGGAAACGGGCTTTGGTGGCCCCTTCAAAACATGTCTTGGTTATCCTTAAGCCCCTTGTAACCCGTTTTCGTATCTTGGGTATGGTCCATTTTAAAGAATCATTTTGCCGAAACTTTAACTTCCTGGTGATGAATTGAAATGTTTCTTCATATTGCCCATAATCTTTTTCTTCATGTGCCATCTATTTTTTTTAAGTGCACTAATCCCTCCTGCAGCAAAATAACCCCATAACATGATGCTGCCACCATCGTGTTTCACAGTTGGTACTCCAAAGCTTCTCCCTTTTTTCCTCCAAACGTAAGGTCATTATGGCCAATTTTAGTTTCGTCAGACCACAGGACATGTCTCCAAAAATGTAGATTTTTGTTCATGTGTGCATTTGTTTTATATGTTTCATTTTGGGTAATGGTCCTTCCTGGCAGAGTGACCCTTCACCCCTTGTTGATACAGTATTTGTTTCACTGTGGATAATGACACAATCTTACCAGCTTCCGCCAGCATCTTCACAAGGTATTTTGCTTTTGTTCTTGGGTTGATATGCACATGCCGGACAAAGCACATTAATTTCTGAGACACAGGAACCGTCTCCTTTCTGAGTTGTATGATGGCTGGATATTCCCATCTTTTGTACGTTTGTACTTGCATATAATTGTTTGGGGCAAGGGACCCTTTTGGTATCTGGGAAATTTCACCCAAGGGTGATCCCGCTTGTGCAAGTTCAAATTCTCTTCTGGTATCTTGGTGATTTTTTAGACTTTCCCCTGATGTTATACACAGAGCGTTGTTTCTGTTTTGCTTAAAATAACTAAGGTGTGTCCTTAATTAACTCAGATGTTGCCAAAAAACCTATCAGAAGCTTCCCCAAAAACATGACATCATATTGGGTTGTCCCAAAAATTTTTTAGGGAATTGAAATCCTAGTGTATGTAACTTTTGACTTTGCAGAAAGTAAAAAAAATGCCTTAAAAATTTCTCTTCCCTTTTTTGGCTTGGGAAATATAAAAAAATTTTTGGGAAAAAAACCCAAATTAACCTAAAAGGGTAAGGTTTATTTGATTTATGTCGATAGTGAGAAAAATGATATTGCCTTTTTTATAGTGTTGTAAAAATCGGTTTCTCGTGCGTTGTGTGTGTGTGCTGTGTGTGTGTGTGTGGTGTTGGGATGTGTATTTAGTAAATACATTTGTTTTAAGGGATCCCAAGGTATGAAATGGCATTACTGGTAATAATGTCAACATTGGACCTGTTCTTTAACCAGAAGTTATTGGCCCATTGACAGTCAACTATTGGCTAACTGCATATTCTGCACCTTGTACAAACACTGCAAAGTTTATTGCATAATTATTTTATGACCTTTACTCTTAGTAAAAGATAAAATGTATTTTTGTTAAAGGGTTTTTTGAGATTTCAAGAGGGGGGGGGGGATGGCCTAACATAACAAAATTTACCAATACCTTCCTGATAAACCTCCAATCCCCCAAAAAATCGAATTGCTTGTCTAAGTCTTCATTTACCTTCTTGTGATGTTTTCTATGCTAATTTGTACTTTTACTGTACTGTATATGGCCTCCCTTTACTGCAGCTTGGCAGCAACAATTTCTGTCTGAAAGTTTCTATTTGCCCTGTAAAATATCAAACTCTGGGATCCTTTGCTCTTCCTTCCTCCCAGAATCAGTCTCAGTGCACACCACTTGTTTTCTCCCTCATGCTAAAAGATTTGGGAATATGACTAAAGGGTTGACAAAACCTCCCCTGAAAAAAAGTAAAAACCCTCTGATTGACTGGATACCGCTCAGAGCTGTTTCCTACCCTGTTTCCCCCAAAATAAGACAGTGTCATATTAATTTTTGCTCCTAAAGACGAGCTAAGACTTATTTTTAGGTGATGGCTTATTTTTCTATGAACAAGAATTCACATTTATTGTTGAACAAAAAATCAACATGTCTTAATATACTGCATTGATTTAATCACAAACATCAGCATAAGCAGCCGAACTCTGAATTGCATAAAAAAATGTACTAGGTCTTATTTTCGGGGGATGCCTTATTTTCTGGACACAGGGTATATGTCCAGACACAGAAATACTAAACTTCCTGTCAACAAACAGCTACTGTAGAACTGCAGATAGCCTACAAAAATGTAAGTACATAACAAATGGGCCTAAATACGTAAGAGATATTTTTAAGAAAGTTGATTTTTTTTTTACTAGACAACCCCTTTCAGTCCATCCTCTTTGGTTAAAATCTGCCTTTAAGCAATTTATCAGCTGAAAATGACAGAGGTCAGTAGGAAAATAAACAGTACTTTCCCTGTAAAATCTGTACAAGACAATTTGTTTCAAAAGCATGCAGCAAAGTCTATAGACTGACAAAGAATTGTACCAAAGTGGAAAAAGAGGGTTCCTGTCATTGCACTATACCTGATACTGTAGCACATTCATTTGACTGGGAAGATGCTGCTTGAACAGATACAGCTCAATGAATGAAAAATTTTTATTCGTATCTATCAACACTTACTGGTGACTAATAAACATCCCATAAACAACTCGGGATTCTATATCATAAAAAAACATAGGATTATCAGCTAAAGGGTCCTCTTTGTCTGATCAATATGTAGATATAAGCCCTTTAAATAAACATACTTGCTAGCACTCTAGCCCAAAGTCCATTTACATGTGTTCTCCTTTAGTAAATGTTCATTGGGAGATACTGTCTTGCATATTACCTCTAGAAGATGGTCGTACATGATGCCGAAACGCCCAGGTGGCAGGAAGCAATTATTTTGATAACAAGCAAGAGTTGGCTGAATAATGAACATTTTAGCAAGATAGCATCTCACCTAGTGTTTCCCATTCTGAATTATTCTTTTGATAAGATAAAGAACAAAAACTCTGTTCATTTACTGTACCATGCTGACTGTGCTAATCCTATAGGTGTGCTGATGAAGAACATGTTTAATTTTATCACACTCAGATATCCAGCTGCAGCAGATTTTACAGTTTGTTTTAATTACTAACCATGTTATTCTGCTACTTGACCAATGTCCCTGCAAAGTTCTTTAGTTTTTGGGATTACATAATAATAATAGTTGTTGGTCCTTGTGCAGACTGCCAGATTCCATAGGGAGTGTTTTAGGACAAGCCTGTGAAACCAGTAGCTTTCCTCCAGAAGGAAGAAATCTTTTTCTAGAGCCACCTAATGGAGGTATAGTACTTTCCTTTTAAGTGAAAGTCCGACTCAGGGGCGTAGCTAAAAACTCATGGGCCGGTTGCAAAACTCCAGCTTGGGGCCCCCCTACTCCCAGACATAGTCTGTGGACCAATACTTTTCAACAACAGGTTCCCTACTTGGCATGGCAGTTGTCTGCAGTGTAGCGCGCTGCAGAAAATTATTTCTATTAAAAGAAATCGTCCAATAAAATAAATTTCAAATAGGGCCAAAAAAAACAAGTTATTTAGCCAAAGCATCTGTTGCATCTTGCCGCCTTTCCCTTTCCCTCCACAATAAAAAATGTTGTGGGGTGAACGGGAAAAAATACTATTGTGCCTTCTGTTTTATGGGTTTAGTTTTTGTTGTAGTTTATGCTGAACAGTTTAATTGACATGTCATCTGTATTCTGTGGGTGTCGGTAAAGGGGCCACATTATCACCACTATAAAGTGACTAATACCATCATATTAATGACCAAACCAGTATACTAAGACCAATAATACCAATAACAACAATACACAAAGACTAAATAATACCTCACATACCACTACCATGTAGTGACTAATACCACGTACTGTCAAATAAATATACCAAGGCCAATAATTCAAATAATAACAATACACAATGACCAAATAATACCGCCACAGCTTAACCATATATTTCCATCATAAATGGTTTGAATAATACCATTGTAGTGTTACTGAATATAAACCATTAAACTAAGACCACTATTACCCCCATACAGTGACCATATAGAGGTAGATATCAGTTGTACATAGGCTCTGCAGCTGTATAAGTGATTACAGGGCAGTTACATTTAGTGACTCATAGATAACGTCTTATCTGATGAGTCATTCTCTTTCCCTTTTCCTTCTCCATTCGGTCCACACTGTCATGATGACTTCTCCCAGCCATGAATCCCTACAGAATTTACCAAACAAAGATGTTAGACTCCAAACAGTGAAAGTGCCACCATTAAATCATTAGACCCCCATTTGTGCCACCAGTAGGTATGAACACAATACAAATAGTAGACAGCTGTCCCTAATTAGACAGGTGGATAGGAAGATGCTTCTTTTAGGTAGGTTAGATCTTAAAAATTAGTCAGATAAGTAGGCAGACTCTTCCTATTAAGTAGGTAACGTCCCCCTTCAGTATAAGGCCTCCTCTAGTAGGTATGTAAGTAGATAGAGACGTATATAGTAGGTAGATGCCCCCTCTATTAGGTAGGTAGATAGAGCCCCTTATGGTAGATAGACAGGTAGATAGGAGCTCTTTTGGTACATAGGCAGGCAGATAGGGCCCCTTCTAGTAGGTAGGCAGGTAGTTGGGCCCACTCTAGTAGGTGGGCAGGTAGATAGGGCCAGTTATAGCAGGTAGAGTGGCATATAGGGCCAGTTATAGCAGGTAAGGTTGTATATAGGGCCAGTTTCAGCAGGTAGGCAGGTATATCGGGCCAGTTATAGCAGATAGGGTGGTATGCAGCGCCAGTTATAGCAAATAGGGTGGTATGTAGGGCCAGTTATAGCAGTTAGGGTGGAATATAGGGCCATTTATGAAAAGTAGGCAGGTATATAGGGTCAGTTATGATAGGAATTTCTAGCCCCCCTCCATGAAAAAAATAATAAAAATAATACTCACCGTGGCTCTCAAGTCTGTTCCCCCACCGAACACCTGTCTTCCAGGACGGCAGTTCCGACGTCTATTAGGCCCCAAGCCTAGGCATAGGCTTAAAGGGGTTATCTCACTACATCCATTCATTTTAGCTCAGTCCTGTTTTCTCAGTTTCATTTTTGAATTGTGTGTGTTTACTGGTTACTGCTGTGCTGCAGTGATGAGCTACTGAGGACATAGAAGATCACTTGGTAGTAGCAAAGGTTTTCGGCCGCATCATATATAATCTGCTCAACGGAGGCTCCTCAAGCTCCCTTCTATTCAGTAAACAGTAGCAGTAGCAGATACTTGTTTCAAGTACTATGGACATGTGCCAGTGAAATCGCAATTAACAAACTTGTAACAGTTTGGAGTTTTATATGTATAAGACTTTTAATAAATATTGCTATTAATTTGAAACAAGTATCTGCTACTGTTTCCTGAGCTACTGAGAACACCAAGTCTGTAGCTATAGCGACCAGTACTGGCAGCCTATCAGGAGAGCCTAAACAGCTCTGTAGCTATAGCGACCTGAAGAGCTGATGCAGCCCATACAAAAGGGGAGATCTCAGAATAGGTAGGACACTGTTAAAGGACAAATATGGCAAAGTGACTTGTTTATGGAAGATCTTTAACATAAAAAGCAATCCTTGTAGTGAGACAACCTCTTTAAGGCCTAGTAGAGGCAGCTGTGCGATGACATCATTGCATCGCGACGATGTCTTCAGTGGGCTAAGCGGCTGGTATCAGTGTATACCGGCCACTGTGCCTGCACCGCGCAGGTGCCTATGTAAATGTTGTCACAGAGACCAAGTGATAAGGCGACTGATGAGGGGGCCTGTGGGCCCCCCTAGCATGGAGGCCCGATCACAAATGCGGCTGCTGCAACCCCTGTAGCTGCGCCACTGGTCCAACCCCCTTATGAGACTTGGAACATGACTTAAGAGGGGTCTTGTCATCAGTTAATTCCGTGCTGCTCGTCTGCTCGTAGCAACCTACATGGCGACCAGCTAAGAAAATGGAGAGGGCGGCATTGTGCTCAACTATAATCAGAATTTCCATAGTAAATAAATTGGGAAAACAGCCGCAAGTGTCACCCTCTTCATTCTCTGAGCTAGTCGGCTCAAAGCTTTCTAGGAGTAGACCTGCAACCCAGAAGTGATTTCATGATAAAAACCCCTGTAATCAGCTTTGGCACCATGTATGAATGGGGCTGCGCCATTTTCTTTGCGTGCCTTGAGCCGAACTGTTGTAGCCCTGTTCCATAGATGTATGAACACAACACTTTTGAAAGATGCAAGGGCGTGTCGCACCAGAGTTGTACAATGTGCCAAAAATGTGCCAAGGCACATGGTCCCCTTGACAGAGTGTGTTCTGTGTTGTCAGATGCCAGCACTTTGTACAGCTGGACTGGGTCGGAACCACAAGGGGGTTGAGAGAGTCGGCAAGTGTCCAGAGAAAGATGGTGTTTAAGTGATATGTGCCTTGCTTCATAACTATGTAACGTCCACAAGAAATATACCGTGAGTAAGGCCTGAATGCCCCCAGAATACTTGTGTTGTCTGCTGTTATTGATGCCGATGCACCACCCCATCACTACACACCTAGTACTTCACCTATCTTCCACAATAAGTACCATCTAGTAACCTGCACATATTCTTATAAGCTGAGACCAAAATAAGACTTTTTTGGTATCAACTCCACTCGCCATGTTTGGAAGAAGAAGAAGGATGAGTACAACCCCAAGAACACCGTCCCAACCATGAAGCATGAGGGTGGAATCATCATACTTTGGGGGAGCTTTTCTGCAAAGGGGACAGGAAGACTGCACCGTATTGAAGGGAGGATGGATGAGGCCATGTATTGTAAGATTTTAACCAACAACCTCCTTCCCTCAGTAAGAGCATTGAAGATGGGTCATGGCTGGGTCTTCCAGCTGACAGTGCCCCGAAACACACAGCCAGGGCAACTACGGAGTGGCTCTGTAAAAGCATTTCAAGGTCCTAGACGGGCCTAGCCAGTCTCCAGACCTCAACCTAATCCAAAATCTTTAGAGAGAGCTGAAACTTAATGTAGCCCAGCGACAGCCCTAAAACCTGAACGATCTGGAGAAGATCTGTATGGAGGAGTGGGTAAAAATTACTGCTGCAGTGTGCGCAAACTTGGCAAAGAACTACTGGAAACATCTGACCTCTGTAATAGCAGACAAAGGTTTCTGTACCAAATATTAAGTTCTGTTTTTCTTTTGATTAAATACTTATTTTAAGCAATAAAATGCAAATTAATTATTTAAAAAATCATACAATCGGATTTTCTGGATTTGTTTTTTCCATTCTGTCTCTCACAGTAGATATGTATGTTCGATAAAATTTACAGACCTGTCCATTCTTTGTAGGTGAGAAAATGTGCAAAATGGCCAGTGCATCAAATACAACTAGCATCAGGTTGTAATTTGGCACTTTGCTGATGTTTACATCAATGTTGGTGAGAGATCTACCCAATTTTGGACCCAGGTCCAAAAGTGGTTTGGTTCATCGGCTAATGATAATGAATCGATCCCATCAATTTGTGGTGCAATCTTCGGAGTTAAAGGAACCATTTGGTCATATTTAGGAACATCAGGGTTGTTTAGCCAACAGGCCCAGTGACAAATTTGCTGCTAGGTCTATTACCACCTTCTTTATTCTAGAACATGAATGTTGTTCATTATAAGCATCTGGTTTATATTTATTTAGTTGGAGTTTGAAATGAAATTTTAGTCCTTTAATCATTTCCAAAGAAAGTCATATAGAAATGTATGCCTGTCAGTGCTGCTTCATATTGCAAGACTAGAACTGAAATTACCAGCACAAACCCTCAGGTGACACAAGTTGGTTATTAAATTCTATTATTTTTCTACAGTTTGTTTTTCTTTAAATAGGACTCCTGCTATTACTTTGGAGACCATAGTTTATTTGCTGTGATTCTGGGATGCACACATGTAAATAACTGTAGCTGTATGGTAATGAATAGCAGTTATTAAATTTAATGTATTGCAAACACAAAATTTGTGATTTACAATACCCATACCTCAGGTAGCACAGAATGTGTCTTCTGATTACAACACTTTATACAGATTTATTCAATTGAATCTCTACTGTGAATCTGTATATACTGTAAATATAAATAGGTATTTTATTACAATATGAAAAAATATTATAAAACTTCCAAATACTCCAACATGTCATGCACTATTTGGAAAAGTATTTATCTGTTCAATATGTCCTCCGTTAGTCAAAATTTTCATTAAGATCAAATTATCACTGAATATATATAATATTAAGCTGGCCATACAATAAATGAGTGTTGGATAACATCTATATTTCAAAGTTTGGTTTAGCTAAGAACAGGGACAAAGCAAAGACTATTTGGTAAAGAAATCTTGCTGCAGAGAGATATCTTAGTTCAGAAGTCATTGAAAATCATTGAAAAGGTTGAGCCACACCTTAAATGTTTCTTTTCTAACACAGGAATAAGTGCAGTTCCACCTTAAGAATATTAAAATAGACAAATCACCAGGTCCTGATAGCATACACCCGCGTGTCCTAAGGGAATTAAGTAATGTCATAGACAGGCCCCTATTCTTAATATTTATGGACTGTCTAATAACGGGGTATGTCCCAAAGGATTGATGCATAGCAAATGTGGTGCCAGTAATAATAATAATAATAATCTTTATTTATATAGCGCCAACATATTCTGCAGCACTTTACAATTTGGAGGGTGTGGGTACAGACAAAATAAATACATTGCACAATGAAAAGCTACTTACAGATGAGACAACAAGGTGAGAGGGCCCTGCTCGCAAGAGCTTACAATCTATTGGGGTGTACAGGAGAGACAAAGGTAAGAAGAGCTAGATTTACAATGGTCCAGCCATGTGACATAAATATGGGGTTGTTATACGTAGAATTCGGATGAACCTGCCACCCAAACAGTACATCTATATACAGTAAAGTGCGCTAGGGAGTGTGGGGGAGGGGGGGCGTGTTAGCATTAGGGATTCTGGTAGGCCAGACTGAGAAGATGTGTTCTCAGGGCCCTTTTAAAGCTATGAGAGTTCTGAGTGTGCCTGATCACCCGCGGTAGCATATTCCAGAGAACTGGTGCCGCACATGTGAAGTCTTGGAGATGGGCATGGGAGGTTCGGATGATTGATGAGTGTAACCTGATATCAGCAGCAGAGCGGAGAGAGCGGGCAGGGTGGTAGACAGAGATGAGGTAGGAGATGTAGGGAGGAGCAGCATTGTGGAGAGCTTTATGAGTGAGAGTGCTTTATGAGTGCCAGTATTCAACAAGGGGTCAAAAAGTGATCCAGGAAACTATAGACCGGTAAGTTTAACCTCAGTTGTGGGTAAAATGTTTGAAGATTTTCTTAGAGATGCTATCCTGGATTATCTCACTGAAAATAAATGTATAACGCCGTTCCAGCATGGGTTTATGAAGGATCGGTCCTGTCAAACTAATCTCATCAGCTTCTATGAGGAAGTTAGTTCCAGACTGGATCGAAGTGAAGCATTGGATGTGATATATCTGGATTTTTCTAAAGCATTTGATACTGTGCCACATAAAAGTTTGGTAAATAAAATGAGAATGCTTGGACTGGGGGAAAATGTGTGCAAGTGGGTAAGCAACTGGCTCAGAGATAGAAAACAAAGGGTGGTGATTAATGGTACATACCCAGACTGGATCCCTGTTACTAGTGGGGTACCACAGGGCTCAGTATTGGGCCCTATTCTCTTTAATATACAGTATTCATTAATGACCTCACAGAAGGATTGCACAGTAGAATATAAATCTTTGTAGATGATACTAAACTCTTTAAAGTAATCAACACAATAGAGGATAGTGTTTTTCTTTTAAAAAAAATCTGGATAAGTTGGAGCCCTGGGCAGAGAAATGGCAGATGAGGTTTAACACAGATAAATGCAAGGATATGCACATGAAAAACGTTGGAAAAAAGTGACATGGAGAAGGACTTGGGAATCCTGGTGGACAGTATACATAATTGTAGCAGTCAGTGTCAGGCAGCAGCTGCCAAAGAAAATAAGATCATTGGGTGTATTAAAAGGGGCATAGATGCACATGATGAGAACATTATTCTCCCATTATACAAGTCACTGGTTAGACCACACATGGTATATTGTGGACAGTTTTGGGCACCAGTGCACAGGAAAGACATTGTAGAGCTTGAACAGGTTCAAAGGTGGGCAACACAAATAATAAAAGGACTGGATGGACTGCAATACCCAGAAAGATTAGCAAGATTAGGGTTAATTAGTTTAGCGAAAAGATGGCTTTGGGGGGGACATAATAAATATGTTTAAATACATCAAAGGTCAATATAGAGATCTCTGCCAGGATCTATTTATACCCAGGATTGTATGTAGAACAAGGGGACGTCCTTTATGCCTAGAGGAAAGAAAGTTTCTACATAAACATAGAAAGGGATTCTTTACTGTAAGAGCAGTGAGACTGTGGAACTCTCTGCCAGAGGAAATTGTCATGGTGAATATAACAGAGTTAAAAAAGGGTCTGGATGCATTTCTAGAGTGTAATAATATAACAAGTTACAGTGACTTGGATTCTGGAAAATAGATAGGTCCTCATGATCTGTAACATGCCACCAGCAGATCAGATAGTATGTTCAATGTGGCAGGTTCGCTTAAAGCTTTGATAAATTTAAAACTGTATTCTGTATATGTGGCTAAGGGTTGAAAAAGCCATTCTCAAATACATCCGGCGGTGGCTTGTCTTCCTGAGAACAATAAGACTAAGCAGTTAAAATCCGACAGGCCATCATGCACATTAGATAGTCAGTATCCATAGACTAAGTTAGACATAAATAATCAGGGCTGTGCCAGTTTTCTGGCGTACCTTGACACTTTTGAATGCACCAAAAATGAGCCAAAGTTTGGTGCAAAACTGTTGTATAAATCCATACCATGGCAGAGACAAATTTCGGCACATAACACTCTATGAGCCAATGTTTGGCGTATAACACCCTTTTTTATATACACTTTTAAAACAAACGTATAACTGGCCAGTCAGTATGTCACTATGTCACAATTCTCTCCCTGTATCATTCTTAAAGGGGATTTGCCGAGACAAAGATTCTTACCTCTCAGCTTAGCCCAGGCAGAATGTCAACAAATCACGCTGAGTCATGAAGTTGCAGGGGAGAGGGGAAGGGGATGAGTGAGGAGTGAGGAATCCAAGGGAGAGTCTCAAAACTTAAGTGAAATAATAAACAGTACAACAGTGGATTGTCAATACAGCAAGACACAGGCTCATACACTGCACTGTCAGGAGGATCCTTATCTGCTAAGATGTTATGTAAACAAATCACGGAGCTGAAAGAGAGAGGCACACAGTGGAGAGCACAGAGCTGAATAAGGGATCCTGTGACATGTTCACTGAAATAAAAAAAACTATAACTTATGGCTTCTGTGTACAAAAGACAACAGTTTTTCTACACAGCAGCTTGAAAGCTTCTTCATGTTCTCTGTCATCAGATAAAGCAGGGATCTAATCACTCTACAACTAGTTTATTCTGTATACAAAAGAAAACATATTGCTACCCGGTGCCTTAAAAACTTCTGCAGCTCAGTCTCATCAGATAAGAAGCTCTCTCTGCGCAAGCCCGTCCAGCTCTTGTCAGGCCATATCTAATAGATGCTTTGAAGTAACCAAGGGCATGTAAGGAAGGCTGTAGCTCTCTCAGACTGCAATTTTTGTAATCACATATATTTAGAAAAGTGTTTAAAAACCCATTTTGGAGGATCCCACGTCAACATTACATCGTGGCAAAACCCCTTTAATCTTGTGGTTAGATTGTTGCAAGAGATAAGTAGTTATTACTGTCAATCATACTAAAAGGGGTTGTCTCACTACAAGGATTGCTTTTTATGTTAAAGATCTTGCAAAAACAAGTCACTTTGCAATATATGTCCATTAAAATTATCCTACCTATTCTGAGATATCCCCTCTTGTATGGACTGCATCAGCTCCTCAAGTTGCTATAACTACAGACCTGTTTGATCTCTCCTGATAGGCTGCCAGCACTAGTTGCTATAGCTACAGATGCAGCTTCTACTACAGCCTAGTAGAAGCCAGTAAACACGCCCCTGAATTCAAAGTGAAACCAAGAAAACAGGACTGAGGTAACATGAATTAATGTAGTGAGACAACCCCTTTAAGAACTTTTACATTTGTATTCTGTTCTCTTCTTCTCTCTAGATTCTAGTGAAATTCATTGCGTTAATTTTTTTTATGAAAAATGAATAATGTTAATAATTAAATTTTGCTCTGATTTTTATATTTTTCATTTTTTCTAGTTAAATCTTACGAAATCTGAAATTTTTATACTTTTATATTGTTCGTTAATTTTCATTTATCAAAATGTAGGTCAGTGGTTCAGCTATTCTTTATTATACATATAGCAATAGCTGGCACACAACAGCTCTCGCTGGGACTTCAGGGGTGCCAAGAAAGTTCACTACCATATTTTCTATTCAATGGCATGCTATTCTAATGGCTTTTATTTTATTTCTAGCCTGCTGTGATGTGTTTCTAATCACTGATAACTCCGTAAATACCCGACTGAGAACGGGATTTATGGTAGATGCTGTATCGGTTTAATTAATTTATAAGATTTAATTTAATTATTTTGTATTATAGAGTTTTATACCTTTTGGATATTAAATAATTTTATACAAATTTTTAATATAATTTGATATTAATTTTAGATTATTTAATTTGATATAGTTTTATCATTAACATAAGCTCGCTTTTATCACTTTAGTTGTGTTATTTGAGAAAGAATTGGTATTTTTTGCCTATTGACAAAAAAACAGTTTGTTTAGCATAGGGCCAGTTGCCTTTCAGGAATTCTTTCGAGTCTTTTCTAGTGCACTTACAATGCGCCACATTTATGAACGGCAGTACAACACTTTTATAGTGTTACTGTCACGTTCGCGTCATCTGGCTGTGGTCGCCGGCGGCTGCGACCATATCTGCGGCTTGGCTTTGTTTCATTTCTCCTAGTGTGAACTCTGTTCTCAAACCTTGGATTCTAATTGATTTCTGGCATAGTCTGTGGCCAGGAACCTTCCAGCACTCTTGGGGTTAATCTTTTCTCTTGGTGAATAACAGTTTCTGCTTCCTATCACTTCTATTCTTCTTCCTCCCCTTCCCTATTTATAGTCACTACTTCCTGCCTTCTATGCCTGCTATATGGTTTACTCTCCCTATAGTTCGCGTGCTCTTTCATTTGACTCTCTGTATTACTCTGACCTTTGCTTGGATCCCGGTTATTCTTTGTCTCACGTTTTTGTACTACGCTGCCCGTTCGTTGCCAACTTGGACTGCCCGACTACGCTTGCTTGTTCTGTGTTTGTTTGTCTCTGTCTGTGTTCTCACTTGGCTCAGTGCAGTTATCAGTCATCTGGTTGGGGCCGACCTATTAAGGAGTCGGGTTCCCCAAAAGGCAGGGACAGAGGCTGGGACCAGTGTCAGGGCCTCACTTGTCTGTGTCTCTGTGTGTTCCTGACAGTTACATTTTACACTCATCTAAAGCCATTTAGAACTGGTGAGTCGGCTGCAGTTTCATATACGTTGTCTTTTATGTTTTGGTTTTTGCCTAGTCAAAGTCTAGACTTGAACCCAATGGAGATGCTGTGGGAGGTCCTGAAACAAGCAATTTATGTATCTAAATTAATGTTTATGCTTAGTCATTGAAAAAAATCAGGAAGCCATTAGTGGGGATGTTAGTTTTTGTTTGCTTCTTTTTCTTTTTTAATATGTTTATTCAGCTGACTTTCTTTTATATTATACCATATGCTGCAAAATGTACCGAAACCAACGAAGGCCTTCATAGTGCTGAGTGCTTTGTCTCCAAGACACTTTAGACCTGCTGTACGGCTCCTATTACAACGAGCAGGTTTATAATAGCAAGACACCTGTACTGACATCGACAGAAGATGGCCACTGTGAACCTTCACTGAACCTTCACTTTATTATTCTAACTAAGCACATTCCCAGATGGGTTGGCATAGTCCCTCAAGTCACAATATTCTGCTCATTTGCTACAAGTACAGAGAAAACAGGACCAATATAGCTCAACAACATAATTAAAATAGACTGTATAAATAGCATTAATAATATAGCCCTATAATTGATTAGGCGCAGTGTCTTGTTCATTGCTTTTTTAAGGGCTCAAATAGTCATAATTGTTTACAGAGCACTGATGATCTGATCATTTTAAAGGGGTTTTCTCATCAGAGACATCTGCTTTCAGATAGGGAACCTAGCACCCCTGGCAGAAATCTTATTTTACAAGTAGAAACCCCAACCTGCCAGATGGGAGAATTGTTGGATTACATGATCGCTATTCAGATCACTATACGGTATAATTCTGCCTGAGCAAGAGCTCTTATTATGGAAGGGCACTGTGTTCTGTCTTACAGAGAGTTGTCGTTGGCTACATCACATGCACACGACCTAATAGTGCATATATACAATGACTTGTGTTCATGAGACAACTCCTTTTAATGATGATATGTGTGACATTATACCTATGTAGTGCGCTTTAAAAAAAAAAGAAAAAATTATTTATAAATTTGTTTCAGTTCTACAGAAAATATATTTTTCTCATTGGAAATTTTATGAATGATTGTTTTCCTTTTTTTTAAGATCCAATTAAGTATTCCTGTGTGTTTCTGAAATTATGATAATTAATACTGTACATAATTGTCATAGGTGTTGGATATCAGCTGCAAGTTCAACATTTATCCATCTCACTTCACACATATGTGAACTGTAAATTATACTGACTGTACAAAACATTCACGAGAGATCAAAAGATAAGTGATACTGTATATCAGTACTCTAGGCTCATTCCTGTCCCTGGGAGCATAACACAAGATATGAGACTCTAGGGGATAGTGTGTCTTGCCCAAGATCATGTAGAGGACACATTATAAAAGTCAGTTTTTCCACTCCTCTAAACCAACCTCTAATGATTCCAGCAAAGCTACTCCCAGGCTCTTCCTGTCTCAGATGTCTCGAGATATTGATTTGTATAGAATCATCAGCTGATGGTCCTATCTATGCTATTCGGAGAGAAACACTATTTGGCTGTAAGCTGCCTTTCTTGGTAAGATCTTCGCCACTACAGACATCACTGAGTTAATAACATTTACACAGTCCTTCTGAAAGTCCATTCTCAGGTCCACTTAAATGATGTTAGTAGACGGTTATTATGATACAAAAGCTATGACAAATCACAAACTTCATCAAAGAATTGCTACTTCACTAAAATGTACCACAACCAAAAAAAAGTTGAAAAAGCATTTATTTAACATAAGTAAAAATCAAATAACACACACACAAAAAATGAAAACAAAAAATATCCAATCAACAAAAAACACCCAGTTACAAAAAACACACCCACAAGGGTCTAGGGTCACAAAATGAATGCACAATGTTGTTAAAAAAATAATAAAAACTAAAAAAAAGTAATAAAAACCACACACTACAGCAGGTCCAGTAAAAATGCAAAATTACCAAGCAAATATCAATATACATAATGGAGCGGTGAGAAAATACTATACCAAAATGCATCCAATGGGTGAAGAAAAAGGAGTGACATCTAGACCACTGTGCTGCCCCGACGCATGTTTTGCTGATGCTTTTTCAAGGGGAGTCCCTTTTTTGTGTGCGTATTATTTGTTTTTTTTACTTATGTTAAATAAATGCTTTTTTTTACTATTTTTGTGGTGGTCCCCTCTTTTGTTTTTTTGGTTGTGGTAATTGAGTTTTGAGTTGTCCAATGTTTTTTCAATACTGGTTCCATTTCCCAGGTAACATATTTTTATTCTATTCTTTTTCACTAAAATGTAGCAAATTGAAGGATCTTTAAACTAGTAATGTGAGGTCATTATTAATGTCACTACATGATAATCCCTGACAACGGGGATCAAAAGCTTCACCCAGACTAATATGGATCCCCTTCTTATATCAAAGATATCAGATTTAAAGGGAATCTGTCAATTTTTTTTTTACTCATCAATTCGGCCGTCTATATATGATTGTGGGGGCAGCATTCTTGCCTGCACTGCATTAGCTGCAGTCAGAGAGATACTTTACAGCAGCTTCATGCACATAGGAGCCTTAAGACTGACTCAGTTCCATTGACTTCAATAGGAGAGTTTTCTAGGCATGTTCTGTGACCTGGGAAGAAGTCACTGTGTAGGTAAGGGGAGCTGTGACTATCTTCTATTGTGAATTTTGGATCGTGTGTTATCTATACGCATTGGTGTATTGGTGTGAAAACTGCAGAATTAAGAATTACTAAAAAAAATGTTTGATAAGGAGAATTTAAAGAAAAAATAACCAAAAATTTCTAAAAAATGTGTTTAACATAAAAACGTGAGTTAAACAATAAGTCATTTTTTTGATGACACATTCCCTTTAATATATACTAATAATCAGATTTAAGCCTTCCTAAGCTTCAACTTTCAAAAATATTTTACAGTCAACTTAAAACCGACATCCCAGATTTGATAGGAAGTAACATACAAGAAACCTACTACTGGATGATTACATGTAGCTTCATATGCCTACATACATGGTCCACTATATATTGTTATGGTTTCCATCTTCTATTTGATATCTGGACCAGTAGATGTACAGTGAAGGAAATATTTATTTGATCCCTTCTTGATTGTGTAAGTTTGCCCACTGACAAATACATGAACAGTCTATAATTTTAAGGGTAGGTTAATTTTAACATTAAAGAGATAGAATATCCAAAATAAAATCCAGAAAATCATAGTGTAAATTATATAAATTTATTTGCATTTTGCAGTGAGAAATAAGTATTTGATGGCAAACAAGACTTAATACTTGGTGGCAAAACCCTTTTTGGCAAGCACAGCAGTCAGACTTTTTTGTAGTTGATGATGAGGCTTGAACACATGTCATGAGGAATTTTGGTCCCCTCCTCTTTGCAGAACATCTCTAAATCATTAAGATTTTGAGGCTGTCGCTTGGCAACTGAGAGCTTCAACTCCCTCCATAAGTTTTCTATGGGATTAAGGTTTGGAGACTGGCTAAGCCACTCCTTGACCTTGATGTGCTTCTTTTTCAGGCCACTCCTTTGTTGCCTGGGTTGTATGTTTTGGGTCCTTGTCTTGCTGGAAGATCCAGCCACGTCCCATTTTTAATGTCCTGGCGGAGGGAAGGAGGTTATCCCTCAGGATTTAACGGTACATGGCTAAATTCATTCTCTCATTGATGTGGTGAAGTACTCCTGTGCCCTTAGCAGAGAAACACCCTTAAAACATCATGTTTCCACCTCCATGCTTGACAGTGGGGACGGTGTTCTGTGGGTCATCGGCAGCATTTCTCTTCCTCCAAACACAGCAAGCTGAGTTAATGCCAAAGAGCTCAATTTTTGCCTCATCTGGCCACAGCACCTTTTCCCAATCACTCACAGAATCATCCAGGTGTTCATTGGCAGACTTCAGATAGGCCTGCACATGTGCCTTCTTGAGCATGAGGACCTTGCAGGCATAATGTGTTACCAATGGTTTTAATGATGACTGTGTTCCCAGCTGCCTTGAAATCATTAACAAGTTCCCCCAGTGTAGTTTTAGGCTGATCGCTCACCTTCCTCATGATCAAGGATACCCCACAAGGTGAGATTTTGCATGGTGCCCCAGATCGATGTCGATTGACAGTCATTTTGTATTTCTTGCATTTTCTTACTATTGCACCAACAGTTGTCTTCTCCTCACCCAGCGTCTTACTTTG